>CM074547.1:3395000-3878579 GCA_037305995.1 Sclerodermus sp. 'alternatusi' | reverse complement strand
CGCGATCCATCGGAACTTTTTGCAAAAGGAGCCGACGTAACGAACGGTTTTCATCATCGCGTGCTCTCTCTCTCTCTCTCTCTCTCTTTCTCTCCTTTCTTTTCTAACAGGGTTTCATCATAAAATGCAAACGTCTATTTTCGCAATATGCCAAGTATCAAAGCAGGTTCGACTATCTCCCAGCTGCGCGGTGGCGCTTGTTATACAATCGCAAAGTATCTCAAGTTATCGAATCTCACAGAGCGATCGGACAAGCTCTTTCGGCAATTTCTCCTATTTGAAAATCAAATCGCTTATCGGGCTCCCGATTCTTTAAGACGGAAAGAGAGGGAGAGAGAAAGAGAGAGTATTCGCTACTCTGGTCCTCTCCCACTCGTTGATTCGTTCCTGCAGATAGGAACTGTGGGAGCCTCGACGATAACCCAGATTCATCGGATGGAGCGAAATGTGATCTGGATGCACGCGAAAAGAGAGTGGAATAATTTCACGGCGAGTCAAAGAACATTTCCGATGACACTCTCTAGTCGAAGGTAACGCGAGCAAGCCCAAGCAAGGAAAATGCAGAGTCCCGATCGATGTCGAATTCACTTTGCCAGAGCTCGTGGCTGGCTTGCACGGCTCGCGCGTTCATCTAGGATTTACCTACTTCCGATTACGCAGCCGCCTTCCTTCCATTAGAACTTGCCGCGCCCACTGGCACATTGGGACATTGGCACATTGGCGCATTGACACATTCTGCCAGTGGCACGAATTAACGTTATCCCTTTGATCGACCGTGGCTGGCTCGATTCGATTGAACGCGTGGTGGCGTCTCCTTCCCCTCCGCAAGTACCTCGACGGAGTGGGGTACTTTCGTTGTGCTCCAGAAATAGATGGAAATAATGGTCCGAGAGTGTCCCGACGATACGCGTATCGAGCGAGCAAGCTCGCAACTTAGAAAGTCCCACCGATTAAAATCCATTTTGTGCTTAATGACAGTTTTCACCTATCATCGAGTCAAGCAGATGTGTGGCGCTTAGAAATTATCCTTGTCGATGCCTCCGGACTTTCTCGCGCGGTGGACCTGCACGCGTGCATCACTCGGATCGCGGAGAGAAAAAAATGGCTGGCAGTCGTGCGCGGGGACTTTGATACGTGGGGAATTTACGATATCTAACGCAAGCCGGAGAGCTCTTATTAGCCATATTCCCCTCTCGGATGCCGATATGCACGTCGCGGTCCAGCATAAAACTCGACTTTTGCTTTATAGTTGAAACTTTCTTTTCCAGGTAGGGGCATAATCGTAAATCAAAATGTTTTCCAGTTATCTCGGGGAAGCGACGTCCACTACTATACTCGAGTCGACTCGACTCATCAACTCGGGCAGATTTCCTTTCATCAACGAGGAAACCTGCCGACGAGTGACGTTTGGCAAATGCTATTATTGAAAAGCCGTTCCTGTTTTGCTCGAGGAACGCGCGTTCCGGCAGCTTTAACGCGGCGCGAGAACCCAGGAACGCCTCGACCTCGAGCCCGATGCGAAATTGCCGGGCGAATTGTTTTGAGGGAATCCTAGGGGGATGACGATAAGTCTCGATTGATTCGTAAGACGATTCGCGAGAGTTGCCGACCGTGGCCAGCAGCTTCCCTTCGAGCAATCGAACAACAATTTCGCAAGTTTATCGCACGGACAACAAGGCGGAACAACGCTCGGCGTTTCCGCTGATCCCTGGCTCCCACGGTGATACGTATCTCGGGGATCAGTGATCTGGAAAATATGTAATATGGCCCCGAGATTATCGGGCGACCGAGGAGAGTGGTCGAATCGAAAATGCGAGGTACTCTCTCTCTCTCTCTCTCTCTCTCTCTCTCTCTCTCTCTACATTTCTTTCACAAGTGCAGGACATGCGGGAAGAGCAAAATCCCATTACAGAAGGGCGCAAGGTTCAATAGTGCAATTCTAAATTGCAATCATTCGCAAATCTCGTGACGTCATTCGAATCAATCGACTGCACCCGTAACTAAGCTCATTTGGCGAGTTTTTCGAGTAATCGCGCGAGACTCGTGTCTTCCTCCTGCGTATTACGACAACCGCGCTACTACGTAATCCAAACACTCGGCTAGTCTTGCTTCTACCAAATCATCGCTGAAAATTTCAGTTTCCGGCTATTCGCGCGATCTCAACTGGGAATCAGCTTTCACTCTGCACGCTCCTCACCGATTTCTTAATATCTCAATTTCATGTAGGGAAACGGCTGCTCCTCCGCTATAATTAAAATGTGGCAACAATGAGTGTTAAAAACGCAGAAACGGTAATCGCACACTCACACACACGCACACATAGACCAGTTTTGCTCGCCCCGATCCACCGAACTTTCTCTCGATTTTCGAATAATGATTTTACGCGATTTTAATTACGTCGATGCCACTCCCCGTCAAATTTTGCCAATTTGCCCGCTGCTGGTCGACGGGTCGTGCGCGGGTCCACTGCGTTTCCCGGGACATAGAGGGGAGAGGGTGCATCGAGTAAATAATTTCAGGACACTCGGGCAAGTTCCATGGCGATATTCGCGAATATCCTTTTGGTTCTCGCGAATCGAGGTCGGAGGAGGCAGAAATTCCTGCGAATTAGACAAGTTTCGGGCCGAGTTTCGCTCCACTCCGGCGCTTTCGAAGGCCGAGAAAGTTTAATTAAAATTTCAGTTAGCGAAGGAAGGTATGAAAAATATCAAAGCATAAAGAGAGGTGGGCGACCAACGGGCAACGAGACGCTTAATGATACGACGCGCTTTTATGGGAAAATGCATTTCCCGCGGCGCGATTGCCGGGACCGGTCTTGTTATTATCTATATCGAGCTGTTATACGCCGTGGCCGTCATTATATAACGACAAAGCGGCCTTTGTCGCCTGAACGAGCTATCGACAAACGCAATTTCAAAAATTCACATTCTTCGCGCGTTACCCTCGTTGTTCCGCAAAACGCCAGAGCAATGTTTCTCTCCCCGATAGCTTTTTTCGACAATTCCCGACATTCGCCGGAGCGTTAAAGCTCCTGCCGGCAAATTTCCTCGGCTACACACCCGGTGTGACTCATTAATTCAACAAACTCCTTCGAGAGTCTATCGGACTAATTGCCAAGATTAATTCACTTTAATTCCAATTGAGCTCGACGAGGTTGCTACCGGAATAATCGATGAACGATCGAGGAAACACTTTGAAAACGGTTCGAGTTGCCCTGAGAAATTTCGCGAAATCGCCATGTGCGTCTGACAGGAGCGTCCAGTCTCGCCTGGCTCGAAATTCGCTGAAACAAATGCATGGAGATTTGATTAATTGCCTCTATGCCGCTCTATGCCGTGTCTCTAGACTCTGGAATAACCTGGAGCCGTTCTCCTGTCTTTTACGAAAAACAAATTATACCTGGAAGAGATTCAACAAACGTGATTCTCTCATAAAAATTATATTTTCGGTATGTCTTGCTTTTTACGTAATATTTTCCGTTTTGCCTTACGTAACTTTGAAATACTCGTGTACCGTCGTACGTACGTATCGTGTTGTTGGTACTATTGCAAAAAGCATCATTGACGAAAATAATTCGATTTTCGACTTTCTAGAATAGCTCGGTATCTGAGCACGTTGGTATAATGACAAGCGGCACTCTGCGATTACAGAATACTCGGCTGGGTGAATGTGTGTGGGTGCACGCCGGGTTTCTCGTAAGAGCAACTTTCTCTCGACAGCCTGCCGGGAATTGCGCAACAAAATATACTCGAGCTGCCCAAGCGAACAAGCAACCATTGCCGATTTTCATTTTCCACAGCTTCTTACTTATTTGCATCCCTCGGAATCAAATGCAGAAATTTTATTAATCGTGATAAATGTTTAAATTTTAATTCAGAAATTTTCCCTCTCTCTCTCTCTCTCTCTCTTGTTAACTACTTGTAAGAGGAAAATCCATTTTGGTGATTGCAAAAGTTTGCGAAAAATCCCCCCTCCCCCTCCCCCTAACCTTATTCATTTCGATGATGAAACGACTACTAAATTCCTAGTCGCTTAGTTTGCTTAATTTCAACTTTTCGACCAATCTCGCTAATTGATGAAGATAACTCTGGTGGTTGTACCGGCATTTCAAAGTAAGCATGTATCTTCCCCATCTAACACGAGAGCCATTAGATTCTACAGTATGGGCTAAGCAACCTAATGGATAAGACGGTTCGTATTCGAGTTATCGAATTGTAGAGGTCCTGATTTCAGAGTTCTAAAGTACTTCGAGTAGGACGACACTTGGAGCGAGAAGGGGTACGCTTGTTAAGTTGTTTGCTCGGTGTATCCGGCGACCAACGAGAGATATCGCAAATACAATAGGCCAATAACGTTCCAATTACAGCGTGGGATATTAGCCGACGATTTACAGAAATACCTTGCAACGCAGTGATTTCTGCCGATTTGCCTCCTCCCTGGGACTGACCCGATGAAGCGAAACGAGACGAGTTCAGAGGTCATCGCATCTTTCCTCCCTCGCGCAATGCGCGACTTTTTACCGGATCCCAACCAGTTCCTGATAAAGTCAAAGTGAAACCCACGTTACAGGAGTACAGGTGCAGCGGCGTTTCTAATTTGATCTCTTAGCAACGCGGGAAAGTTAAGAATACCACCGTACTTGGGTAATCTCGCTCGAAAATTTCTGCCTCGGCCGAAATTAGAGATGGTAACGCGACTGACTCTCTCTCTCTCTCTCTCTCTCCAATGGAAGAAGGAAGAACATCGAGTTTTTCCAAACTCCGGCAATTCCATTCCTCCCCCATCTCCCTTGGAACAGGTTGTTCCCGTCATCTGGAAGACTCGATTCCGAAATTTCCGGCTACACCGTCCGAGGGGGGGGAGGGAGTAACGAGCAGTGGGGGGAATTGGTAATTTCGCGCAAGTTCCAGGGCATGAATTTGGAAGGCGCGCTTGCCGCTCTTCAGCCTCTCCTTCAGCACGGGCCCGCGTCACATTGTGACGCACGCCTCATCTCTCGGGCATCTTGCTGTTTCTCGCGCAGATGCAATTCTGGATGAGCTATTAATATGTAGAGCCTATTTCGAGAATGCACGCTCGCTCGCTCGTTCTCCGCGTGTTTACAAGTTCGGGCTCACTGTGCAGTTAACGGAAGTGCCGGTGAATCACTGATGCATTCAACCGGACGATACACTCCAGAAGGCCAACGCGTGCCTTCTCCTTCGTGGTGTGTTTCACTACTAAACACCACCACCCTCTTCTTCACATCGATTTCTTTCGGGCCTCTCTGTTAATTCGATGCACCCTCGACCCTCGATAACCGATAATTATGTGTCAGGTTACGATGCCACCAAACTACCTCGAAACTAGCCCACCAACGCTCTTCAGTCCCCCCAGCATCTTCGGCGTCTTCGACCTCTTCGACATCTTCGACCGGAAGACAGCTGATTGGACTATAAATTATGCGTTACAGTTAGAAACTGTAACCTTCCAGCGGCGTTCTTGTTCTTGCTCTTGCTCTTGCTCTATTTTGCCGCTGCCGCCATGGCTAATCCAGTCGTTATTAATTGTAACGGTTGACTTTTCTCAGTGGGCGAATGAGCAGTTTGCGATTAGGCGAGAGAAACACTCTGTTAGCGATGATGAATGGGACGCCCGCGTGGGCTCCGAACGATTCCTAATAAATCAGTTAAAGTGTGGAAATGTCCTCTCTCTCGACTATTATGACCAGAAGTTTGGGGACCTCGAGCACCGTTGGCACCGTTCCACGTTTGTGACAGTAAGAGCTTTTTAGAAGACTGCAAATTAGCTGGAACGATCGACATCTTGTCAGGGATGCCTGACGAGCCTGACGAGCATGACGGCCCTTTCTTATGGATACAAATGAGTCTGACGACACTCGAGCTTTTGCTCCCTGGAACTTTCGTCGCTTTTCCTTTTTTCCTATCTCTCTCCTCCGCTTCTCCTTTGCTTTCCGCGAAAAGCACCTGCCCTCAGAATTTCATACTTGAGAAAATAAAAACACGCTCTCTATCGTAAAAAGAGTATTTTTTTTTTAAATTAAATATCAGGCGAGGCCGGTTTCTAGTTAAATTTAATTAAATCTCATATTTCTTCATTCCGGTTGTAATTTTATTTTTAATATGGGTATTTTAATATGAATACTTAAACGCTACTGCCATAAACTTGGGCTATTTTATTAAATGTTACATTGTGCTTTCTGGGCGATAAAAAGAATTCCTTCCTTCCTTCCTACCTTCCTTCCTTCCTTCCTTCCATCCTCCCTGTCCTTCCTCCTCCATTTCTGGCTTGCTCAGATGCGTCGGTTTATCGGAACTTTGGCCAGTTCAATTAGACAATGGTTTCGCAAAATTTCGCACTGGAAGTGCGCGAATCGATCTTTGATAAAAATAGACCAACCGATGGCTAGTTGGTTCCCCGAGCCCTTCAATCTCGCTTGGAATTCTCACTGAATCGGTCCCTGAATATTTATGAGCGATAGTCGTTTCAATTGATCTGGCCTGATTTAAAGTTTACAAACAACGTGATTCTCCATTACTTTGCATCCCGCTACTTCGTGGACAAAAAAAAAAAAACAAATTTTTCGTCGAAGTTTTCCGGTGATTGATCGGCCACCGTGTTCCCATTAGGTAACAAATTGTTATCCAGCGGATGAATGAGTTTAAAAATTCAGTGGACGAGGAGAATGAGACAAATCCATTATTTAGAGAGCAAACTGCGAATAGCATCGGTGCAAATCCAGTGATTCGCAAAATCTCCGGGAAAGAGTGTGCGGACGAATCTGAAAGCGACGCTGAAAATTCTAAGAATTTGGCCAACATCCGACAAGAGTTCCAAGCTAATGGACGTAAGTGGGTTAATAAAAATTTGCTCGCGACCGCGCCGCCTCACCCTGCGGGATAAGCGTGAATGAATTTAGGAGATCCAGATCCGACTGAGGGATGTCAGAGTGGCTTTGGCACAGGGGAGAGTGGGCGGGAGGACGGACGGCAGCAGCGAGCAAGCGGAGGCGTCGAGACAACGGAGGAAAAAATTTGGGAAGGCAGCGAAATAGCCGGTCGCGTCTGACAGTGCTCGTAAAACGTGGAAAAAGCCTTTGACAAGTGGCGGCTCGTGTGCGGCCGTGAACTCACTCACCTTGGAGCAGCCATGCGATGACGTTCCTTCGTCACATGCGCCACGTGACGGCGTTTCGCGTTCAGTAACCACCAGTGGGTTCAACTCGTTGCTTTGACGGACGCAAATGTCAGCACGTGAAATTAACGTCAAACTGCCCACGGAACTTGGCAACCGTGTCGGTGAACGAGCCCTCGACTCACACAACAAACTTACCTACTTACAGGGATGCCTCGATCGAAGAGAAAACACCTGAGCAAGACCCACGCACCTGGGGAAACCCGCGACCTGCACGAGGAAAACGGGGAACATCCGTGACTCTAATCGAATGCCATTTCCTATTTTCCGTTTTCCCCTCTCTCCTTTCTCTTCTCCATTCCCTATTCCCTATCCTCTGTTCTCCGCTAACGAAACGTGAATTCCAACAGTTCCGTTCAAGAGTTGGAAGGAATATTACCTCAAAGTTCAATCTCGAGTTCACCGAATGGACTCGAATCGTAAAGATTCTCGCGCCATTTTCGCCAGGTGGAAAACTACTGAGCGACAACCGGAAGTTAACGTCGAGGTTTGACTGTTGCACGAGGAGGATGGGGTGCTGAGTGACGTGTGGGGTAGTGGGCCTGGAAGGGGTGAACTGGGCGCAGGTTCGCGCAGCTCATATCACTGGAACATCGCACACGTGAATCTAGGCCACCACTACTACTACCACCACCACCACCACCACCACCACCGCTAACAGCAACGTCGCCATCATCGCCTCTTCTAATGCGACGTTAGAAATATTTGAAGATAAACCCTGGAAAATCTTGTAATCCGCAAATCTCTGGCTGGAGCGACCGATAAGAACCCTTTTGGCGATACATTCGCGTAACTTAACTCTTAATGAATTTCTTTCGAGGCGGTTCCTTCCCCCTAACCTCTGCCTCTCCCATAACGCTATCTCCCTTATCAGCGCTTCTCCTGCTGGATGTTTCGCGCACGGATATTGCGACCTCGAGTATTTCTTATTGAGATACCATGTAATTTCCCACGTTAAAATATTACCCCCTGTGGCGGGAAGAATTTCATTTTGCACGTAAACATCAGGTAGAGTCCAACGAGCCGGGCACACACCACTCCAGACGGCAGTACAAATTCCTAATCCAATTATTAGTCTGGCTTAACGCCTGAAACCTTTCATTGCAAAGTAGTGATTAATTAAAACTCTCCCTTCCTCTCGCCACTCCTCCCTCCCTTCATCCTCTATTTTGACAATTTTCTGTCTCCATTGGCTACCTTCTCAATTTGTGAGAGTTTCAAGTATTTCTCTCGGCTTTTTCTCTCGATATTTCCTAACAGAGAGAGAGAGAGAGAGAGACAATTTGTCATCGAGCCTCGTTATAACTAGTTAACTTTCCGGACTGGTGACTTCCGTCGTAAGTTGGGGGATGATAAACCGATTCCGGTGTGTAAACGGCCGCGCGAAAACTCCCCTATTCGACGAAATATCGTCCTCGCGCTTTTTGCTCGATTTTCTTTTGCGGAAACTTACAAGTCTCGGAAGTTAGCGCGAGCAAACGAGCAACATTCTTTCAGCGAATTCCGGTGCCCGCGTCTGGTAACGCGCTGCATTAACTAATTTCCAACAGTCCCTGCCACGAAATGTAAAATATTCTCCTATACCTAGAGTCCCTGGTAACTTCTTCTAGTACCTACAAACGAGTTGAACGGCAAATATTCCCACGCAGAATCTGGGACGTGCACGGGGAAATCGCAACAAACATTTGTTGCAACGAAAAGCGGTCGTTGCGAGTGTGGAAATGCTCGCTATTAAATTATGGCTGCGGAAGTATTGTAGAATTATTCGTATTAGCGCATAAATTATCACTAGTGGTTGATTCGAACCTCCTCTGTTCCAGTGTGTATGCATGCGTACGTGCGTGCGTGCGTGCAATCAGTGATCGATAACACAACAAATTTCATGCTACATTATGGCGCCGTGGAATATGGCGCCATATCTTCCGGGCGAAAAATCGCTCGTCCGGATCATCAATGAAATTAACGGGAATAACACGATTCGTTCGTAATCGCGTTCAATGTTATAATTCGCTGTAACGTCAATAATTGTTCATCGTGCTTCCGGTGCTTGTCGAGTTTCGTTAATTATTAGCCCACTTGGGCATAGACCCGTTGCTAACTTAAGTTCTTACGTATTATTCCCGATGGAGGTGTTTATACGGTTTATCCTCTAATGCGAGGCATAATCAAATTCCAACTTTACCGATACAAACTCGCCGCAATTTCGCATGACCTCCGCGCATTATCGGTGAGCGCGATTAAAATTTCATGGCGAGAAAAGTCTATGAAATTTATCGTAAAAATATAAGTATATCGCTCAGTCGACGTAAATGCAATGATTAAGTACCAGCTGAAAATAAATTAGTGATCTAATCAGAAGCGATAATTTTATTCGTATAATTTAGCTAGGATGTTGATGCCCCTAAAGTTATTACGCCTCCGCACACACTATATTCATTTTACAGAGGAGAGCAAAGACGAGCGAGTTAATGAACCGCCCTAATGAAACGTTAAATTTCCGGAACATCGTCGATTATACTTTGCCTTTATGAAAGGCAAAGATATCCGAGAACTAGTTAATTCAAAGGATTTCGCTGATGATAACGTCAGCTGCTCTGACAATTGTTACAAATGAGATAAAGCAAAAAAAAGAAAAACAAAAAAAAAACTCCTGGGTTCGTCGATTTATTTCTGGATTCTAAGGAAGTAGATTTGACAAAACTTGGAAATCGAAGTAAAGTGACTATTCGTCGTTTGAGGAAAAAAGATATTGAGAAAATACACAAGATGCGCCAGGAGCTTTCTCCCGAGTAACAATCTCCTGTACATTTCAGGTAACAGTCAACTGCGATGAAGCAATTATAGTTTTAAGTAGACGAACGGTGGAACCTGAAATTTTCAAATCGCAAAAAGTTCAATTTCTGCACGACAATCCACTCGTTCATTGCGAGTACAATGAATATTCTAAACTCGTCTCCCCCCCCCCTCCTTCCCCCGACTATATCGAATATTCTTTCGAAAGTTACTATTACATCCTGTTACGTCTTTTGCTTGTGTTGGCTGCACTCGCGGGAAGGCAAAAAGAATGGAAAATTCATAATATCTGCTCCCTCCGTTTGTCTTAAGCGTCCTATCGGTTATTTTCAATATTCTTGCAAAATTATGGAAACTCGTGTATTCCAGGAGATAGCTGTCATGGATACTCCGCCGGGCACAGATAAACTTGTCGATAAGGGACTCGTCGATCAGTACTCCAGACTGGCGCGAAATGCGATTTCACAAAGGGGCTACTAGCAAAGGGAGGAGAAGGATTGCCAAAGTGATGTTTCGCGCAAAGCATAACGGAAATAGCGTAAGTCAATTTTCTTTCAGCCAAGAAAACGCTATCCAAATTATTCTCTCAGCACTGCTTTCCACAAAAAAATATCTACGAAGAATTTTCTCATATTATCGAATTCACTATAATTATCATTTTGCAAAAAATTTCATGAGACATAAAAAGGATGAGACTCGATGAAAAGAGAGGGGGGGGGGGGGGGGGAGAAAGGAAGAAAGATTGAAAAATAATGAAACAATTTCGCACGTTTTGTTTGGAAATCACGTAGAAATTTACATGGTCGATAAGATTATCGACGAGCGTTTAATAGAATTATTTGGTTTATCAGTTGAAAGTCGCGTGATGTTGCAGAAGGTTAAGCGATTTCTCAGTTCCGAAGTGGAGGAAGCTGCGCCTGCGTGGTGCTTTCATCGAAATAGGGAGTGGGTGAAAGTGGAGGTGGGGGTGGTGGTAGCGCTGGGGTCGTTTTCGGAGGGCGACCGACGAATATTGACGTGTTGTAGGCGAGCCAGGGGTTAAGCAGGTGGCAGGAGCTTTAGCGAGGGCAAGGGCTTCAGGGGGTGGCGATGGGGGTTGCTCGCTCATGGCTCCTGGGTGGGGAAGACCGCGTTTAGCGTACCCGGAATAGTTTATCTTTCTCTCTTTTCCTTCCAGTCTCGAGAGGGGTGGCAAAAAAGTCAAAGACGTCCACGTAATTTCTTTGTTCTTTGCCTGGCCCTCTCCTACTTTGCTTTTCGCGGAATAAAAGAACTACCCGACGAGGGCTGCCTTATTTTTTCCACGGATAAATTTAACTTCGAGATTACTTCTTATATTTAATACAGCATGGACTCGCAATTTCGGCTCGCAGTCTCTCCTTCGAGGGACGAAATTTCTCTTCGCGCGGACTCTCCTCACCCCCGCGATTACAATACTACCCCCTTGAAAAAAGCCGTGGAAAGCACGTAGAAGCGTTTAATCTCGAATGATCTCGCGATGCTTGCGAAATCCACGAAGCGACGGATTAGAGAGGATCGCGCGTAAATAGGAATTGTCCATAATGGAAATCGAGTACTCGCGGAGTTTCCGTGGCGTTCCATACTTTATCAACGCCATTGTCCGGAGCTGGCGAACAACGCTGCTTCTTCCCTCTTTCTTCCACACACACACACACACAGTCGGTCGTTTCTCGGCTGACAGGAGGATTAAACGAGTCGATCGTGAGTTAACGCTTTGCCTCCCACCGACTAAAATAAGTTGGGGAAACTCTCGAATTCGCGGCGCGTCCCGACGGATTCGGTGCGGGTGTGGGTGCGGGTGCGGGCCCGGGGCCGGGGCGTTATTATGCCGTGAATTCGGTAGAGGAGCCTGTTGGCCAAGTACTTGGGTACAAGTGTAAATTTAAACAAAGTTTCGCTGCGCCAACTTTAATGCGCGCGCGCCACCTTCAAGGATTTGCGTGGTAGACTGGTTGGCTTACTTTGCTCTGATTGATGCCACGCCACGATCATTCTGAATAAACTCCCTCTATCTTGGCGAGATTATTGCGGAATTAGCGGGCGACTCTTCAACGGCTTCATCCGGCATCGTCTAGCATTATGCAACAACGCATAGCGCACGCAGCCACGCACACGCGCACGCGATACGCGGAGAGCCGTATTTCAAAGAAATTTATGGGGACCCTCTTAGCGCACTCGCG
This sequence comes from Sclerodermus sp. 'alternatusi', assembly GCA_037305995.1. Taxonomy (NCBI): domain Eukaryota; kingdom Metazoa; phylum Arthropoda; class Insecta; order Hymenoptera; family Bethylidae; genus Sclerodermus; species Sclerodermus sp. 'alternatusi'. The sequence continues at coordinate 3,866,391 of CM074547.1, read as the reverse complement.
CACACCACTCCTCGCAAAACCCAATTATAATAATATATCTAATTGATTAGTTCCCCGCGCATAATTTATCTGGGAACCAGGCCGCGTCTCGACAAGAACTCGTCCCCGGAAATCAATTAACTCAGAGAAATTCATTTATGAAACTTGCCGATCGCGGGCGATTCCTCCTCGCGCGGTTCTCCGTGGAATCGCTCGGGATCCGCCGGAGGAAACGCCGAAGGTGCAGGAGAGTCCAGAGGCAAACATTCTTCAGCGTTTCATTCGCGCCGAACGTTTAATCAATCGCCGCTGCCGCCACCGCGCGTTGCCTTCCGCCGGAAGTAGCCGGTTCAGCTCGGTAAATCGATGTTGCATCCGCTTTCGCGGTGCAAGTCCGTCCGGAATGGCGCGTCATCGCTTCGGTACGTCGCCAAACAAGATCAAAACGGCGAGATCGAGTCCGAGTCCTGAGATCGCTGCGCAAAATTATCGCAGCAACCGGTCCGGAGGGTAGGAACTCCAGGGATGGCGCGCCCGGGGAAAGCGTGTGCGCTCCGTTTTGGTTAATCGGGAAAGAAAGGGAGGAATTGGCGGAACGACCTCGCGCGAGAGCAGGAACGCGGCAGCATCTCCCGGAAGAGTTTTCCCGAGTAGCCGAATGGCACAGCCCTCCTCTCTTCCCCTTAACTGCGTCGGTAATTAGAAACTGATACGATTAATTCGAGGAAAGTTCTGGCGAGCGATCTCTCCTCCTCCTTTCCACTCTTTTCCGTTTCCATCGCGGGAATTGCCCTGGGCTCGAATACGACCGGCGGAAATGCCATTGTTTTCCGCGTGTAATTTCACCCGGAGCCACCACCACCACCCCCCGTGGCTGAGCTATAGCGGCAGGCTGACTTAACGTTAAGATAGTTTAACCGGTTTCCGTTAGTTTCGCACAGGCGCACCCTAATTGTTGCTCGAAAATTATTAACTAGGTTAGACTGCATTAATTGACTGTCCAACGATGATGGAACTCGCGAGAGCTTAACTCCGTAAATATCGGCAGCCTCCGCCTAACTTTATTATCAGCCCGACGATCGACCGAAAATTTCAAGCTCCGGCTAATTGGCGCGCGGCGATTCCGTAGGAGAGTCCCGGGCTTCTTCGATCAATCGAATGGAATCGCAGCCCGCTGGATCGTTTTACCTGCGCGCGATAAATATTCCAGAGGCCAGTCTCGGCGAATATTCGATAAAAACACCGTCAACGGCCAGTTGCGTTATTAATGAAACGTTCGAAACGTTCGCGAGTGTACGGCGGCGCCGGTGCAAAAATATAGCTGGAAATACAGAGAGGTGGAATGTGAAAAGCCAACGGACCGAAAGAACCGGAGGAAGTTGATCGCTCCAGCCGGTAGTTCCCTCGGAACGCTCCTCCTCCATTGTGAGGAACCAAAAACTTGGGAATCGTGCTCGATAGAGAGGGAGAGAGGGGGGAAGAAAGAAAACGGGGGAGAAGGAGCGAGTCAGCTAAAATTCTTCGAGAGTCGTCGTGGTAGAGTTCCTCGCAGGAATCCAATGAATTAGATGGCCGCGGGAGATCCGGTCTAGACCGGACGACCTTACGCAAAGCAAAGTCTTTGCTCGACGAGAGAACCCGCACTCACCCTCTCTCTCTCTCTCTCTCTTTCTTCCCCAAGTCGACCTTTCACCGGAAACGACATTGAGACCTCGGTCGGAAGTGTCCGGCATGTCCGACGATTAGTTTGACACCCCACCCCCCTCTCTGCCAGGGGTTCGTCGTACTCGGTGTTTTCGGCGGTTGTTGCTGCACCCAGAAGAAAGTACGAGTGGCTGCGAGAAACTCGGAGATAATTAGGTACAGTCCTCCCTCCCTTCGAGTTGGGCTTGCAGGAGAGAAGGAGATGCTCGATAAGTTTAATTAAGCAAGTCGGCCGGGTGGCTTCGATGGGCGATAGGATAGAGGGCCGCACTTGGAAATATAAGCGAGGATCCATCAGGGTCCGGAGACCGTGACGAATGTCCGATATTTTTCTTGCGCGAAGAAAGGAAAGGAAAGGAAAGGAAAGGACGCGATGCGGTGATCCCAACTCACGTCAGCCTGGTGGTACTCTCTTCTTTTGGTCGCCCTTCCAAAGGATAAAGGAACCTGCTGGGCGTGTCTCACTGCAGGAGCAGCCAAATTTCCTCCGAGGAAATTCTGGAATTCGACGAAGGCTCTACGAACCGGGGGGGGGGGGGGGAGTGAAATTAATCGTCGACGCGAGGTTCGCGCGAGCTTCTCGACTCGCCGATAAATCGAGCAGAGCAAGTTGCCTCCTCGTGAATTTACGACTGGATATTCGCACGGCCGTGAAATTTCTGGGGCGGTGGCGGTGGTGGGGTCAGAGGGAGGTAGAGGTCGAGGAGAGCTCCGGCAAAATGAAATTAACGCGACTCTATCGTAAGGCAGCTGCTGGCTTACGGACAATGCGCGAGCTGCCACATTCTGATTCGTCGCGGAATAGCGGCATTACCTCGTAGAACCTGGTTTAACCAGTTTATTGCGGCAGTTTAGCCAAGTGAAGCCAAAGCAACTGCTCCCTTTAAATGTTTTATCTGCCAGCCACTCGGAGCATCGCGCAGGAGTTACCTGTAGCAGGGATTTATGTTGCACGCCTCCACATTCCGGCGGCGGCGGCAGTGAGGTACGTGCTCCTCCGCTCTTCTATCGATCAACCTCGTGGACCTAACGGCAATTTCGCGTGACGAAACCTCATAATAGGATCCTCGCGCCGTGGAAGAGGCGCGGACAATCTGTCAGACCGTAATCGAGCGTTCTCTACGAGGACCCTCGTCCTCCTCCTCCTCCTGTTTTCCAAAGCTCAAACTTTCCGCTGGTATATCGAGCTTTCCCGATTATTATCTTAAACGGTACTCTCGCCGAATTTACGAGAATCAAATTTCCTTCCGCGGTTCCAATGAAACCTGGATGCTTATTGTCTCGCTGCGTACACACTCGTGCCTTTTAAGAGTCACTTGGCTGGAAAAAGATCGTTGAGCGAAAACTCCCTCACCCTCCGAACAATATCAGGCCACCGTTACGTCGAATATCAAAGAGCGCCAGATACCTCGGTGACTACCATTACGATTCCGCGATTCTGTGGAAATTGCGCAAAACCGATAAAACCGTCTCTTTCCCTGGAAATAAGACTTTTGACGGCGCTGAGATATTTACACCGCGAGGACGAGCACGAGGATAATGATCTTGCGAAGATTTTCAGTCGAGTGCTTGTCATTTTTATTGAGACGCCATGTTTAGTTTATTGCATGACTTTTAAAGCGCGTCATCGAACTGCTCGTAAATCACTAATGCAAGCTAATTAATAGGAGTTACCTTGTTATGGTAATTCCAGACATTTATTCGCATTAAAAATATCCTCGTGATTTATGATACGTTTTAGCGCGGCGTTTATTGCGAGTTTACTTGAGATACGCGGTTATCGATCGAGGCTTATCACTTCCCGGAAGTAGGGCCGGAATTAGCGCGGTTAGGGATTCGAGAAGTATCCTGCCGGTCGAGGAGAAGAAAAGTAACTGAGAGAGAGAGAGAGAGAAAGAGAGGGTCCTCGCATGCGAGGGGTGTGGAAGGTCGTAAAGCACGATGGGTGGTGCTGCTCGCCTATATCATAGGCTAATTATCGCGTTCTTTGTTCGATTTGAGCCTCCCCCATAGATCGATTCCATCCTATCACTTTTAAATCGTACGATCAGCATTATCCTTCTTTCATTCAAACTTTTTCCTTTCGACTCTCTACAATATTCTTAATTATTCCATTGGATACGCGAGAGAATTTACAAATTGCTTGGAAACACTAAAAAAATCCCCCGACGTCTATTTTGTTAGGATGCTTTTATAATGAATGGTTTCCTGCTATTTCACGTAAAAGTATTGTTGAGGGAGAGAGAAATGGGAAAGAACATTTGGCTATTTTCCCGAGAGAAAAATTTTATGCAAACGTAATTTTTATCGTAATATCGCGTGAAACTATAATTCATTGCGAGAAACACAAGTTTAACAAGGAATGGATAGGTTTTCCAGTACCTTATCCGGCGGAAAGGCGGAAAGCAGCGAAAACACTTGGGAGGGTTGATGCACGAGCGATTAAAAATGAAAATTTCAATGAAATTTTCTTATGACAAGGGAGTCGACAAGAGTTTACGCAAAGTGTGATTAAAAGCGATCGTGCTAGTTTCAGCGTGGTGAAAAGTCAGGGTCGGCAAGATCGTCATGGCGAAGTTTGGCCTTGAAGCGTTTGCGCGTCACCGGCATATTCCCTGACCTACGACTACGCAAATGATGGTCGTACAATTAGTTAAATACTCTTGTCAAGGGTTTTCGCAACGTCAAAAACACTCTTGATAACTGCACGCTGCGTTGATGTATCGTAATTAATTAGAAAACACATTTGTATCTTCGCGCCCTTTTAGCAGCTTCGAAACATTTTCGAAGGTTACGCTGCGTTTGCGAATGTCACCAATTCTAGAAAGCTCTCTCGCAACGGGTAAGAGAGTAAAACTAGCGGCGTGTGATGAAACCAACCATGACGGATTCTACGAAATAGAATTCTTCACAGCGAGATACCAATTTCGCTATATTTACACTCCCGCTTACTGCTACTCTGATAGATACGAGAAACTGGCATGAATATCAAATCGAATTGTGCGAAAGCTCGCGTACGGAGAGAGAGAGAGAGAGAGAGAGAGAGAGAGAGAGAGAGAGAGAGAGAGAGAGCTTAAAGAAAAATTTAAATAAAGAGCCGAATATATATATTTTTGAGCGAAGCATTTGTAAAAGTTGAATACGTACGAGCAGAACTGGAATTAAAACATAACATCTACGTGTTATTTTGGAGAAACGCTCTAGACAATTTTCAGGAAGAATGGAGGATTAAAGGGAAATGAATGTACGTCAGTGATAAATGCATACAAAGTAAATGAGATAAACTGTAAGCAATAAAATTAGTGCAGGGCATACGTGGAGCTTATAACGTGAGGGATGCCCGGCTAAACGTAGAGAGAGAAAGAGCTAATGAGAATATTAAAATTTTCAACAAAACGGCACAAGTCCGTGGATGATGTCCGTTGGTCGGGAAAGTAGAAAAAGGAGGATACGTGCTACGTGCGCGTATACACAGACACGCAGAGAGATGCGCAACACTGTAAGTAGCACCGCAGAGATAAATGTGACTAGCGCTGTAAATGACAGTGGTAAATGATAAAGTGCAATAAGAACAATATCGAAATTTGAAAGGAAGCGGTGGCACTAGGAGTCTAGATGACCCCTCCTGGAATTTCCTTTCTATGGAAAACGAGACGACGAGCTCCTAATGGATTTAACTCCCCGCGGAGACCGGGCCCAGTATGCTTTTGAAAGCCGAGAAGATTCTCTTCGACGCTCCCGTTGGCGGGCTCACGATTGAAAAGTGAATAAGTAAAATCGTGGGAAATATTCCAGAACCCGAGATGCCTTTAGCTATGCTTCCTACAGAGACCCGAATTACCTTAGTACTCTTTGCAGAATATATAAAGCTCCACTACCCTTTGCTTAGGGAAGATTGAAACAAAGTATAGTCAGCCATGATTACTTGAGATTGCAAAAGCTGTCTGTCAAAAAAGAATTGTTCCCTCTCTCTCTCTCTCTCTCTCTCTTTCTCTTTCTCTGTCGCTTTCTTTACCTTCCTCCTCCTCCTCCTCCTAGTGAAATAAAAGCTAGAGCACATAGTTTCACTTACGTCAGTTGTATCATAGGCCACCTGCGTTGTGTGTTTGCGAACAATCAATTAGCGAGTTGGAGGAAATAGATGAAGCGACCACTATTTGTCTCCGTGCTTGTTATACAATAAAATATTGCCCGAAAAAGCCGCGATATTCCTTTCTCTGGATTTTTCCACTATTTCACGGCACTGACGTTGATTTATAATCGAACTACGGACCTATGGGTTAATTACGGATGGATGTAACTCATAATAATACCTCGGCTAGTATTCCAACCACAAGGGCTTTCATCGAATTTCGACCCGATCGAATTCCACCCAATAGATGTTTACATAGCATCTTGCATTTCCACCGTCCACAAAATTACCTCGATATCCGGCCCTCTTCAACATTTGCCTTTTCTATTATTTCACGCTTAATCCAAAGAGATCGATTCAAATGAACGATTGCGTCGCGTTATAATAAAAGTCTCCTAAAAATTTCGTGTATTTATGGAGATCATCATGCAAAGCTTGGGATGATGAAATTAATTTTTCGGGAGATTAATTATCGCACGTTTCATTTCCTGAATATTTCTCGCGTGAAAGTTTCTATGTGTGTGCATGTGTGTGTGTGTGTGTGAAATGTTGAAGAGAGAACGTGGAAAATAGAGGGAATGGAACTACTACGCAAACTCATCAAACAGAAAATTTGCATACCGGAACGTGTTCGCGAGGAGAAAATATTACAATTGTTGCATATAATTTCCACTGCAGGGTAGTATTTTCGATATTTGCAAGATTCTAGAACGGTGTGCTCCGGCTAGTTCGCAATAAGAAGCTGCGCGCGAGCTGTAAGTGAAACATCGAGTTTTCTCGTGCTGCAAGATTTATCGCGCAAGCAGAAACGCAATTTTCCACGAAGAAGCTGGCGAGTAGCTCAGTGACCCAAGGTATCTCGCACAGTGATAAATCCATGTCTCTCTATCCATACACCCTCTCCTTATCTCTTAACAAATGAATTTCTCTCCAAAATTTTTCTCCACCAACATTGAAGAATGAGAAATCCTCCTTGGCTAGCACACAACAACAAAGAACAAAGTTCCTTCGTACTACTATCCAGAGCGCGCGATCCACTCGAGAATCGCGATAAATAATTCCCTAAACTCCCGAAATTCCCCTTTTCCCGGAGTAATCACCGATAAATAATGAGGCAGAGAATATCGACGACCACATCTCCCGTTGAACAATGCGACCAATCGAATAAAATAAAGAACAACGCGTCCGATAGTTTTGGATAGGAAAACGCGACGAAAGCACCTTTCAAATGAGCCTAACACGCCTGCAGGACGAAAATGTCACTCTCTGTTATGGCTGGCATTCAGTTTCACCAGTCGAAATCTCCATGTGATTGATTCAGGGAATTGCTACGCGTGCGCGCGCCAAGTTTCCTCGCGGAACAAAAGCTTTTACGAGAGAAGCGAATAATGATCGCAGGATGACTTCATTAGGGTAAATTTCTTAGCTAACGATAATCACGCGGTGCTTTGGCGAACGTCGTAAGGCGATATGGCCCTAATTGAACTTGGTACGTGCCGAGAGACTGGAACAAGGTACACTGCCAGCCAGCCTGCCAACCAGTACTGGGCTATGACTTTGCAGAGATTGTGTGCGAGATACGTCGAAAGAAATCCGGCCGCCTTCCAGGAATGCGTGGGCGTGCATGATTCTGAATTTAATAAGTGCGAGATCCCCTCCCCCCCTCTCTCTCTCTCTCTCTCCCTCCCATCCTTCTGCCGTCAAATGCTTCGCGCCAGCAATGAAAAGACGCTCTCTTAATTCCGTTTCCAGTCCACAGAGAATCTACGCGAATACGAGTTTTCCGGCCTGTTGGTTCCCGAAGAGTTCTAGATTTTCTCAATGGCGAACAGCTCGACAGGTCATGGAAATTGGATTGGACCGCTCCTTAACGATATGGACTTGCGAAAAATTTGCGTCCACGCATATTCTGCTAATTTGTCGGTGTTGCATTTACAATAGTGGTGGTGGTGATGGTGGTGGTGGTGATGGCGCTTGGAGAGACTACCCGGTAATTCTGTGTACAATGTAATTGCAGGTTATTATGCGTTGGGCGGGGGCGGTCATGTAAAAGGCGTTTACGCACGGAATTACAAAGCTCGCTCTTCCGGCAGTTAGACAAGACTAGTCTTCATAGCCTTCACAGGGCTGCAATGAAATCGAGTTACAAGCCCTCCCGTGATTGGACCACCAGAAGAGGCTGCTGATTTTTCCGAACGAATCGAGCTTGCCGCTTCGATTCCCACGCGTGAGAAAGCTAAGGGAGCTCTGTACTTTAATTTATTAGCTTTCACGTTTTCCTAATGACGATCCGAGGGCTTATCGCTATCCAATGCACTAATTAACGGAAGAAGCTCCAAGTTATAGTTCTGACTTGACGACGGCTCTCCTTATCGAGGATACTAATGCAATCAACCAACGCTAATGTAGCGAAAGCTACGGCTTAATTTTCTAGAACCACAAAAGAATATTACGAGGTAAAAAGAAAGAGAAATTTTTAAGTGCAAGTATCAGCAGCTAAAAGTTTTGTAAAAGGATTTATTTTATGTCGCGGTGAACGAAGCATAAAAGAGCTTTACCTAGTAGCGTGGAGGAAAAATACATTTTGTATCATCTTCCAGATTTTTCACAGGAAGTCCATGCATCATCTACTTTATCTCTAGAATTTTTGCTAAAGAGATTAATAAAGAGCATCATTGGTCGCAGCTTTATTTTCTACAAAATTTATCCGCTTCCATTATTTCCAAATTGTCAATGCAAAGAGAATGTCATTCCTTTTATATTCGTATTCTTGTTCTTAAAGTCTCTCTCTCTCTCTCTCTCTCTCTGTTTCTGAACGGAAAAATAGGCGAAATGTCAAAATTACCTCGGAGACGCCGTTTCACACATACTCGAGAGCAGCAGATTGATTTACGTCCTGCAGATTTATACGCTAAAATGCTTCGTTTTAACGTGACATCGATTATCAATGCTGATTTTTGATCGAAACTAATCAAAATCGATTGATAACGACCATCGACGTATTTTAAAAAGTTACCAAGAAATATAATAACTTAGCCACAACTTTCTCTGTGATTTGTCGTTCTAATGGTACTGGGTTATACGACGTGAAAATAATAGATGTACCATAGTGTAATGATGACATATCACTGTCCACTATCCCACTACTTAACTCGATAATTCATCATTTGGCAAGTTTTTCGTAGCAAGAGCGTGAGAAATCTTAGATCGAAATTTATTATCTCAATTTTTACACAGCATCCGCAATTTTCCAACGTTTCAACTGTACGATATTTCAAATTGTTCGAGGAGAGAGAGAGAGAGAGAGAGACATATAAAAAGCAGTAGTTATAAAAGTGAAGATACATAAAAACTGAAAGGATTATATAGGACCTGAGCTTAGCGTTAATGATGACGCAATTTTATCGTTTATCGCAGTAAAAACGATCGAGGCAGTAAAAATGTCGGAGATATCAATAACTAAAGTCGATTCAAGAGAATTCGATAATGCGAAAGGATAGTGGTTCCTCGACAGGTTCAACATCAATTATTTACAGTCGGAGTGTTTAGTGAAATTTTGCGGGCTGAAATGGGAATTGGAGTGTGGGTGGAGAAGGAGAACGCAGAGGGCAGGCGAAATCTTCGCCGGAGCGCTGCGGGCTATTCAATTCGATTCGCTTCAAGTCGATTCTCAAGGGGTGGTCTGATTAAATTCCTCGTCAGAGAGGAACGCGGCAAGACATCCCAGCGTCCCCCACGATCACCGGAATAAGGATCGCCTTCGCCTGATTTCAGTTCGACCCGCAGATCGATCCAAACGATGAAATGAAACACTCGAGAATTTCCGCTCCCGCGATAAAAACCTGAGGAAGTGGACACCTTCCGGTGACGCGATCCCTTATAATGATGAACACGGGCTCGATTTACAATCTTTAACATCCGCTTGGCGAAAACTTTCCAAAGCTTACAAGAGCTTAGAAAACCAACAAATAAACGTAGCACGCGAACGCTTCGAAACGATCTCTCTCGATTCAAAAACTCGCAACATTAAAAATTCTTTCAAAGATCCTTTCCGGAGGATTGCTCTCGCGAGAATCCAACAATTTTTTCTGATACTTGGAGATTTCTTTCCGATTCAGTTCGGCGATTGTCGTTTTTCGCAAGAATTCATTCGCGTTTCAAGGAATTCTGTCGATAAGTTTCGCGCTGGTACGAAGGGAGAGGGGAAAAAGCAGGGGATTTCGTTGAAAATGAGTTTTGATGGGAAATCATTGGAAAAATAATATCTTAATATAGTCGAGGGTGTAAGGCTACGTATATGTGTATATATATATATATATGTATACACAAAGCATACAAGCCATGCTTTTCTCGAGCTTTTAGCTCGATTGATTTTTTCTCATATAACGCGTGGTATTGGTTCGAACGCCCTGTAGCCGGCAATAAGTCTGTGACCTCGCAATCGTATTATCCATTGAATGCCCTTCGGGTGTGTCTCGGTAATTACGGAACGCCACGGCATCGCACAGTTACCCAGGCTGCCGTCGTGAGAATTCCTCGCTCGTGTACGCACACGAAAATGTGTATAGAGAGTGCACACACTCGCGCTTGCCTCGAGTAAACGATTCTCCCGCCATTACCCCAACCAATTTCTGGACACACCGCGCGCGATTCGCGTAATCCATTCATTTCCAGAATGATTCGCTCACCGAAAGTCATCCCGACTAATCCCCGGTTCCAGGAACGTCTATCGTGCATTGAACAAAAAACTGCGAGACACCGCACGATTTAATGGGCAAATCGTAAAAAGTGGAAAAAGCTCAGTGTCCCGAGAGACCGGAAGAGAGTAGGGATTTTAAACGTTGCACGCGTGGACGAAGCGGCAAATTTTTTCATCGGTTTGCCTGAAAAACGATTATTTTTCCAGGGAGAGAGAAAGAGAGAGACGATGCGAAAGCCGGACAGTCGCTTTAAGCCTAGTAGTCTAGTCCCCGCGTGATATTCCGTTTCTTTGCGCTTGCAGGCTATTACTGGGGGTTGGTGCACATACTGCACTGCGACATCCCGACCGACTGCGGTCGACGAGTTAAAAATAATGCGCGTTTTCTATATGCACATACCGCTAATGCAAATCCATCTAGCTGCAGTGTCATCCACCGACACGAACCCAAGTCGTTAGCTTGCGAAAGCGAAGCTTTCGTGGCAAACTCGCCCGATTCTTAGCCCCCCCCCCCCCCTCCCATATCGTCACTCCGCGTTCTCGTGACTCTTTATCTCACCTCGCTCGGTTCGATAAAAAAGGCGGAAGATAGAGAAAAAAAAAAAAAAACGAAAAAGAGGAAACAAGAAGCAATCTCGGAAAATTACAGCCAATGAATTTTCCACGTCATTACGCGATTCGACCACTAAAAACGCCAACTTGGCGTGATTCAACGTTCGTTCTCGCTTTGCTTCGATCCTTTTTCATTCGCGAGGACTCTTGCTTTCGTCGGAATCGCGAGGTGGGAAGTCTCGGGTATGCGACGTAACGCGAAACCCAAAAAAAAAAAAAAAAGGGAGAAAAAAAGAAAAAAGGAAAGAGGAAAATTGGCGGAGACTCGGAGACTCCGTCGTTGCCGACCGGCCGCACTGCGAAATATCGCGCGCGCTTATCTCCCGTCGCAGAAAAGTCTGCATTTCGTTCGATATCACCTGCTCTGCATTTCCGCTCGCATTTTGACCCGTGCTTCCCGCTGAAAGACGAACGCGCACCGAGAGACATTTACGACTGGATCAATGTATCCCTGCAAGCAGCAGAGACTTCGCGATAGATACCGAGAGAGATTCGTCCCAATTGTGGATCTTTACGATCGTCTGGAAGCGCGGGGTAACGCGATATCTTACTCGACTCGGCGCATTTGTCGGGCGCAGAAAAATGGATGCAGCGGCCCGGAAAAGAAAATGCGATCGGGACCGGCATGGCATTTCCATATTATTTATAAGGCGGCGCTCGATAGACCTTCCATTGTTAACTGAAAAATGCAATATCTTTTATCCGTGTCCCGTAACGCGAGGACGAAGCGCGCACGTTCGGTTCGACTTGGACGCGCGGAGACAATTCCTTTTAATTTGGACTGGAAAAAACACATTACAGGATAAACCGTAATGGGTTTCGAGTGGAGGAGAGATTTCTTACGCGGCTTTTCAGCCCAATTAGAATTCTCGTGCGCTCGATTTTTCCGCTAATCCAGACGTTCGCTTTTTTCCCCCAGCTCGATTCGGTTCTCGCAGAGGCCGAGAAAAAGAAGGATCGCTGATTGTGAATCGGGATAACGCGCGTCTACGTACGTACGTTGAAATTGACTCGTCCACGAGCATCGTTTTTGCGGAAATAAGGAATCTTACGAGAGCCGCGCGCGCGATACGATTGATTTCTTTCTTGAGAATTCCGATAATTGCGATCGCGTCTGACTACCGGAGAGTTCGCTAAGAAATACCGGAATTTCGATTTCATTTTCAATTTCGATTTCACCGGGAGCTGCTGCTGCCTCGGCGACCAGTTTAGGATTACTTTGCAAATAAAATGAAGCCTCGGAAATGCCTGGAGAATTTAGGGTCTGGATGCTCTCTCTCTTTCTCCCTCTCTTCCTTCCACTTCCGATGGTTTCCGATACTCGATACTCGTCGCACACTCGTGCAACGCGCACGATCTCCCAATCCAACCCAATTAGTCCATTGAAAGATACTTAACCCTATCGCGATATCACGATATCACGATTCGTATTACGAAGCGATCCTGGGATCGAGCGAGCGACGCGCGAATCGCTAACGCTAATTAACGCTAAAGCCATTGCTGCTGTCCATCAAAGAATTTCACTGCAGTTCTACCCACGGCCGATTTGTTCTTTCTTCTCGAACTCGTTGGTGGGATCGATCATTTCTTACCAATCCCCCTTCCCTCCACCCTCCACGCCTCGTTTTCAAAGAATTACGAGGAGATTCGCTCGTCGCGGTATTTGCGTCGCCGGATAATTACGGAATGTCGATTTGTCGTTGAGGGAGCAGCGAAAGCCGATGACCCGAACACAAAACGGCTCGAAAGAAGCTGCTGCCGGAGAAACAATGAGGTTTCCGGTTGGGCCGATGTCTCCTTTCAAAGTCGAGACCCGGGTGTCCGACGAGGGACGACGAGGATCCACAGCAGCAGTAGCAGCAGCAGGGACAGCAGACAATTATGAATTTAATTGAAATCAGGAAACGCTGCAAGCGCCACGAATACCGCGCTGCGTAATTGGTAAGGGGGAGGAGGAAGAGGAGGAGGAGGAGGAGGAGGAGGAGAAGGCAGAGGAGAACCTTGGGCTTTCGTTAAACTTGGGAGATAATTTAAACGTTTCCAGAGCCGGCGTCAGATCACAGAAAGACTAGCGTGAGTACGAGTTTAATTAACGCGGACAAAGTGTCGTTGCTTCAAAGCAGCGTTTTCAAGAATAAGATGCCGAGCGATCTTACATCTTGAAATATTGAGAGAATTTTCATCCTTCCTCTCCCCTCTGACAAAATCAACTCCAAACGTTCGTCGTCAAGCCGATGATCTACTCAAATGAACGAATCTGACAAACTACTCGTTTCACAAATTATTGCGCTATCAGTTGCATTGCGAGCACGCGAACTGGACTTTGTCCATCTCTCTCTCTCTTTCTCTATCTCCTCGAATAAACTGATTTAGCTAAAAAGCCTCGGTAGTTCGATTATAAAAATACTTTCTGGAAACTGTAGCATGTTCAATGAAAACAAGGAGGAAAATCTTTGAAAACAGAGAGAGCTGGAGAAATCGGGTAAAATCCAGAGAAGGAAGCGAATCAATATTATGTTTCTGTCGCATCAGCTGCACACGTTCCTCGTGAACACTTCGCTCGCCCACACAATGGTTAGAAGGATTCGACGTGTTTCTTTTGCTTTTTTTCCTCAAAAGAACTTTGCGGTTTAACCGACCAGCCGGACATCCGGTAATGTTCGCCTCGCATACAAACTTCCGATTTGCCTCGATTTCTCTCGGTCGCTCAATTTTGTCCTTCCTTCCGCTTCTCCCCACTGCCGTGGCTTTCTCAAAACCTGGGAATACATTGCACTCGCTTTCCAAGGATCAGGAAAAAGTTACGTAGGTAGGACACATAGCGGTAAATGTATCCGAGTACGATCATTTTTTCACGACGGAGGTGGAGATCTTGCGTGCGATCCTGCCACTCCTGGAGTATCAGGGGGATCTCGTTTTCTCGAATCTCGAAGAACTTCTCTACGCGAATCTATAAATAGGTTCTTGACGATAGATTCGTTGCCCGTAAAATATGGAAATCTGTCGTAGCCACGCAAAGTCAAGCCGATCTCTCGACATAATCCCAAACATCAGAATGCATACACATGCGTGTTGCGTGTCGTGTGTCTGTCTGTCTGTCTGCTGTCTCTCTGTTTCTGTGCGTATATATGTGTGTGTTAGGCGAAGCGAGGAGCTGTGAATCATCCAATTAGGATAATCTGACAGGAGTTGCGTGCACTTGGCTCCTCGCTATAATAGTGGTTATCGCCTAGAGCTGACGACCATTATCAAACGCTTCTTCGATACACGTCTCATCCTCCACCCACACCCCGTTTCGTCTTCTCGAGTATACTCGCGTATTACTCGAATTTGTTTCGGTCCTCGTTAATTAACAACAACGCTCGTCAAACGATCGGGAATATTTCTCTCGATGGATGTATATGTCTGAAAAATATCGGAAAGTCTTCGGAGATCACGACGATCGCTATTCAAGAGAGCGGTTTTGTTCGCGTATAATTTTGGAAGGATCCTCTAGACTGGTTTTTTAAATATTACTGGGGTGAACGCAAGATGACTGTCCTGGATCGTTCGAAAGAAATTTAAGGACGATAACCCCGTGAGGGAGAGACGCTCGAGATCGATGCTAGCAATTTTTAATTCCGCAAGACCCGTCAGCGGGGCGAGCTTTTCCCAGTAAAGTACGATTGAATTTCTCGAAATATTCCCGGGAGATGAACCGAGTCCCTTCGTGTCTCGCCTACAAAAAAAGTTTCGCTTGCTGCGGGGGATCGGGAATTTCACGGCCGCCAACGAACTTGTGCATTCCACGCACGAAACCCTCGCCGGTTTCTTATTCTGAAAAACTCATCCCGCGTAAAACGAGTACTCTCCGCGTAATACGTGTGCCCATCGATTCACGCTTTCCTCGCATGACTTTTCTAACGATCGAGCTATTTGCCATTCAAGGCCTCCCTCTTGCATCTCCATCCAAAGAGAAATAAATTAATTCCGCTAGAAGTAGGATTTTTCGAAAAATTATGGAGAGAAGTGGGAAGGAGAGAGAGAGAGAGAGAGAGAGGAAGAGGGTTTTGACCAACCCAAGTTCCATCGTGAAATTAAGTGATCCGTGCTAGGGATCAGCGCGTGGAAAAAGTCAGCGTGGTGGAAAGTTAAATGTCTCGAGTAACGTCTGCGTTCCTGGGCCATCAGGAGTGGTGGTTCGATCGAGGGTGGAATTCCACTAGCGAGACAAATAAAGGTGGGAAGACGGAGAGGAGAGGAGAGGAGAAGAGTGGAGTGGAGTAGAGTGGAGTGTGGAGTAGAGTGGAGGGTCGAGACCCGCCCCCCGGAAGTGAAGCCGTGGCATGCAAGTCCCCGCCGACTCTCCGGCGCGGAAGAGAGAACCCTTCCGGGTACCGCATTTTTCCCCCCTTTCGCCCCTCTCGCTCCTTTCAGCCCCCTCGCCCCGATCAAGGTAAATAAAAAAAGAGCCGGCCCGGTCCCTCCGTGTTGACCTTCGATCGAAACTCATCGAGTTAACGAGCCCCGAGTGCCTTCCTAGTCGCTTTCCCGGATGTTCCTTGGGTTCTCCATTTCTTTGTTAGAGCCAACCGCTCTCGGAGCCCGTTTTTCTGACCCCTTCGCACAATTAACGCTAATTCTCCCCACTAATGGATAAATCTGCTGAAATTGCCGATAAAACTATTTTTCTCGCAAAAAGCTTTCGTCGGCGAGAAAGCAATTTTTAGTTATTACCGTTATCGGATCTATCGGGGACTGTGGAGGGGGCAGAGGGGGAAGGGTATTATCGGACGACCATCGTTCTCTACGATGAATTTTCGCGGCGGGAGCTACCAAAATAGCTGATTTGATATTTATCAAGCGCAAGCCACGACACCCCAAAAATCGACAATAATTTCGGAGCAACTCGAGGCCGACCAGGTACAGCCAGTGTACAAAGACTTATTAATTGTTTACTGGTTTTACGAGTCAACGGGGAGTGCTGCGCGGTTATCAGCCCCCAGACAGTCATCGATCCACCCCTACTACGATCCACCTCGCTTCGAGATATATTTTCAAGCTGGCTTCTCAGTCGAGGAAGACCATTAATAATGGATATTAAGTTTCGCGCTGATCTCCATTTAAAGCAGACTTTACTCTCATCGCCGTGGCCCGTTACAACACCACCATCACCACCATCACCAATACTCCCAAAGCCTTTTCTTTACCGACTAGAGAAGATTCACGCCTATCTTTCGTGATGGCCAGTCCAATTTTACCTTTGCTCTCTCTCCCCCCCCCCCCGCCACCTCTCCCGTGATACTATGTAATTTTTGGAAAAAACAGTGGCGAGGAAAAATTGCATTATACACGAATTAACGCTACATTTAATCGTATAATCGCGCAAAGTCCCATTGCTTGAAATTATCCCGATGAAATTGTTATCATTGTCCTTCTCGTCAACTGTATCGACATTAATCGCTAAAGCACGAGCCGTTAGGAGCTCCTGGCTATTTCTAACTATGCCGCTAGACCGTGTCTCCCTTGTGTGTAATCGAGAGACTCTCGTACTATATTCGAGGAATATCGCGAATGGCTATTAATTTGCCAAAAAGGAATCCGGGAGAAATAAAGCGAAGCTTCGAAAGCTATTAAATCCACTTCCATAAGGAATGACCGAAGAGCCCGGGATATCGTATTTGGTTGGAACCCTTAACATCTGGGTTAACGGCGTGAAACCTTTGAAAGATGGCGCGAGAGTAAAGATGGCGGCTGGTCAGTAAACGATATGTCGCTTCGAGATTCGCAAGTGGGTTATTGCGACTTATTTATGGCTGTCGTTACTACGGGCCGACCGATAAATTCGATTTAGCAGCGCGAACATGTCCCAGATATGCCTTCTCGATAAAACAGTACTTCGATCCCCCAACTTTTCTTCCAAGTTTGCACTTGCAATATGGAGGAAGATTTTGCATGAAACTTCCGAGCGTACATCATGAAGTGGCATTCTTGAATTATGTCTCAACTGGAAACTTTCGAGATATGGATAGCCCGAAGTAAGTTCGCTCTTTTTCAAACTGCATCTTCAAACGATGCTTAAATGCACTTGGAGAAGCTGCGATTCTTCCAGGTCGCCCTCACCCCCGCTATCTCCAATAATTACTTCGCTTTCAGTGAAACGCACTGCGATCGCTTCTCAGGTGATTTCTAATCGGTTGGAAAATTCTTCCGAGCGAGTACCAGTAATGGGGAGGGATACCTCTCGTTTGCCTATCGATTATAAAATCCAATTTTAATGAACGAGCACTTGCAAAGCTCTGGGGTGGCCTTGGGAACTTGTTTATGGCGGAAGTTTCCTTTATCCGGGAGGAATCGCGCCAAGTCGGCCTTGAGAACTCTCGAGTCGAAATTGGGCGATCGCTGTCTACTTTTCGACCTGGGGACACCGAGTAAAGAAAGCCTGGATCACTAGGTTCGACGAGGATATTCATGATTCCAAGGGTCCCGGGTCTTCGAGGAGGGGGACGAAAAACGATTTATCAGCGTGCCGAGAAGAAATAGAATTTCCACGGTGGCTTTCTTTGCAAATGCAAAGGGACGGAGAAGATGCTTCGAGGAAAATAACGATAAAAAAGGGACACTGCCCGTCCCGTTCCATTCCATCGTGTCGTGTCCATAATTTGGCTCGAAACCTTTTTACTCCGTATAGGCGAAGCAACGAAACAACGCAAACTTCACGCACCCTCGAGTCTCGTGAAAATATTCCTTCCCAGCTTATTACTGCGCCCTCCAATGAATGACGCGGACCCTTTTACTTATACTTTTGCGTATTTCCTAACTAGCCTTTTCTTTTCGTGATTGCGCGAAAGCCGATGGTTCGAATTACAATTGAATTCGAAACTGATCTCTCTCGTTATCCAAACCAGGGTCCATTACCCGTTGGTTCATTGAAAAACGAGTGGAGGAGAGATGGGGCAGGGGGTTGAAAGATCGTGCCTCGATTTTGGGCAATTCGTTCAATATCAAGTTTCATTGTTGGGGTTTGAGGGTGTTTTTAGCGTAAAGGAGGAATTGTCGAGTAATACGATCAATCTGTCGTGGAACGGCAGCGGGACGGCGGGACGATGAGACGAGAGCGTATGTCGCGCAGAAAGGAAAGGCGGAACGAAGAGGAGAACTTAATAACGTCCGTGGGACACCATGGTGCCATTATCTTTAAGAGCGTATTCCCTCGAAAGTGCCGCGAGTCCTTGCACAATGGCACGGCGGCGATGATGGAGAAAGGAGGAGACAGAAGAGAAGAGGGGCTTTGCGAAGAAGCAGGGAGAAACCGGAGATAGGAAGAAGTGGGAGAGAGAGAGAGAGAGAGAACACAGAAAAGAGTATAGCTGCAGAGTCGATGTCCCCAGCAGCAGTAATCACCTAGAGAGTATCGTAAATCAACCAACTCTCCTTTTATGAGCCGTTATTTGCTTCTTCTAGCGCAAACCCTATGATTTTAATTGCCGTTTACTAATTAAAAGAAGAAGAAGAAGAAGACGAAGAAGAGAAAAAGAATAGCTTATATAGTCAATTATAAATTTCTTCGTAATGTGCCGATAAATTAATGGTATGTCTAATGACGAAGTTCGTTTTAAGCGAGCAACGCAATTAGAAGCTCGCGCAATTCCCAGACAAGTTTCGTTTTATTATCCAGAACTGTTCGATCTATTCGAAGTGAAAACACTTAACCGGGCTGGGAAGGGTCCGGGAACGGTCCGGGGAACGTCTTTAATAAGAAGGGCCAATTAATTTCGCGGAGCTGACTATCTTTGATTTTCCTCCGGATCTCCTTAAATGGGGACCCCCACCCCCCACCCCCTCCCACGACGGGTTTTCTTCTTCGACGGGAGAATCTTCGTTTCCGGGGTTGAATCACGTCGTTTTCTTGGCGTGACGTTAAAGAGTAACTGCCTGTCGCACGGTCCAACGCTCAGGAGAAACGACGCAATCGTAACGAAGCAGCTGGAGTTTCTTTTTCGCCCAGGTAACCTCTCCTGACAAGCGGAATTCACGTATGAGAACGTCGCAGGCTTTCGGATACGAAATTATAAGCGGTACGAGCTTTTTTCTCTCTCCTCGAGACGGAGCGAGCTTCCACGCTAACCAACCGCAAGCGAGAAAACGAGAATCCACGAAAAAGATCAGTTTCGCGATTGGCGCCTTCGTCATGGCGCCTTTACTCATCACCCTCGCCTCGCTCGCTACAGAGAGTCGATCCATAACTCCTACTTGCCAATGAAAATTTCATATAATCCCAGGACAATTTCACTTGGCACATTAGAGATTTAACGATCCTGTTTATACCAATTTGCATGCGACTGCTATTATTAGCGCCTTTGAATGAATGATAATTGCAAGCATAATCATATTTCCACAACACATTGGCGCACTCTCGAATGTCGTGAATCACGGGATCAAGTGTCGGCTGACATAAGAGCAGTACCCCCTCACAGTACCTGAGACAGTCTCCTCGAGTATATAAATATTGAGTGTACCGTTTGTAAATTGTTCCTCCGCTTTAATAATAGTTAGCGTGTCAGTTTTGATTACGTCCGTTAGCAGGATATAACACATGTATCACTGTGTCACCGACGACTCTAATGACAAGTTCCTAAGACCACTTTATTCCTCGTTTAAATAAATACTCCCCACGGTTCCTGACAGCCGCTCATTACATCCTGAAACAATACTCCATGCAACGGGGGAGAGAGCTCCCTGCTTTACTCTCGTTGCCGCGTATTTCTTCACCCCCCCCCCCCCCCGCCACGCCATCTACTTTTTCACTGAATTTTTTCTCATTCGGGGGAAAAGATTTGGCCCCGTGTCGCCTTTAACGTGCGTGGCTGAGCGAGGGGAGGGGGAGACGTTTTATGGTCCTTTGCCTGAAACTGGGCCGCCGCCGCCCTTCTATAGCTATAGGCAGTCGCGAAAAAAAGGGATAACAACGGGTCCTCGCGGCCACTACCAGTAACTCTCGAGCCCTCTTATCTCAACCACCCACGAGGAGCGCCACTAAGCCCTGGCTTGCTGACGTAAACATCGGCACATGTTACCAGACTGCCAGGGTACTGCGTTAAGGTCGTTCTATTTTCGTAATACCGCTGGACCTCTCAGGAGGAATCTCCCACGTAGAAAATATTCGACGCGCTCCCGCCAAAACTCGACTGGGACAACTTTTTTTTTACGAGTGTGAGAAAGAATCTACCATCCTAAACTTTTGCTCTCTCACCCGTGCATCATCGCTACCCTCACCGCCACCATTGCTAAAGGCGATCCACAAATTACCAACGCGAGCGTGTTTCCGATTCTCGAGGACAAAATCGGATGGGTGAAAGATACTCCTCGTCCCGCACTCCCCGTGGCGCGGTATAAAGCTCCATTGTTCCCACGGCTTATCAGTTACTAACGACTGGGGGCACATTCGGGGTGTGCCTATCGGATGGTAGCTGGGGCATCGCGTAACTTCGCATTCGCGTTATTCCTTGGCAGAGGTCCATTAGCCGCGTGAAATTTACGCGGGGCCGTTACAATGTAATTTCTGCTGCTCGCGCAGATCAACGCAGGACCGTAGCGAAACGCCGGAGATTAATATGGGGCTTTTCAGAAGCAGTAGCCATCCCGGACGGGAACCTCCATAGGTTGGAACGCTGGAAAATGACGGAGTAATATACCGCTGGCGATATCGGCCGGTGTTGTTCATTCCTCGATGGGTCGCGCGATGGACGTGGCGAAACGTCGCGTTGCGACACATCTCGCGGCGGATAGGTAACCGACAGGGAGAGGGCGGGTGTCGCGGGTGTCGCGGGTGCGCGATGAAATATGATACG
Organism: Sclerodermus sp. 'alternatusi'; assembly: GCA_037305995.1. Taxonomy (NCBI): domain Eukaryota; kingdom Metazoa; phylum Arthropoda; class Insecta; order Hymenoptera; family Bethylidae; genus Sclerodermus; species Sclerodermus sp. 'alternatusi'. Next base: position 3,845,435 of record CM074547.1, on the reverse strand, counting down.
GTTTTACCGTTTGCTTACGCTTTACGATTTTAGAGTCCCCCCCCCTCCACCCTCCTTTCCCCCTAAAACTGCCAGGTCGAAAAGCCCCAATCTAGCGGAAGAGCCGCGCGATAAATATAAAACGAACTTTATTCGGCAAAATGAAAAGCCAGGATATTCCCGAGACGAGCGAGAGCTAGTGCTCGTCCACGGCGAATTAATCATTTAGCCCAGGTTTATCGCGCGTACGCGAGGGGTTAATGGTGGGAGGGGGAGGGGGGTTCAGAGTGCCGCAGGACGATCGCCGAACGTTTCTTGTTCGTCGCAACAGTTGCAGTTGCACTTACAGTTGGCTCCCAGCAGTTGTGAAAACGCTCGCGGGAAGAAGGGGCCGTAGGTTCGGTGGCTTGTCGGTGACGCACGTCCGGTATCTTTGGGCGAATATTCAGGTGTGCCGTGGAAGGGTACGGGGAAGGGGCGCCAAAGAGAATTCTGACCGCTTGTTAACACGCGCGCCGGCCTTGGCTATCGCAGCTGCGCGTCTAGCTCATCGCCGTCGATTTTCCGTGCAAACGCAAGTTTCCCCCTCTCCCCTTCTCTACCTTTGAATTATTCGCGATGGGAAAGCTCCGTTAATCGTTTCCGATAATAATAACGTACTCGCGACGACCAAAGTATTCCCGAAATATTTCGCGCGTGGGAGTGAGGGGCGTCCAAAAAATTACTGGGAGTCCACCGGGCGAGGATGATCCATCGATTCGCACCTGTCAAACGCACGGGGCGTCGTGCAATTTACCGACGCGACGAGCGAGTTTATTTATCAAAGCGTTCCGCCATGAGTACGGAACGAGTGATAATAATTGGCGATGATGCCGCTGGAATCGCGTGGTCAGCCTTGGATGCGGGCGGGGGCGTCTAATCCAGTCGCGAAATGTCTGGATGACCAGTAGTGTAGAAAGAGAGTCGGGTGGGGCAGAGAGGGTGAAAGGGGAAGGGAGGGGAGGGGTTGGTTTTGCGGAGATTGGAATAAAGTCCGAGGCATTCGCAGAAGAAACCCGGCTGGAGGCAGTTAAATGCACTTTTTAATTGCATTATCATACTTCGCTTCCTCCGAGCCTTCCCTTCCCTTACCTGCCCTGTCCCTCTTTTCTCTCTTTTCCTTTCCTCTTCCTCTTCTTTTTCCACATCCACCGGCTGCTCGTCTCATTATGCGCAACACGCACACCGACACTGATAGAATAATCAAAGTAACTTCAATTTACATTGAAATTCTTTCCTTCTCTCCCTCGCACTCTCTCTCTCTCTCTCTCTCTCTCTCCCTCTGTTTAACGCTGATCAATGTTACCCATTATTCATACGGATTAAATCAGTGCGAAATGCGTCGCGCTGTACCGCGGCGTCGCCTAATGAATTACGCTTAATTATAATGAATTACATCGATCTACGAGGAAAGGCGGTAACAGCGAGCTCCCAAGTACCCACCAGGATACTTTGTGCCAGTAGGTGATTACCCTTCGTTTCTGTGACCCATCGATTGCGTAAGGTCCGAGGAAAGCCACGATCATTAATCACCCGAGCATTTCCTTCTCGAATTACGAGCTACGACCGATTTAAGGATAGGGGTGGACAGCGCGTACTTTATTTTCAATAGCAAGGGTATCGGCTCGCTTTTTGAAATATTTCCATGTTCGGTCAAGAATAGCCGGCGGCAAACCGATGGCGCGGAAAGAGGAGAGGAGGAGGAGGAGGAGGAGGATGTTGTTACGGGAAACGTGGAATAACGAGAGAGTGGTATAGATATTTGGAGTTTACGCGCGTGCCCTCGTGGAGTTTTAAGCGAGTAGTGGTTAACTGAAAGTCTTTCCGGCCGGTTGATCAGGTGGTAGCGTCGATACGGAGAAGAGGGCACCTGCGCTCACGGCTTATGGCTTATGGCTCGACTCGGCTCAAGTTTTCAAAGAACGCAAAGTCCGGGCCACTTGTTGCTACCCTGCTGCACTACTTGCACCACTGATTAACACTCTACTGGCTCCACCACGAGAAATGCTCGTGGGTCCTATTTAAATATCCACGACATTCCCCCGACAGACTCTCGCGGGTCTGGCTTGTCCCGTGGCGATACCATTGTCGGGAAAATCCTCATGGGGAAAATGGAGTTTAGCGGTAAAACGGTAGGAAACGATATGGCGAAAAGTTGAAGGGGGGAACGAGGTGAAAAGGAAGAAATAGCGCGGAAACTAGTAGCGTTTGCGGAAGTAAAGAGATTGGGAAAAGCGCTGAGGGGACACGCCGGGATAACAGGGGTACGAGGAAAGGGGAAGAGGGCGAGGGAAGGCCGCAGAGTCGTAAAATCCATCAGGGAGAGGCGAGCGTAACGACATTTCCCTATGTTTATGGGTTACCGTAAAAGCAGGATGACTTCGTTTGGAATTTTACGGGTCGTGGCTCGTCCTTACGCTGTCCTTACTTTTTCAAACTACAGCCGAACATTTCTAACCACCGCCAGGTGATATGAAATAGATTTATAGCACTCCCCGAGTTTTAGAGGACTGATATTGGGGGCAGCCGGTTTTTTAATAATCAAGCAACTCGCTCCATGATAAATGCGATCGCGCAATTCGGCCGACTCGAAGCGTTAAAAGTTTTTAGCGCGGTTTTAAGCAGCGAGCGAAATCTATTTATGGCTTTTGATATGCGCGCGCGCCATCGTCGAGTCGGCGCAATAAATTTTCTATTATCGCGCGGTAAGGTGAAAATCATAGCGTTAGAAAGTACCCGGTCGGAAGCCTAATGATATAATTACGCATTGCCTCCGAGTGATTTAATCGGTCAAGTGTGAAATGAAAGACAGGTGGTAATATGAGTTATGCTCTCTCATCGGCTTATGGCGACCGTAGCCCAAGTTATTCCCCGACGCCATATCGAGCCAGATCGTTTCACCCGCCGAGTAGTTTTATCGTGATAGGGGCACGCGCATCGTCGAGTGGTATATCTCACTCAACGAAAATTCCCACTGATAAAATCCTCGTTTCCCAATAGGATGCGGAATTTAACAAGGTCCCGAGCAAAAGTAGTAAAGGACCGTGTTGTATTCTCCGGACTCCGCGCACTTATCACGGCGAACGCGATGTCTCGCGACGCCGCTTCTCGTCACGCGATTTTAATAATGGAATTAATCTCCTCTGATAAAAAAGATGGACTTGGCCACAGGCAAAATGCTGCCTCGAAACGAGTCTCTTTTGGTTTCCGGCACTAATTTACATGTTCCCGCGACAGATGTGCCTGTCCCTTCCGAAAGGCAGGACCTACTTCTCTTTTTTATTCAAATTCCCTCTCGCGCGGACTAATAAAACACAACCCTCTAACGTGGACCGTAGAAAAAAGCGCGTAGACCCTTGAAAAAGAGAATCGTGCTAAAAACGACCTATTCCGAATAGCACGGAGACCAGATCGAATCCCTCGATTTTCATCTACGAGCGTTATTATTCCGCTTCCCCTCCTCCCTTTTCTCCCCGCCCTCTCACCGGTGATCCTCGTTTCTGCAGAGAAATTTTTCTTCTTCTCGCTCTCATGCGCATAACTCTGTGTAGTTCTTTTGGACATTAGCGGATTAAAGAGCGCAAAAGAGAGTTTTTCCGAAAGAGAAGAAAATGCAAGCAAAGGCAAGCTTGACGAGTTTTTAGCGAAAAACACGATAATACCTAATGGTTAAAGGAGGAACGACTTAAAGCTGATGTAATCGCGTGGCAGCATTTTCGCAGCCGAGTCCACGAGGCCGGTGTGGACAAAATGTCGATGAGAGGTTAAAATACTTTTTTCGAGGCATGCACGTTACACATAAAGCAATTTCTATTTATAATGAAAGACTCGCTCATACTTACCGTTTCACAGAGTTATTCTTGAAAATTGCGAGCAATTCCTCCTGAAGAAATACACACACACACACACACAAACGAGAATGTCTTACGTACTTCGTTATATTACTCGCGAGCCGTGATAGTCGTACGCACATTCGCACGGAGGAGACGAGTTTCACAGCTCCGCCGTTTTTAATATTATTGTTCAGGTTTCAGTGAAAATCGCAATAAACGTTGCTTATCGAGGCAAAAGTATTGGTAGAAACCTATCTGAAAAGCACACGCATTTCACTGACGACGACGACGACTCACACAACTGATATACACCAAATGACCATTGGCTCAAGACTGCTTCTCATTGGCCAATTTGGCTTACATGGTCCGCAAATGTCATTGACTTTTTATATAATAGGCTCGAAACCATATCAATAATTATGAGTGATACGCGCTCTGTTCGGATACGTAATAAAATCAACGAAAACTATATCGCACGAATACTGAAGCGAATTTCTCGAAATTGAGAATTCGATTGCAAATTAATATTTTGACTACAAGTACGACGCAAAGACCGATCGAAAACACAATGTTGCGTGATATCAGCTGATTGACCTCGCACGCCGCTGCTACACTAGAATACTCTCCGTAAGGAGTATGCGCATAATTTATTTCCGCAGCACAGATCGCACTGGTGCACTTTGAAAAAACTCATTAACCCGAGAAAATGAACTTTGAAATTTATGATAGATTACGAGAAATGTGAGATATAGAAATGGAAGCGCGAATCGATTTTCGAGGAAAAACATAAATCCTTACTTGTGTCGGGTAGGCTCGAATGAATAAATTTATTACTTTTAAAGAGGACATGAAATTTTATAGTGTGTTGAAGGATATGTCGACTATGGAACCATTGACGTAATACCCCAACGCGTGAGAGGATATGTCGGTCGGCTCACAGGATTGCAGAATTCCATCGAGAAATGATCCAATCGCAGTTACTGCATCATGCACCACCATACGATGCAATTATGCCCATGATGCACCGCTACTTGAGAAATACGTCACTCGATACTTGTTACTGACCACATTAGGATAATAAAGCTGCGGCACGTATCCCTGTGACAACATCTCGCCTTATGTGAGACAAGGCGCAAAATTTATTACAATCCTCAACCCCAAATATTTATACATATTTTGTACATATCGATTTCAATTCATCTTATTTATGGATATTGTTTGTACATTGCATTACGCGACATGATTTCATTAACTATGAAATTATACTTGATGAGAGAGAAGCGTGGAAAAGATGCAGCAAGAAAGTCTAAAGTATAAATAAAATAACGATGGTATTATTCAGTGAGAACAAGCTGAAATTGCTTGAGCAATTTCAATTGAGCATAGATACCTGTGGAGGCAACTTTGTACAACCTTGTGCAACCTGGAAAGAATCTGGTTTCAGCTCTGACAAGAGCAAGTAGAGGCCATCTTGAGGTCAAGGATGCGAGGGCGTTCACCAGAATTATCCTCTCCTTTTCTTCCTCTTTCAACTACCAAACGTCTCCACCGTTGTTTTCTTCATTTGCATATAAAGTTCTTCTCCCGATGCGTCGATTTTATTGTTTCAGCTATTAGTACTTTAATCCTCTACTTAAGCCAAAAGAGGTATAGTGATTTATTCAGTAGAAATTTCATGCTTTTAGATACTCGGATAAATCCTTGTGCAAACACGAAGGGTACATTTTTAATTTCTTTTGGTTCTCTCTCCCTCTCTCTCTCTGTCTCTCTCTCTCTCTCTCTTTCTCTTTCCCTTTCTCACCGTCTCCCTCTCATTCTCTCTCGAGTGATCATGAATTAATCTTATTATGCAAATATTTTTTCTCGAACCGTTCTTCAAATTTTACCCTGACAGCATCTCTCTCTTCAGCGTGAGTAATTCTTTCGCTAAGAAAGCCCATTTCGCATAAAATAATAAACACGGGAGTATGATGTAAAAACTGTGAGAGTCATGAAATGTTAGCACAAAAATACTTAGCGTACATCGTTATCGTATCTTTACCGGACACTTTTATTCTCGTAAGATACGTTTACTCTGCTAACCAGTTTTCTTTGTGGAAACATTTGAGAATATTTCCGGGAAGAAAATTGCTCGATCTTAATTCGACCAACTTGGCCAACTTGAAGATCCGCAAATTCTCCCAAATGAAAAGTACAAGTATACCATCCGTGACTCTAGTAATAATTTTCTTCCCTATCTCGTCCAGTTTATTTACAGTATAGGGTATCCCCGCTAAGATTCCTCTCTAAAATTAAGCGAATAAAGTACACCCTTTGCTCAGCAAAGACGATTCGTTTTGCAAACAAGGTTCCAATAAAAATTGGAATAGTTCGAACAGCATTAGAACCAATTATTGTTCCGGTTATTTATCATTTCAACTTGAGATCGGGCGGAAGCAAATTACAAGTTAGATTACGGCGAATCGATAGAAATAAATCAAAGTTTTGGTGAATCGCCGGAAATCAGAAAATCTTTCACGTAATATACGTTACTGCGTGTCCCGAGAAATGTCGCTTTGGCGTAGTATCAATGCGCGGGAATACTGTAAGAGTTTACTGTGAGAGAAGAAAAGATATTCTAGAGAAAAGCGTATATCACGCGAAGAGCAATTTTAAATATCCTTCGTGAAAGGGAGGAAGGAGGTGGGTGTTCATTGCGTCTGCCTGAAAGGACGAATTTCAATAACCGATCTTTCCTTACCCCTCGGCTTCGCCATTCGCGCGCAGCGGCTTCTAAGCCAGCACTCGACGATAAATATTGCTGCTTCGATTCTGAAGCAAAGGGAAATATTTCAGTGTAATTTTTTAGTGCAATCTGCCACTACAGTTTTCTACTTTCGCGCGTTAGTTTGCACGCGTCGTAACTTAAAAATCTCCGAATTACATTGGAAACGGAGGGAAAAGGGTGTGCGATTGATACGCGATGCCAAAAGCAGTTCCATCGTCGATAGAATCATATTCTTTGGTTTTACCGCGTCATTTAACTCGATAGGGCGAAACAGGATCTTGCCATAATTGGGCAGCTGAACGTTAGCGGTAGCGCCAAGCGTATTATCAGAATAATACGAAATAATACGTGCTTTAGCTACTGTTATTTGGGTAATTTGCTCGCTGAACTTTGAACAGGGAGAAACTCGATTGAGAAAGGATCTTTCTCAAGATCATCTTGATGGCGAGATTATCTCGAGGAAAAAGAAAGACGTCAGCGCTTTCGGGACTGTTGCCTGCCTGAATCTGGTTCACATGGATTTCGTAATGGATAACGATCGATGTCATTATTCTGTGTTACAGCAGATTCGACGGCAATTACGCCATTGAGAAGATCGCGGATCACTTTCGTGCCTATCATTCTCACAGAGTCTAAACGATCTCGAGCACAGCTCGTTATATACACAATACTTATCAATTTCAGAACACGAGACTCTCTGCCGTAAAAATTCTAAATCCCATCGTTACGACAGTGGGGAATATTTTATTTCCCTGCATGTGTCTGGCTAATTAGTTTTTTTCTCATACAAGAATGCCGCAACAACCATATAATTAGGAAATAAAATTTGTTAATGGGCTTCTGCTCGCTTGGCGTTTTAGTTTTGCAAAGATTCATTGGTAAATTTGTTAAACGCGTTACATTTATTGTTAAGTGTTCTCGCATTAAATCTACCAAGTACTATTTATTATGTCATTTTTACCACTTATTAAATTCATTTAACGATGTATTAAATTAATTGTGCAAAATTAGCTCATTAGGTTCATTAGCTATAATTTTAACGGTAAAATTTATATATTTTTGTCATTACGGGTTTGCCAGGCATTCAATTCGCCAGACCGACGGAGATTTGCCTTATTTTCCACGTTTTTTTTTCCATTCGTGAAATATCGAAGTATGATGAATGCAAATCGATAATTTAATCGAGAACTACCGTAAATCACGAGAAATTCGAAATATTCGCGGCTCACGAATCTGGACGCGAAAATCTCACTGCAGTAACCAGCATCCACGGTATTTCACAAAGCTGCTGAAAATTCAACGCCAACCCAATAATTATTTCCAAGTCAACGATATTACCCAGGTAATTCTGCGGTTTAAAGCCTTTGTCTTTATTTTAATATTTGCAGAGAAGGGTGAATTTCCATTCCATGTATTTGCAATTTTATAAAATACCACACATTAATCTATGCGTTCGCATAAAATCATCTTGCTTTATGGGAAATTTCGCCAGAAACGTAATTATCGGTATACTAAAATGTTAATGGAATGAAGGATATAAAAGGTTTAGACGTTTAATAAGTTTAGAGAACAGTTTTCTTTTCTCTTTTTTTTTTGCTTGCCTTTTTTCTTCGAGAAATTAAGTATCGTTTGAGAGCAAGGTTGATAGAAAAATAATAGGTGCAGCTGAGTAACAATTTAACGGCCTTGGCAGGAGATTGCGTCGTGGGAGTTCAAGAGATAGGCTTGCGCTATAACCTAATAGAGAGCGTGACCCTGACACACGCGCACACATACACTCGCCACATCATACCACACACACCACCATAGAGTACACAGGTTTGCGGGGTATGTCAATGCGTTCGCACATTACGGGGCTCTGGCTTTAACAAACGCATTACCAATAAATAATTTACCAACTCGGGTAGAAAGTAAGAACACACCCATCCATCCACCCACTTGGCACACACCGTGACGTGCGAAATACGAGTTATCCACGTGACTCCACTTATGCAAAACCCAACAGGATTATTATTCTTATTATGGTCTCGACTTTCCGCAACAATGTTTTTTCGTACTCTGATTTTCAGATTCCCAAGATTTTACCGGAACAATACCATCCAGGAGAAACGGATGATTACGACGACAACATCTCCACTCGCTTTAAATCGGCTGATTTTCTTAAGAAAAACTGGAAGTCATCGCTTTATTAGGGTACTCTTGGAAATTCCATTGTTCGTTGTTCATTGTTCAGTTTTCCCAGTCACCCTTTCTTCGGTCGTAAGGTGGAATGTTTATTGGAAGAAATCAAGGAGCAATTTCCCCTTTGATTCTGGTGGATTTTGAGAGTTCCATCGAAGGTAGCGTAACATTTGGAAGAGGATGGCGGAAGCGAAGGTGGAGGAGTAGTAGTAGTAGTAGGAGGAGGAGGTGGTGTGGTGGTGGTGGTGGAGCAACATGGCTTCTGCAGTAAAAAGGAATATCGCGGCAAACCGTGCGCTTTTACGAGGACCCCGTTTCCTGGCCCCCTCCGGTTCTACCGCCCATTTCTAATGTATCAGACACGCTCGTATTCGGAATATGTTATGCATGCGGTTAGCATCCTTAACTCCGTTTCAGCTTAGAGGGATTTCGTATCTTCGGTCTCGATGTGCACTTACGTAAGATTATTCCGCCTGTCTGGCAGGCAACAGCAAACCGTTTTGATCTCCCGACCCTCTCTGACTTCGCAAAACTCTCCTACCTTCAAAATTAATATCTTCCGGCACTATACAACACACGCCAGACCACTCTACTTCCTCCACTAAACCGAAAGCATCAAAACACTCGCAGTTCCAGCTACCCGAGTCAAAATGCAATTCTCTGAATAATTTAAACGTGTCTAAACGTTCTCCGAATTAGACTTCTATTTTATTTAAAGTCCCGTGCTTTATTCAAGCAAGTGTATCATTGCTATTGAAAGAGAAAAACGGAGCGGGACACGCGTTGCGAGGGAAATTCTTCAGCTTCCTGCTACTTTTCCATTTATCAAGTACGAGAGATTCTCTTCTCTCTCAATGGGTTCCGAAGATAAAAGCTAATCTTAGCTTAATTAGCATGGATTACATTACTATTAGCGAGTTTAGTTGACTTGTAATTGCAGTTGCAGTTGCAGTCGCAGTCGCAGTTGCAGTTGCAGTTGCAGTTGCAGTTGCAGTTGCAGAGGCAGAATGTAGTTACGCAGTATTATCACAGGACTGGCCGAGCTTGGAGATGCGGATGTCTCTGACTATATTTCACCGTTAAGCTAGCTACAGTCGGATTCTCCGGTTATTATCAGTAAGACACCTCCGAAACTCCTTAACCCTCTTGGAGCCATCCTGCGATATATCGTTATTTCGTTCAGCCGAACTGGACGACCCTCGGAGCTTAATTGGCGCACTCTAATAATTTCAACAAACTACTTTCCGTGAAACTAATTAAAAAGGCAAGAATCTAACACTCGCGATAAATTATACAAGGAAAAATATCATAAATAATAAAAGGGTCGTTAAAAGTCATGCAGCGTTCCTGAGAAAATCCTTCCACTTCCACTTTCCACGGGGCTCTGAATAATAAATATTCCTCTTATTATAATACCGTAAAACGTGCTGAAAATTCAACTTGTGTCCCTTTGAAATTATGATGAGATTAGTTGACAATAATTTTTAATGATGTTGACTTTATGAGCCTTGGAACGTGGCCCGTGCGGATCTGGTTGGAAGAAGTTTCACGAAGGCTTGATGCATTTTAAATGTGACACAAACTCGACAGATACATAGCAAGTGCACAAAGCACTCCTTGCGCGCGCGCGGCCCTGGCAAAAGGGGTTGCGCGGAAACAGGGTGGTTCTCGGTAAGCTGCATGTAGCAAAACTTTGATCAAATCCCGTCGTACCTATCTCATCATTATTTCCGCTCCCCATGCTCCTCTCCTCGTACTTATCTTAAAGGAACAAGGCCGCGAGAATGCGAATTAACCAGACGAGAATTTAAAATCACCGCTAAAATGCCAACCCTTTCAAAAAGAACCTCCTAATCCCGAGAGAAAGGAGACTTTGCTCGGAGAGGAAAGAAATATGTCTAGATAATTTTATTTTATCCCAAAGGGTTTTTATACTACCATTATGATTGCTATTTTCACGAATCTCTCTCTCTCTCTCTCTCTCTCTCTCTCTCTCTCTCTCTCTTCCTTTCTCTAAAAAAATAATGTTTCTCTGCTGAACGAATTTGATTCTCGTTGAGATGTAAGGAAACTCTCCAGTTACTCGCGTAAAGCATACGTTAAGCGTGAAAATGTTCTCGACAGTGAGTTCGCGCTTCCGGTATAAAAAGTGGGCGAGCAATAAAATCGCGTAGTAAAAAAATAATGACCAGCTACTTCAGTAAAGTTTCACCCGTTTACTTCGCGCCTTATCTGCGAGACTTATCCTATTGTGCCCTCTCCCCCTGTCACTCCCCCTTCTCCTCTTGCACCCTCTCCCGTCACCGTCGAACCAGCTAGAATACTTTGCGCTCCTGTTGCATCGTCGGAGACAATGAGCGGCCGACCTGAAAAAGAAAGTAATGGACGTAAAACAATGCCGAACAAGCGGTTAAATCCGAAAGAAACCCAATGGATTTTCATGAGAGCGAAGCAAGCGCTCTGATAATTTTTCTCCTGAAACATCCCGAGCGGCGTCACCTCCCCATTTTCGCGGGTTCTTTCATTGGAAGTAAATCCAATAAGTCCGAATTATTCACGCTTGAAAGCAATCCATGAGCGAGTAGGTGCTTACAAATTTCCACCAAGTTCATTAGAAAGGGAAGCTTTTCACGTAGACATTCGTTGCAAATTACTGAACCGATAACTTCGTTTCGTTTCGTTTCGTTTCAAAGGAGAAGTAAATTCCATTCTTCCAGGCTGTCAGACGAAAGACTAATAGGACGAGAGGTAATTCTGACAAGTGAAGTTGCGTTCCTATAGGTCAGGCGCTGGTTCGCGAAGTAGTACAGCCTTAAAACTAGTCAGACTCCGTGGAAGTTTCGTAAAGTCGTCGCCTCCGCCACTGGGATACCAACGATTTAATCCATCTTTCTCGATTCTCCGTCATCCGCACGGCAGACTCGCGTCCCCTGTCTCGGGAATTCCGTGAATTTTTCCTCCTGCAACTTTGGAATGTTCTAATTCGGCTAACGATTAAAGAAACTTTAACCTGACAAAGCCACTTCTGGTCTGGAACGAGAGGGAGGATGGACCTCCGTGGGTAGGGGGGGGGGGGTGGAGAGAAGCAATTCCGAGATAAAGTAACGAAGGAACTCGTGCGAGAGACGTCTACGAATCCAACGAATTCGTGTCGTGATAAATACTAACCACGTCCTAGCCACGAGGGATGAAGCTCGACGAAACAGAAGCCGATAGACCGCAGAATCGAATATCTTGCGCGAAGCTTCCTTACGCGCGCTTCGCTTCTTCGAAGTGCCTATTTTATTTGGAATCGTCTCCCTCGCGAAACACGCGCCGCTTGAATTTACCTAAAAGGCTTCGCGCCATGCTAATGAATTTTCTTCCATCGATACCAACCAAGAGGGGTATGCGCGATTAGCGTAATCGAGTATCTTTCCATAATTGAGTATTGACCCATCGTAGAAGGGGTTGGTCAGGGTCTCGGGATGAAATCCTCGAGGTTAACCTCGGGACACGAACGTCCTTGAATCGTCATCTAGTATCGACAGCCACTGCACGGTACGCGAGTACAGGCGCGCACCGTACATGTACCGATGTGCACGTCAGCTTAGGCGAGAAAGCCATCCAAACACTTGTCCGTGGAATATTGTCGAAGCTCCCCGCGATAACGATAAAGTCAGAGCACGGTACAAAGAGCACTCCAAGAGATTTCAGTAGGAAGCTCGAGAGTACGACGACGAAAAATGTGTAGTCTGGAGCACAATGTAGGCGGCAAGTCTGCGAAATAATTAGATAGGAGAGTAATCAAAGACAGGAATAGAGGGGGATGAAAAGAAAGAGACGCGCAGAGAGGAGTCGGCAACCGAGTGGAAGTTTAACGAACTCAAACAAAGAGGAAAGGCCTGCCGGGCGAAGGGCTGAGCGGGTGCTCGTCGGCAGAAGGACGAGGGGGAGGAGGAGGAGGAGGAGGAGGAGGTCGAGGGGAAAGGGGATTGACGAATGGGGTGCTAGCGCCAAGCGTCGGGAGTGCACGTACTTGGCCGCCATAGTCGGCGAAATAGCGGGAACCCCATGTATTACAGCCAAGCCACCCCCATAACACTACCTATCCTGCTCTTGGTGGTGATGGTGATGGTGGTGGTGGTGGTGGTGGTGATGGCGGCGATGGCAGTGGTGGTGGCGGTGCTGCTGGTGCTGGTGCTGGTGCCGCTGGTGCTGCTGTTCTTCTCTACTCCACTCTACTCCGTTCTGCTCTACCCTGCTCTGCTCTACTCTGCTCTGCCTTCCTCTGCTTTACTCTGTTCCGCTGCTGCTGTATCGATCCGCCGTACCGAGTCTCCCTCCAGTCCCTTCGCCGCACCCCCTTCGCCGGAAACTTCGGCACACCGCGTGTGCCGCTTCGCGAACAAAGGAAACGCACAGCCAACAAAGATACGAAGCTCCGTTTCTTTGTTCCGGCTACCCCTGCACGAACAACACTTAATTGCCTTCCACGGTCCACTAGTACCTTTAATAACCGATACTGCTGCCCTTACAAAGCTTTCGATCATGCCCTTACGTTTCGTGATTAATGATTAACACTGTGTCATCGTCATCTACTTGCCAAATTTCAGCCTGGCACGCGACTCCTTTTCAGTGAATGCAATGAAACTTGACAAGTTTCACGCCGGAGATGAAAGAAAACATGCGTTGCAAGATTTTAAGGGAGGATGATGCAAGGGGGAACAGAGAGAGAGAGAGAGAGAGAGAGAGGGAAGGAGATAGAGCGTATAGTAGACGTATTATCCGGGGAAATAAAATTTTTAAGTATCTCGATTGAAATTACTTGGCGAGGCGAACAAAGAAAATGCATTGCTTACAGAGAGCTCCTGTTTCTTTGATCCTTCTAGCACTTGGCAAATGAAGCTTCGCTTTATGTCCGTGGCACTGTGAAGCTAATCGAAAAAATACGATTACCGGTTATTTCTGCACTTTTGCAAAGTCCGCTGCACGAGGAAGTGGAAGATGCATTTTCCTCGAATCTGTCAAAATCCGAGTAGCGTGGAAAAATATTTGTGGACGCGCGAGAAGATTGGAGTCTCTGCTCTCGGTCGATACTTCACTTCGCGTCTCCCCTCGCTTGATTTTAGAAGCGAAGCGAAGAAGCGTTCGGTTAACGAAACTTCTCTTTGCTTCAAGTTTGCTCGGATCAGAGAGGACTCTGCGGCGATTCTCCACTCGAACTGTTAGGACCAATCAAAAGTACGCTTATTACTCGACACTGCTCCTCCCCTCTAACAGAATCTAGCTTGGGAATAAAAAGCACGTGGTCCGAATCCGAAAGCTTCAAGCAGAGACATTAGTTCTTTGTCCCATTGGCTTATCAGGACCAACACAGCTGGCGAAGCCTTATTCGTCCAATCAATTAGAGGCTCCTCCATTATCTTCCTCCTAATCTTTTATTCGAGAATCTTCTCGGATTGTATCTGAAGAGAGCAAGAAACGTGAAATTGCTAATCATGGAGAATGATTTGGAAAACAAATAGGGAAGAGAGGCCGAGGGGAGAGGAGAGTTTCTTCGTGCCTCGTTATAGTTGTAGTAGGTGACCCAAAGTTCAGCCCTAAATCCTCCCCTCGGGACGAGGCAGCGAGAGCAATCGGGAGCACGCTTATTACTCCCCGATCCAACTGCCCCCCCCCCCCATAGCTAGTTCCGTTCTGACCTCCAAGCTGATTCAGCGCACACGGAACATTCCTAGTTCTGGAGATAACCTTGAAACAATGAGATGGCACCGAATCTTTTGCTCCCGCTGCCTTTGTGCTCCGGACGATCTTTGATCTCTCCATTTTACTCCATTACTTGCACGAAGCATAAGTATGTTGGAGCTTTGCTTGTCCCTTTGTAAACAACTCGTGAAATTAGTGCTCTACAGCGAACAGGCTTAGGGACAAAGCGACAACACCGGCGTCTTTTGTTCCAAGTTGGGTGGTCTCGACAACCTCGTCTAATTCATGTCCGTTGTACCAACTGTTTTCTGCCCTACTTGCTTACTCACCGGGTACCACAGATAGGTATAGCGCCAAGTTCGATAAAGCCCTAGCATATTCAGCATAGATATACGGCACCCTCGGGAAGATTTCCCTTTCTAGAAATTTAGATTGATACCGCGTGAACCAATATCTGCTCTCGCTCCCTCCCCTCTCCCTCTGTCTGAAGTGCAGCCGACAAGTTTTCGATGATCGTCCTTTCCTCGTCAATGGAGAAATAATACCGTGCCCGGTTAAACAGAGTGCTATTGAATTGCGGACGATGATACTCGAAGAATTGACACCGGTTCCTGGAATGGAAACGCACAGTGCGCTTCCATTCCAGAACCAATTCTTCCCATTAAATAGGAAGCAGAGACTCCAAGTTCCTCATGCACTTAAGAACTTGC
Organism: Sclerodermus sp. 'alternatusi'; assembly: GCA_037305995.1. NCBI lineage: Eukaryota > Metazoa > Arthropoda > Insecta > Hymenoptera > Bethylidae > Sclerodermus > Sclerodermus sp. 'alternatusi'. The sequence goes on along the minus strand of CM074547.1, from coordinate 3,830,238 downwards.
GAAATGATTAAATAGAATCCATTTGGGTTGTTCTTGGGACCATTAAACCTTCGGTTAAATTATCACTGAATATCTCGGGATAAATTTCCCAAAGAGGGATTATAAATGGTCTTGTTAACAGGTACCCCCCATCCTACTGACCCCACATCTTTTTAGGACTACCCGCCAAATTGAGAATAATAAGGTTCGGACAAACAGAGGGTCCTCCTTGCTATCCTTACGACTTGTTGAACCAAGGATGAAAAGGCTTCTTTCTAGACAACCTGCAGTGGGTTCGTTGTTCTACATGAATAGAAGCATCTCCTAGGGTAAAAAATATCACGCGCATTCAGACGTTTATTCGGATCGTCATTAAATATCAATCGAATGCAATTAATAAGGAATCATTGCCAAATTAAGATTATAACGATGTATAGGCCTTTCTTCTCTCTGTACCCCCCTCCAACCCCTGTGACCCACTTTCCAAATAGAAAGGAGAGGACCACGCTTATTCGCTTTATTCGTAACATTAATTACTTTTGAAAGATCTTTGCTTCCAGATCGTTATCGCGAATACTCCTTTCAACAAAGCACTCGGATTTACGTTTACCGAATCCCCGGGAGCTTTTGCGACGTCCCCACACACACGCATAAAGAAAGAGAGAGCCTCTCGTTTCGAAAGTGTCGTGTGCCCTAAATCAATATTTCGGTTACTGCAGGTTTTTTGCGTCGATGAAGACAAATTGATCTTTCCAGACACGCATCGGCCACCGTCAAAAAGCTGTTTTACGAGGCTGGCCGAGTACCCCTTTGTTCAAGATGTTCTTTATCTCGCACGATTTTGCGCACTGAATCTCTTCACTCGTTAATCTTCGAACGTCCCGCGCTCTCTTTTGTCTATTACTTTTTCTCGGCTTTCGGTATCAGCGCGCGCGTTGGCTTCCATAGACAGCGATGACACCTACAGGTAACTGCTTCTCCTTAGAAAAGGAGTCTTGGATTCAACAATATTAATCGGTACGTCGACTAAAACCCTCCATTATCAATCTTAAGACTTTGCTTCGTCACGCTTTGTCCGGGTGTTTCCACGTTTAGTTAAAAATTATTACACTTGCACGCGCGAAATCACCGAACGTTAACGATAGCTTATTACTTATCTCCCTTGGTTTCCATTTTCTATGATTATCCTCCCAATTCAATTATCCAGCAAAGCACCGTTTTATTCAGGATATCATCTCGAATCTCGGGAAATATTCTAGCACGTTCCTCCGGTAACTCTATCGTGAAACAAATATAGGTATTATCTATATAATCATTTCGCGTTATACACACAGAGCCATTCACGCTGTAAGCACAGCTTGATAGAAAGAGGACATTTCAGCCAGTAGGGAGAGAGTTTCGTGCGGACGCGTTGGCTGGGGTGGAAGATTGAAAGAAAAGGTGAAAGGGGGATGAATCTACGATACTGAAGTAGCACATAGGGGGGGGGGGTACCTTTGCACACTCGGTAGATACCGTGTTCTTTTTGTCAACCAATCAAACCTCCCCCACATCGAACTTAAGCCTATTGGCGTTGTTAGCCAAGAGCCTGAGAATTTCAAGCTTCATCTCTCGCACTGGTTCTCGAGTCGAACGAAAGGAAGGAAGAGAGAGAGAGAGAGAGACGGAGAGTAGTAGATCACTAAACAGTAGTCGGGGTGTGTGATCGATTGACAGGTACACTGCTTCTTCCGAAGCAAATTACGGCCCCAGTCACCTTTGATACAGGTTAATCGTCACGCTAATCGTCACCCAGTAGTATCAACCCTGAGTCATCAGCGACGATGGACTTTGGAAATTTAACGTCAATCTTAACGATCTCTCGCCTTGATAGTTCCGATTGTCAAATATCAGCGCCTCCTCTCCTCCATTGCTCGCGTACCCTCATTGACACGCTTGCTTGCCACTAATTTTTTGCAAATCGCGCAAATTGGAAAATCGAGTGAAAATCGAGCTCGGGGGAAAAAGTATTGGCTCGATCAACCGGTTAATTTCGAGCATCACGATGCGCGTTTATTAATCTCTCAATCATTGTTGCTCGCGAACCGTGAAGCGAGTTCGACTACGTCATAATTTAATCCTACGGTACACGACTAATTATACAATCCACGCAGATCAACTGTTAGTTGAATGGTCGGACGCAGTGAGTTCCAAACAAACTTTGGGAACTATTACCAAGTTTCAAGCATTATTAAAAGTTTCATTTAATATTTAGAAAGCATTGTTCGTGAAATAATACGACAATAATGGCGTATATAATTATACACCAAAGGAATTTCTTCGCTATGGTAATTTAAATAATGATCGGCATTTAAAGTTATTTCGGAGCATCAACAGCGGCGAATAAGAAATTTCTAATGGTGGAAAAATCGTAGAATGGCAAATTGGTTCTCCGTGCTTTGTTCGAGATCTACGATAAAGTATTTCATGAAGATTTTCTTGTAGTTCAAGGCTCTTCCAATTACAAACTACGAGTTATTCTATATCCGAAGTACAATGAGCGATTGAGAGGGCTCGGAACAATCGAGTACTGTAATATCACCTTTTCCCTACAGTTCGATTCCTTTCTATTTTCAGGGAAACTCGATTATCGACGATTATCGCATTTCCATAGATTACGTGTAATGCAATTAGTTGGAATTTATACAAATTATAATGGTATTTCTGTTTGTAATAATGATGTTCGCGACTATTCGGGGTGTCCCAAAAATGACGCTCAAATGATCGAAGCGAGAAACAGACCGCAATTGTACATGCAGTCCGACTGTCTCTCTGTCTAATTGATATATCACCTTTAACATTAAATATCCCTAAAATTAAGCTTCAGGTCGAAGAGTCACAGAGAAATTTCTTCCATTCTATTTGGCCTTAGGAGTATATCGTTTGCAAAGAGACCACCAATTTTGAGACACCCTGTGTATAGCATGAGCCATCGCAGATGGCTTTGTTTATAACTGATAGAACTGATAAGTACAAAGGCAGCACGTTAACCAACTCCCGAAGTTCCTATGAATCCGATAACAGCGATACTCGCCATCAGTTGCGAAGTGACTGCGAACCCGTCAGTTGCCAAGTGGCCTTTGAAAAGCTTAACAAAGTCTCACATCGAAAATGCCAGGTAAGTCTTCGCTACATTCTTCAAGATGCTTTTTTTTTTTATTTTTTTTTTATTTTTCTTAAAAATAAAAGCAATCCTCGGGCTATCTTCCTAATATTCCGCAAATCGTATTTAAGTACCACCGGTGTACGTACAATAATGGTAGATAAAGATAAAAGTGCAAAAGTTTCCGAAGAATCCAGAACTATCGGGTGGTTCAAGGCTAACGCTGCAAGAATAACACTTGAATCTCAAGTTGCCGTGCAAGTGCTGTAATCCTCGATGAGCGAATAAGAAACAATAGGAAGGATCTCGAAGGAAGCATCATGTGCAATTCGGTGTCAATTTGTTTTGTTTTTTTTTTTTGATACTTTTGATATTCATCGACGATCGCGGTGCCCGTCGATCGATGATCAAACGAAGAACAAGGAATGGCTTTTTCCAGGCTACAAGTGGATAAGATTCACCGGTGCACGATACATAGTGCCCGGAATGATCGAAGTTGGCCGGGACATGGATGGTTCGATGCTTGTGGTGGGCCGCGCAATGCACTACGGAGATGTGTTACCTGCCAAAGCGAAACCCGAACATGGCATCGCCTATGTGTGTCACGGTGGCTCCGAACACATAAAACACGATTTCGAGGTAACCATTTCGACGATTTTACTTTATCGAGCGATACGCTTAACTTTACAGCTAAGATTACCTCTTAGTCATGAAACGCACACGCGCACGCACGCGCACGCGCACACATACGCGAAAGATCAATTCAGGAAACTCTAGATTACATTTCCCAGGAATTCTGACGCAATATTGGTAGGCCGATAAAAATGTAACGAGAAAACAAATCGATTCTAGAGATTAGATCGCGCGACTTCCAAAAATACTGCGTTACGCAATGATTTTTAATAGGCCAGCGGGGCTCTCTCATTATTTTCGAAGGCGCACTTTGCCGGAATCTCGAGTTTAGATAAGCTTACGAGGAAAAACCGTCGATTGAAATAACATATGCGCATGTTAAAGCACGAATAAAGGTTCCCCGTTAAAAGCTAGCTTTCAGGAAATTTGCTCGCTTTTCTCGGCGACTCTTCGATTGATTGCGGTACTTTCCTCCATCGGTACTCGAGTCTCGAGTGGTTCGCATCGGTCTCGGTTCTCGAATTTGTCTCCGGGAAAAGCATCGCGTTAAACGATCGCTTTGCATCTGTATTCGATGGAGCTCGATCAAACGGATGGTTCGACGGTCTAGCGTGTCTAATTACGGGCTTGACGAGCGGCTGCCTCCTGCCTTCCTCCTAATTTATTCAGCGGGGCTCTCTGTGCTCAGCGCGGATTAGGAAGGGTGCTAAGCGACCTTGAACCCACCGCCGATTTATCGCGAAACCTGTTTGCGGTCACGAGACTCTTTACTTTTTATGCGTCTTCTCGTAGATCCTAATGCCAGCCGACTTCAGGTGGATTCCGTCCTCGAACGGACATGTACCGGAAGACGCCGTGGAAGGGGGTAGAACGACGAATGGCGAAATTCTTTACGTAGGCCGCACTTATCACAACGGTATTATAACCATGGGAAAGGTGAGTTTCCTCGACTAGCGAGAAGCATTGATAAAATTTGGGCTGTGCCCGCTTTTCTTTTTTTTTTTTGTTCTTGTAAGTTGCGTCACCGTTACGATACGAGTAATTAAACTCGCAATCGCGCGGATACTTAACAATGACGTAACCCAGATCTGGATTTCTAATTATATGCCCATTGTAATATTAAATTTCTACCGTAGCATCTCTATCGAACCCACAGACCCGTGCGATATTCAATTACCGTGTCCATATAATAATTTGACGCGTACGCGGATTAAAAGCAACGCGTTTAATGAGATTGAAAATTTGCAATCGGTGAAATCGCTCGAGTGTCGAAAGAATAATGATTCTCCCCCACGCAGGTACATAGGAGTCACGGAGTCCTCTACATACCTTTCGATGGCAAGGAAATGCCTCACAGGCAATACGAGGTCCTGGTTCAAAAGTGATGAATAATAAAGTGCTGACTTTTCATTTACATCTTCTTGCTCAATATAATGACTTTCCAGTGAGCGGTGACGGTTCGTTTTCTTTCTTTACCTCGCTTATCACAGAATCGATAGAATTAATGGAACAGAGGAAGCGGATGTTCTTACGTCAAATTTAAGTCGTTCCTTGGATATTTCATGGAAAAGATACAACTTCCAAAGCAGAGTCGATTCCTGGCAACAGGCAGATGCTTCAGGAACGCCATCTCATTTATTTTTAGACATAAGGGAGAATACGGTGAAGCGAGGGGGGTAGAAAAACTACCCCCTCTACGACATTGGTAGTTGGTGGGGGAGGGTCAGAGAGAGAGAGATCGAGTCTGAGCAATCGGTGGTCGGTTTCTCGCGGTACACCCGTTGTGCTCGGGGCACGTGGCAACTGGCGCATTATATTCCCATGGTCGACACGTGGCCAGGTTCCCCCTATTGTACGCTTGGGTCTTAACCAGAAAGAGAGGGCGAAGAGGGGGGTGGTCGCGCTATTTAATATTTTGATCGGAGAAGCGCGTCTGCGAAACTACGAGGGTTGCCCACGTGCGAGTCGTCGTTCCCTTTTGATTAATTTCAACTCGGATGGCCTGGCATGAACACGCACTGGGCTCGGGGGTGCAGGGGAAGGGGCGGGAGAGGAGAAAAAATTGCAACAGCTGGCATAGGACCAGAATCGTTGGCTAACAATGAGGTCTCGATTCGTGGGGGGCGGGGCGCCCCCTTCGTCCGTGCTCTATCACCCCCTTTATTCCCTTTGATCGTGTTACAGTCGCACGCCTCGATTGATACAGAAAAAAGCGTAATTCGCCTAAAAAGCGATTTTCTGCACGAAACCGTTCGTTTTCACTAAAACGAAGAATTCCTCGAAAGAACAACAGCAATCAAAAGTATCACGCGATACAATATCCCCTTCGTACTCTCTTGCGACTCTGGAGAAAACATTTTAAAATCATTCGATCTTTATCAGTTGGCTAAGAGTAGCGAAAAGAGATCGCTAAAATCTAAGACACACACACACAACAGAGCGAAAAGGACTCGGTAAAAATGGATACACCTAGGTAAAGGCGGGTGACTACTCTCTCTCTCTCTCTCTCTCTCTCTGTATAGATTGAATTTCAATACTGTGAAATAAAAGGGTGCAAAGTAAGCGTTTAACATATACGCCATGGCTCTCTTGGCCAAAGAATAGGCTTGATTCGTTTGGTTATGGGACTTTGTTATTTGGTAGTTGTTCTCCAGCGATAACAGCCGGCACGCGTCAATAGAATTATTTTTTTCAAGCATCAACCATTTACAATGTAGCTTTCTTAGATGATTGTGGGGTAAGGGGCCGAAGAACAGAGGGTTGTCCCACGGGGGCAGGGGAAAGAGGGAGGGAGGGCCAGCTAAAAATCCTGCTGTCAGTAGCTTTGGCGTACGAGTGAATCTGCACATGGTGAATGGCGTAACAGGATGAATGCTATTAACTGTGCCATAATCGAGAGGGAAACCTTTCAAGTTTCGGAGCGACCACCCCTAAGAGCACTTTGGATGCATGCAAATGATGATCCCGATTTGCTAAGCCGCATCTACATCAATGTCCACGAGATCCACAAAATATCCATTGTGCACTGCTGGGCTCTTATCTCTCTGCCCATTCTCAAGCTCATATAATGAAACATGTAGCTGCGCCAATATAATGCAACCCCTACTACTACTACTACTACTACTACTACTACTACTACTACTACTACTACTACTCTCTTCCTCCTCCTCCCATGATTATCGGTCCGTACGATCTATTGATCGATACTTCACTTTTACGATCCATAAATTTCCCCATAGAATATATGAGAATTCTCTTCGTAAAAATTTGAAATTCTCATTTCTTCGCGCCTAATTGTTAATTGACGAGCCGGATTGCATAATGGAAAAGTCAAATATGCATTGTCACGCGCGATACGAAATCAGAGGCAAATGAGAGATTATTTGCGAAATGAATCCTCCTGATGCGCGAGACCGGGGGTAAATCTATTCGCGAAACCATGATAATTCTTGACGCGCGGATTTTAATCAATCTCGTCCCGGTTGCGGAATTATCGCGTGAAAAGGGCGTAAAATAATTTTCCCTGAAATTTTCGCGAGCGGAGAGGCCCTTATTTCACGGGGCGAGAGGTGGTTTCCGAAATTCAGGGCTGCGCGCGCGCGCGTTGAGTGGTCTGCTCGATTTATTTCGGGGCACGCGTTTCCTGGAATCAACGGTGGGCGTCCATATGGTGCGAGAGACACGGAAACCAGAAGCGGAGAATCAGGATCGGCTGGATTCGGGAGCCACGGGGGACAGCTGCATCGATCCGAGAGAGAGAGAGCGAATGAGATATGAGGAGGAAGGGGGCAGAGGGGAAGGGGGATGGGGCACGGTCCTGCAGCTGTCTCGACGGAGATCTACAAATGCCAGGCCTGCAGTTGAAACTGTACAACTGCGTCTGACATACTCGGAATATGATAAGCTGTTTATTAACATTTCCAAGACTGGCCAGGATACTTCACAGGCACCGCGCCGAATAACTTCTGTAATTCGCCTCTGCCGCTCTACACGCCGGGAGGAGTGGACAAAGCACCCTGTTAAGAACGACCCCTAGATTTTCCGATGTAACGCGCGTCCTCGACGTCGCGACATCGCGACAAAGAAATTTTTCTATATTTGCCAAGCGCACAGCCGAGACAGATTTTCACGAGATGGAGAAAATTGGAGTTTCACGGGGTACAAGAAACGGAGTAAGAGCGTGAAACTTGTTGCTAAGGGAAGTACAGGGAAGGAGCATACCTGTTGTGTTTCTTTGGTAGAACACTCGTTTCCCGTTTTCGGAGTAGCCGCCGCCTATCGAGGGTTATTCTTTATTAAGCAGACGGCACGGGCCAAACCACCACCGACAGGTTCCCCCAGGGGGCTCGAAAACTCGAAGGGGGGCTACGGTCGACGATCGTTGGGGTCGTCCCCTGATACGCGTTCGGACCCTTTCCAACCCCTCCCGACTCTTTATCTGGCCGTACCCCTGTCCCCGTATCTCTCGCTTACTCCCGTCCTCGTTCTCTCGTCGTCTCCTCCAGCTGCAGCTGCTCGGCACACGGGCCTCACACCATCTGTCATTAGAGCCTAGACGTACACAGGAACACGCGCGCACCAACACATGTGTCTCCATCAAGGTTTCAAGGTCCATAATGGCCCTACGACAATACAGGGTGTACCGTAATTTTGATGCGGTGCCAGCGATTTGCTAAGCGCCATAATGCACCAATGCCTCGCTGTGTTATGTGAAATTATTGGCGATGTACTTTGGAATGTTCTCCAGAGAGCAGTCGAGAGCCAGCCACACCACCATCGCCATTGCTCCGCGGTATCTCCCGAGTATATTCCGTCCCGCTGCGAAATCAAGGAAGCTAATAAAGAGAAGCTAATTGCGAAAAACATCAGAAGGGTGTCAAACACCCCTTTTCCTCTTCCTCTTTTCCCTCCCCCCTGCCCACTTCTCAAATACTCGCCATCTTAAGCAGAGCGACTCGCTTCTTTTTAATATTTTCACGCATTAACGTAATTTCTGGTGGAATGTGTTAAGACTCTCTCTCTCTCTCTCTCTCATCTATACTTTTATTATTATTCTAATGCGTATAACGCGCATATTCATTGAGGCGCGGCAAAAATGGCGCTGGCTGACAGGCTGGCGCGGAAATGCGTGCAACAAAGGCACCGAAATCGCCGGAGGCACCCTTCTCGGCTAACGCGAGTTTCGGATATAATTTCTGGGAGGGAGTTGCATAAAAATTAGCATAACGAGCCAGGGCATGAGGCACGCAGCCGGCACGCGACTCGCCCGAACAATAGCCGGGGCATCGATCCTCGTTCAAAAGTCCAGATCTCGCAGCCGCACTCAAAGCCACTTTTGATTTCGTTTGCTCGCTCTCGTTCCCTGCACGCTCTCCGACCAGCTTAAATATGAATCCGTCAATTTGCAAATGCTCTGCCCTGAATGTTTTACAAGCGCCAATAGGGAGGATAGGGGGGCAGGGGCAGGGATGCAGCAAAGCTCCGGACCTCACCGGCTACGCCCTTTTAACCCAAGATCATTCCAGAGCTCTCCGATAAATCCTTCGTACGCGCTTCCATCAAGTATTTAGTGAAATTTTCCGAATGGCGCGTTCCTTTGCGATAAATTCTACATTCCTTATTCAAAAAAAAATATATATAGTCTCTCTCTCTCTCTCCGACATATTCGCCATGGATAACAATAACGAGGATTTTTCTACTCTTTTTGTTTTACTCGCGTGATTAATTAGCCTGATGAAAAAAGGTAATTAACGATCGACGGGACTGGTGCTTCGTTAAAATCAAACGGTTTGAAAAATTGAGGCTCGCCCGTTAGCTGGCAAATCGAGAGCAAGAGTTTCAGTCGATAATAATAAATATGTATAGGTGCGAGTACATATTGAAAGAGGGATATTAAAATATCGCGCGAGATGAATACAAAGTACGAGGAGATCCTGCGGTTCGCATAGTTTGGAGTCACCGGTGGAAGCGGCGGGGTACGCGGTTGAAAATTTACGTTGGGTAAAAGTTCCAGGCTACATAATTCAGAGTCACCAGGGACACACGCACATGCACGCACATATGCGCGACGAGTAACGTCAAGCGGAACCGGCCGGCCTCTTTTCGTGGGCTTTGCACATCCGGCGCTCCTGAGACGCCAGAGCGGACGGTTGGAAAGTTGAACGTAGCACAAATGTTACCGCTTCGACAGGAAGCGAATGAACACGCCAAATTCGAGTAACAAAATTGAGAACAGCGAGCGACGCATGAACGGAAGGGAAGAAAACAGAAATCCTTAATACGTGTTTCGCGCTTCGCAGGACAGTCGCGCCCCGTGAAATTAGAATTTTCTAACGTACGCGTCTAATCTCTAATAACGCGTCGGAGAGCTCTCGTTTTTTATTCGTAAAAAATATATTAAAAGAGCGAGAACGAGCGAGCCAGCAGACTCCTTTCTCCTCTAGCTCTACCTTTGTTTCCGCTGGACTCTGCGAGTCAAGGGTGATCAAGGAGCTGCACCATTGTCGGTCAGATTCTTCGTGCGAGGGTGAGGAGATGCGTGCGTGGCTGCGTGTAGACTCACGCACGAACAAGAGGGTGTTGTATTGATAAAATGTACTCGTGTAGTTTCATGCTCGTTCGTTTGAGTGTGTGTGTGTGAAGGGCAATCGATAAGAGAAGCAGACGGCGCGCGCCACAAAAAGAGACAGAACGAAGAGAGGTAGGTAATGAAGGACGGAATATAAGAAGGGAGAAACTCTCTTCCATCTGTCGCTACAGCCAGTTTTACTTTAGCATCCTGCCTCCCTCTGGTAGATAGTCGTTGCACTCTCTGACTAATCCTCCTCCGTTGAAAAAAGAAAAAGAAGAAGAAGAGAGAGAAAAGGCGCAAAGTTGAACAGTAAATGTTGCCGCTCGTACGAACGCGGAAGAAAAGAAGAAGAGCGTTCTCCGGCTTTTGTTTTCTCGGCGAAGGCGTTTCCTTGGGGTTTCTGGTGCAAAGAGAATTCGTCGGATCGAGCCTGTTCCCCTTAGGGCGTAAATACAGATGATAGAGGTACAAAGAACAAGGCCCTAATCGTTTGCGCCGTCTTTGGATAATTATCCAAGCGCGTCTTCCCGCATAATGTACGATAATGGGCGATAATGCATCGCCGTCGGTGGATTCAAAGTTCGTTTGATAGTTGGTCTTAATTTAAGTTGGGTCTCATCAAGATGAGAGAAGCTGATAATCGAAGTCTGTTATCGTTGGCGCACAAACACACAGGGGAGTCGCTTGCAGATTTCATCTTCGCGGGGGGGGGGGGGGGGTGAGAAGACTGTGTGTTGCCATTCGCATGAAAATTACAATGAAATTGGTAGGGAAGGATGTAATCGAGCGACTGGTTGCGAACTTTCCTCACCGTCCATTGTCCACGCGCGACTATTCCCCGCACAAAATGGATGTCCACTTTGAAATTCGAAAGCAAATCCGTCGCGCTTCGCCCGCAGGATCACAAAGTCCGTCGCTACAAATCTCGTTACTTTTCCACTGAAAGCTTTACGGGCGCTGCCCCACGGAAACCTGCTTCCGATTGCCATTACTGTATTAAAATTCCCACTTATCGAATTAGCTCTCCCAACCCAGACATTAATAGCGCAATTTATAACACAAACAGAGAATAAAACTTGGCGCGCTAAATATATGTCTCCTCGACTTTAGCGCAATCCCGTAGTAAATTGACCTAATTTCCATCTTGGCATGACCTTGGGAATAAATTCCGTTTAAAGACGCGGATACCGCCCTTAAGTTTCATTCGGAGAATCTACTTCCGAATAATGAAGATAAATCGTGGTAATTCGGTTGTCTGCTGAAAATCAACGTTTCCTTTGAATAATTTTCAAATAAATCATGGCTCTCCTCAACGTGCTACAATTAAACGAAACGAAACGAAACGAAACGAAACGAAACCAGACGAGACGACACGACGCGAGACGAAACTTTTCCGCGTGGCTAACTGCTCCTCTGGATGCTGTTTGTTTGTACAATATGGACAATGTCGGGGGTGCGCGTACAACGCGAATACGTAGGCAGTCATAACGAATATAAACCGAAGCAAGAGAACCGTGTGCTTGTTTCTCGTGGATTCGCACGGATACGGGGTGTGGGTTTGCCAGCCGAAATCCTACCTACGTACGTGTGTGTGTGTGTGTGACGTGGCACGTTAAATGCTTCAAACTCCCCCGACACCAGTCCGCCGTCCTTATCCTCCTCCTCCTTCTGCCCCTCACACTCTATATTATCCCCTTGCTCTCTTTCTCTCTCGGAGGCTCGATGGCAAGATTCCAAGTTCTACCTGCTTCGATACAATGGCAAAAAGTCATCATGCAGGATCGTGCCGAAGTTGGAAAAATACGAAAGCACACAGATTGATTCGTGCGTGTTGGGAAAACGAGAATTCCCCACCCTATCGATTTTATCGAGGCAACCCTTAACGAATCCTGCTGACACTCGAAATTTTTCACTCAATTCCACCTTGACATTTCCCCAGCATCGATATTCTGTTTTTCTTCGAAACCCATTCCACCGCCTTCGCCCGTCTCTCGCGATTTAATTTGCACTTTCAGCAAAACCTGTTGCTTTACGGTTTTTGAGCAGTGGTAGCCTCTCTCTCTCTCTCTCTCTCTCTCTCTCTCTCTCTCTCTCTCTCTCTCTCTCTCTCTCTCGTCTCTCTTCGACGGGACTCGGTTGCAACTCTCGAATTTAAACAAGACTGCGATTGATTAATTCAGCCACAAACTCGGAGTATGAGTAATCCGATTTGCGCGCAGTTGAGAAAATATTTGCTCGGCACACGCATGTGTGTGGCTTATAATGCTTCGCCCCGTTTATGTGTATCCTTTCCACCCCAAATCTGTTCATTTGTAATGTCCTTCGGTAGAAAGCGAGAGCTTCGATGGATCATTGGATTATTCTTGGCAAAGGGTTCTTTCGACGCTTCCAAAGCAACAGCTTCGAACTGCGAGAGCCCGATGAAAACTTGCTGAAATGAAAATGAGCCAGCGCCTAGGAAGCTTCGCTCTAATTCTATTCTCCAAGGAAAACCTGAAAAATCATCGGGTATATCCTTTCGATAAAATAACCAAGTCGAAAGATCGTGCATCGAATACCTCTCGTTGAGGGTTTCTAATGAATTTTGTCTAGAAACTCGATTAAAACCGGGTAAAAGAGAGAAAAAAGAAAAGCAAGAGCTCTATTCCGAGAGAATGTATCAATTCCGTGAATACACGTTCGAATCAAAGGATAATGTATCTCAACGCTATTATCAGAGGGGAGGAGAGGAGAGGGTGGAGTGCGCCAAGATCGTTGAACTTACAGCTACGGAAAGTATTAGGCGTCGTTCTTCTTCACTCGATTCGAGGAACGTCAAATCTATAATGCCAAGTCCCTGGAGTTAGACGCGCAACGATATTGCCGTATTGTTTCGAGAACATTTGTTAGAGAAGTAACTACAATGACTATTTCCATTAACTGCAATAATTTGATTTTTACAAGAACTCATTTCCTGCGACGGAGTAACCTTTCTACTGAAATAATTTGGTTAAAATTTAATATAACTTTTAGTAATCAACTTACTCCGATATAAAACATTAGCTGCAAATTTCACAGTTGAAGTCTTGGGCAAACAAGTTAAATTATTTTTACTTCAATCACTGTTTAAACTCAATTATAGAAAATACAGTTTCATTTTAATAAGAATGGAATTATTAATCACGATCCGTATAATTGGTGAATCGTAATTAATCAAGCCACTGGAATTTTTCTCGATATTCGAGAACCGCGCGCCTCTCCGCCGCGATCGGAAGCAGCGAGACTTCCGACGCAATTAGAAAATTGTAGGATGATCGGACTGTGAAACAGTTTGGAGAGAGAAGAAGGATACAGCGAGTTGCGATCGTTGCTTGGAGTCGAAGGGTTTGGAGATTAAAAAGGAGCGCCCAGGATCCCAGGATTTCGGGGACGAGCCTGGCTGGTTGGACACGCAACACAGTATTTGCAGAGTTGCGTGTTGCCAGACACTTCGATGCGGCAATGTTAGAGCAACCTTCCAAAAGGGGGAGGGAGAGAGAGACTCCTCCTTCACCAGCCCCCTGAACGGGAGACAGATGCGGCGGCACAAAGGGTGGTACGCGGGGGTGGAGAGGGAGGAGCCACAGTCGCGGCTCGACAGGGGTAAATGTACGTACGAATGCAGCCCGGGTTGGCTTCAGGGTGGTTTCCATGGTGACCGTTCCGCTCGGCCCGGGGAAGACTACCACCATCAACCACCCCCTCGGATCCCCTTCATCCCCTTTCTCGACAGAACCGCAGTTTCCACGCGCCACGCGCCTTTTCGAACAAGAAACGCATCGTGCGCGTTCGAACAAAAACCCGCCAAAACAAAGACCCCGCCCCCCCTCCCTCGCTCTCCTTCCCAGGTTGAGACCATCCCTAATTAGGCGTTTCAACCATCATCTTCCTTCCTCCCTGCCAATCGCACGTGAACTCTCGATATTTGTCCCTCAGTCGCGCGGGGTTTATCTTCGCTTTGGAGAAATTTGGAGAGATTTGGAGATACCCGAGTACGCATATATACTTTCCTTCTTAATCAGGTCGAAATAAATCACTCCAAGAATCTGCAAACCGTGAAATTATTCCTATTGATTTTTAAGATCTCGGATACTCCGAGAGGAATTTCTTTTAATCAGATTCGCAGCGAGGAATTCGCGACTCTAATCGATAGGTTAAAACGTTGTTATAAATTGATCTCTGTGAAACTTTGGAGCAGGATTTAGATAAATTTTTAGTATCGATACACAAACGCGCATCAGAATCCCTAGAGCATTATAGACCATAAAACTCCGGCAGATCGAAATGCCAAACTAATTTTTTAGCCGGTTCAACGCACCGACGAGCGTAAGAAGTAAAATGTCAAGTTTGCTAAATAAAGTTACATCGAGAGGTGAATTTAAGGACGGTTTCAAATTTATTCGAGACTCCGGGAAAGCAGTTTAATTAGTAGTAGTGATTCGCTCGCGAGAAGAGCCTTCTTAAGAATCCTAAGATAAGAATAAGAGGAGGTCGTCTGGCACAACCTATAATTACTCAAGATAAAAAACTTTTCCCTACACATTTATCTCTCTGTTTCCTGGAAATGAAGATGTATAGGAAATGGAATCCTAAACTAACGGATCGGCGAATCCATGTTCCTTTCACGTTGATACAAAATACATTCTGTTTACGAAGAAAAATGCATTGGCGCGTATACGCGTGCACACATGCACTCTCATTCTCTCTCATGATGCACTTGCATGCACCGTTTCTCGAGGCTAGTGTAGAGCAGCATCGTCTCGTATTCGCAAAGGATGAATCGCGCAAAACTTCTCGTACACGTTAAACAGGTACCTAATTACTCCGATTCATAAAAAGGAAGGAAATTTTGCCGGAGCCCTTAAATCAGTGCTAATTAAGCTCCGTCGTAAACGCCTGAGTTTGTAACGCGACTAAATAGTCAAGGCCATTCGATCGGTCTTATTCTGGAAAAGTCCCTAACCCACCGAGGAGAGCGCGTAATCCGAAACTCGTGCGAGGGATGGAATCCTCTGGAAGGCGACAAATAGGCGAATCTCGGTGCAGCTTCGCGCAGCTAATGAAGCGACTTTGCAGATGCCTATTCGCAGATCCGTTTGGACCCTCCTTTTCGAGGAAACAGCCCCTAGTGATCTCTCTCCCCACCCGCCCCCGCGCCGTGTCAATTCGATCCTTTCCGGACCATCTGTTGACCCGATCGTGCGATCGCCGGGAACGATTCCGAAAGATTCGCCTTACCAGAAAGGGATAAACTCACCCTATCGAGTATATCTCATTTTATTGGGATTCGACCACTCGGCTACTCCGTTCTCCATTGATTTCGCTAAATTTGCCAAGTCACATCCAGCGGCTCTTCCTCGTTTCCCGTGCTCAACGAGACACACAATACAGCCAACTGTTGCTTAGCGAAGAATTCTAAAGGCACCGCGGCGCGATTCATAAATTGAACGAGCATCGAGAGCGCTATTAAAAACCAGTTCTAATTTAATTGCCAAGTATCATTATTGCGCGGTGATATCGCTCGCGTTATTTCCTACGGCGACATTCCTGTCGTAAAGGACATCATCCCCCAGATACGGGATAAAAACTAATGATGTATTTCAAATAACGCTTGGATGGCGGAGCGCCATATTCCTCGTAAGGCCGGTCGACCATTCGATATTGATTTTCTCCAGACTTGCTCCATTAAACCAAGATGTCATAAAAAATAGTGTGGAACACGCTCACAGAGGAGAATAAAAAAGTTCTCAAGCTCATTTCACGTATTTTTATCTCACCTTAGATTTATCAATATTTTAATCCAAATGCCAAATGGCGAGTGAGATATCGCCGTAGTATCGTTCACCCACGCTCCTAAGCGCCGAGATACTGCGATATTACGCGAAAAACTTTCAATTCCCTTTTTTCGATCCTGACCTTTCTATATAAGAGTAATCCGATGAACCACCTCATGAGCAAATTGTAGCCCGCCGGCCAATCAAGAGGAAAGAAAAGCTTTGAGAAAACTTGGCTTAAGAATAATTGTTAGTTTTGAAAAGAAGGAAACATCACGGTAAGCTGGCCTGGCAACAAAAGGGAGCAGCGTTCACTGCCCCTGTAAAATGCTTTAAAAATGTAAGAACCCGTTTAGGGCTGCATTCAAATTACGTCATTACTTCCCCTTTTAGTGCTCCATTTTTGCATAAAGAAACTTTGATAATTTGCTCCGTGAAGAATGAGAGGGAGTCCATGAAAAAAACGGAGGTAAAAAATAGAGAAAAAATAACAATACTTTTATTAGTACTGTGTAATTATAGAACTATGCAAGAATGCCAAACAAAAAATTTCAGAAAAAACAGCAGTAAAACTTCCGTTGGCAGAAGGGAGCCGCGTAACTGAGGAGCTGAACTCTGTATCCTCTGGAATTTATCAAGAAATTCCAATGCAATATTTTAATTGATTATTTTTATAGAAATCGCGTATAAGCGCCTATATTTATGGATCAACCAGTATTTCTGCTTTAAGCGTGGTTTTACTCCTACAAAGAAATAGAACCCATTTAATGATGTTTAACCCATTGGAAGGGGGAGGGAATCCAGTTGAATAAGGTGAATGAGGGGAATCCTGATGCAATGTTAAGTCACTAACCAAGCGATTCTGTACATGTCTATTCCTAGTTTCGTGACGGACCATTGCTTTCCAGGAAATAGCAATTATAATTCCTAATGATTTGTAAATTAAATCTACTCGACGTTAATTGGGGGAAAGGGGGAGTGTTTAGCGTAGGCAGCGATGGTAATTCGAACAGCTACCGAAGTACCGTGTACCACAGATAATTTGTCATTAAATGAAACTGCGAAATATATTTAAAAACACACACACACACGCGCGCGCGCGTGCGTATGTACACCATAAACGAAACGCATTCAATAGAAAAAGTAAACGGCAGTAACAAATGGTTCGATCTTTAAATAATTGAAATGAACGTATAACCAATGCTTTTAATAGATTTCTACTAATTTTCTACTTCTCTTGGCAAGTGTATCCAGCATTTATTTTTATAAGAGTTACCGGGAGTATTTCACGCCCCATTGACTTTACGATGAAATCAGAATATGGTAGATTTACTGTACGCCGCTTCAATAAAAGGCATGCAGAACCGATACATAGGAGGCAGAAGCTTTTAAGATCTAAAAAAAAAAAAATCAGAGAGTTTTTATGTATCAATCAGTTTTGAAGACTTCGACGGTGAAAGGTTTAATCCTCTAAATTGTTTGCTGTGCGTATCAATTCTTGATTATTAATGTTGCTTAACAGCAAAATGCTTACAACGGTGAAGCGCTCTAAAGAGAGCACCATAAATTTTCCGATAGTTAATGTTAATCGTCTCTGAGACCGAAGTATCAGCAAGGTTAAAATTCGAATTTCCTTTGGCTTCATTTCGTACCAAAGCGAGTCATAGGCTGCGTCTCCGATCGCTTTGCTCTGAGAATAGAAGACAAAAAGCTTATAACTTCCTTTCAACAATAATCAATAATCCCAAAAATTGATCAATGGACGCGAGTGCAGCAAATATTTGAATTCAATATTCGAAATAATAATCAAAGACAAATATGTTAACAATATATATATGTACGTCTATGCGTGTGCGAATTGAATAAATATTTCGGAGAACCTTGTCACTGAGATATTCTCCGGCGAAACAAAATATAAATGCTTCCAGAGTGATGAGGCTATAAAATCCAATAAATTTAATCAGCGTCATCGGCGCGTTCACAGAGCCGAAAGCCTGTGGCGATTCGCAAAAGAAAAATAATAAATGCGTCAATACTAAACTCAGCGAATAATAAATAAGCGATGGAATTTCATCCGTACTTACAACTACCAATATGAAACCTATGAAACAGCTAACCACCGTGTTGGATAAAAATTGCATTAACGCGATTGAGGAAAATAAACGTTCTATGTCATTGGACAAGGAAATGATTCGTTGATGCCTTTCAATTAAGGAGTACAACTTTGGTAGAATTGACTCTTGTTTTTCCTGCTTTACTACGATTCCTATTAATTCTTGTCGGATTATGTCAATCCGACCGCCTACGTGCAGTATCTGAAAGCCAGAAAATGAAAACCAAACTTTCTCACGCTCCACGTAAAATGGTGTGCCGATGAAAACTCCCTCTCCCTCTATCTATCTCTCTATCGAATTATTATGGTTTTACGGGAATTTTGTACAATTAACAACTAGCAAATAATCACAAGAGTTTGTAACATAATTTTATCTGTTTTTATTGTAAGAGGGGAGTGTGTTTTGGGAAATTAATGAAATATGGATAGATAACGTTTGCAAATAATAATACTTCACCAATGTCAATATCAACACATTGAGTATTCCTATAGTTATTGATGTTGACATCTGATGTATAAATTGCAATGCCAATATAATTTCGTAGATCGGTGAAATCTTTCCGTCGAATGGAAAATCCATCGGAAGCAAAAAGATCCGATCTTGAATGCCAAGTTGGTGATATGTACTGATTAGAGATAAGAAAAATGTACTTCCGTAGAGAATTACAACTGTCGGGTAAAAGCTCATTATGCATTTTGTACAACGATCGGATAAGATTGCTGTTTTTTTCATTACTTCAGCTGCCCAGTGAAATTCGTTTAATTTGTGCTCTTGCCAATCGCGTTTCATTGCGCTCAGAATATCGTTAAAAACTCTGCAAGATTACCGTTCATGTAGACCAATAAAAAAGATTCCAACACAGATATCAGAGGATTTTCTTAAGATATCGAGTACAAACTTTACCTTCGATTAAACCAAAGACTTATGAACTTTAAAAATGTGAGGGTGTACGTCATGGTGGTGCTTAAAGATTCCATGAGCAAAGAAATTTCGTCAATTTTAATATGATTGTAAATGTAATAGTACTGACACATTTGCACTATCGTCATGCATATCAAATAGAGAAATCTGTACCAGCTTCCATAGGAAGAATTCGGCCAAATACCAATAAAGCGTAGGCCGTTTTCAACCCACTGATTAATGGTATTCGTTGACGACATTTCATCAGTTGTCTTAAATCGTATTTTAATAGAAATTCTATTCGACAGTAACAAGAAAGCGATTCGTTTCCTTTTCAATATATTTCATCTGGTACGATATAATTTAGATATTATTTGCAAGTTTATAAGTTTGTCTCTCTTAGTCAAACATAATGGATGGAACGTGTATAATTTTTACAGTGTACTCAAAGTTAGACTGACAAATGGTGGAGTGATCATTTCATTAACTTGAATGAACAGTTGTCGCTAGGGGGAAGAACTTTAATCGACCATACTTTCACATAAAATAATCATTGTAGTAGGAATCGAAGAAACTTAAATGAAACAAATAATAATTGTAGAGCGCGAAAGAAAGAAAAATTATAAAGTTGCGCTTTTCTGTATAGTCAAGCAAAATATGCATTTCGTCTTACTTATTTTTAAAAATGCAAGTATCCCGGAGCAGTATAACATACGTGAGAATTCTTGATTCATCCCCATTCCTATTTCCCTTCTATTTTCTTGCAAACTTATAATTCGAGGAAAACTTTCGCCGAGGGGAATTTTAAGCAAGGTAAATCAAATATAATGTGTTTGTGGATTCTTTATGAAGAAAGTATAGAAATTCAAAGTTCTTTCGCCATGAATAAAATCGTTCATTGATGTAATTTGTGCATATGTTGAAAATTGCACGACCATTGGAAAGCGTTGAGAGATTAAAATAACAACGAAAATTGTTACGTCTCTTTTTGTCAGAGAGATGCGCATAATTAGGATATTTTTTAAAGGGCAAATGTGTAACAGTGATGATAAGTAAGTGAGACTATCGAAAGTTTGCTCACGTTTGTTGTGTCATCTGGAAAAAGTCGATCGAGCTGCTTACTCCAATCACGCACCATATCTGCAAGGACGTCATAAAGTGTTCTGCAACATCGTAAGCCGCTTTGCTATTTCCTACAAAATACTTGTAGCACTCGCAAACTATCTATTAGGTACTTTTACGTTTTCCTTCGTTTAATCAAAGTTTTATACACCTCGTCATTTGAGAAAAGTCAATGAGCATTGAATTTTTGAGACTAGACTAAAGTAAGTTGAAAAATCTTCTCCAATGACATTATTGGGACATTAGGAATTACTGAAATAATTTCACTTCATTTGATGGAAGAATCAGGTTATCAGGATGACTTCGTAAAACAGCAATGGCTGAACCTCGAATGAGAATTCCAGTTTGATGGGTGGGAGTCATGCCTCAGTGGAGAATTCGTGATTGGTGTGACTAAGCGATAAGAGAGCGGTTGCATCGTAAAGTACAATGGATAAGGGGTAAAAGCTGATGAGACACTTGCAGTAACGATCAGGGAGAATCGCGTGAGTTGACCAGTCAAAGCAGATCGGGGAACACTGTTCTTTGAAACCTTCTCCTCCTGCTACCGCCACGATATCGTAAAATACTCTAAAGCAAGCTAAGCCACTTTAGTATTTCACGTTAAACGTTTCCAACAGTTATAAACTATCTGCTTTCTAAACTAAATGTAACACACTTCAAAGTTAGAAAACAATGTTTACAGTTTCTATTTAATCGAACTTGCAATAAAGCTCAACTTTAGGACAAAACATCTTATCACTTTGTATATGGACTTACATGGATAGCATCATATCGTCACTTAAAGTGATATGCGAATACAATTTTCAGCATAAGATAACAAACAATTAATAAGTTTTACTTCTACTTTTAATTCTGTATTGAACATTGTTTTCCGTATATTAAGTCCTATTTGTAAAGCATGCTTTTTCTTAATATACCGCATGTAACACTGACACGTACGACGCCGAAGCTTTTAATATCTGTGAAAAATAGTATTTAGTCGACTAAGCTCTTCCTGCCAACCAACAATCCTAACTCTTACCGTTGTAAAACGTTCGTAGGATAAATCCATGATTTTTCCAACAGTCATAGTTAATCGTTTCTGCGATCTCATTATTAGTAACATCAAAACATTGATCTCCTTTGGTTTTAATTCATACCAGAGTGATTCATAAACCGCATCGCCAATGGCTATACTCTGTAAGCAATGGAACATTATTAGTATAACGTATCATGTTTTTTCTAATGTAGTGTATGCGCGCACTATTAAATAATTCAAAACCCATAGAATATAAGTAAATTTATGCAGACCTTTTCACCGAGATATTCACCAGAAAAACAGTATATAAAAGCTTCTACAGTAACTACAACATAAAACCCGAAAAATTTTAGTAGCATTATAGGAGCTTGCACAGATCCCAAAGACTGAAATGAAAAGAATACATTTTATCAAGAATCCATCAATTTTCAGTAAACTCTATGCTCAAAAATAATAATTCTTTTATCAATAAATGATTCTCAAACATTCATGATTAAATTTCAAATGTATTATTCACCACTACAATCACAAATCCAACACAGCAAATAAGTAAAGTAGTAATGAAAAATTCCATGAGCGCAATATATGTAAATAGTTTTTCAATTTTATTCGATAACACTATTATTCTCTGGTGTTCTTCAATTAGAGAATTTATAACGATTGAAAGTGGTATATTTTTCGCAATGTTAGAATCAAACTCTGTTAGTTTCCGTCGCATTATGTCCAGTTGACCGCCTAAATGTAATACCTGGAAAAATCAAAGCTAGGTACGCGAAGAATACGTTCTCATTAATAAGTTTAAAAAATTAAAAAATTACAATTGTCAAAACTAATGCATTTAACATGCCACCGATTGTGGCAATTGTCATCTGATGAGTAAATTGTACAGCGTTAATAATTTCATAATTGGGAGATACATTGCTATCAAATGGAAACTCCATTTGAAGTAAAAGTCTTGTTTCTTTAGCAGCGGTGGCTTGTGGATCATTTATTTTTATTAAAATATTCGATGCATAAAAAACAACGGATAATGGGGCTGTTGAAATAAGTAATTTTCCACATCGATCTATCAAAGAAATTAAATTCATTAAAAAATCAATAACCCAATCGGAGCCACTTGTAATATTTGCATTCCACTCATCAGTTATTGTCTTGTGAATTTCATAAAAAGTTCTACAAAATTCGGTTGAAGATAGAGAATCGTCGTTTCTTAAAAATATTTCAAACGTTATAGGATAATCTCTTACCTAGAATTGAACCATAAATTGATAAGCTTAAAATACTGAAGACTGTAAATTATAGTAACACTTAAGCT
The DNA here is from genome assembly GCA_037305995.1 of Sclerodermus sp. 'alternatusi'. NCBI lineage: Eukaryota > Metazoa > Arthropoda > Insecta > Hymenoptera > Bethylidae > Sclerodermus > Sclerodermus sp. 'alternatusi'. The sequence continues at coordinate 3,807,649 of CM074547.1, read as the reverse complement.
GTCCATTAAATCAGGAAGAGAATCAGTTTTAAAGTGTTTTAAGAGATACAAATACTGAAAAATTTGGGCAGATCCTAATAAGATAACCCAGAAGATTCTGCGATACATCACATATGGTATATTTGGCCATAGCCCTATTGCTCGAAGCAATAATTCCATCCATGAATTGAAAGGCTTGTAATCGTGAGTTCTAGACTTTAATTTCATGGCTTATGAACAATTAATGTCTGTATTAAGCAACCCTTACACAATTCTTGAAATAATCGATAAAAGGAACGTTAGAAAAAAATCTGACTTGTTTGAGCAGTCGCAACATAAGAATGATTCTTAAGGTAGTCGGAGAAATCATAAAAACCCTCTGGTGGAAAGGTAACTCCACTCCAGGATGACCCTCAGCCAATCAGAATGAAACATAACATATTCCTGGGGGAGTAGAGAAACTAACTAAGAATGCACCGCTTGATAATTGCAGGCCTTTAAGAAAGAAACTAATGGCTTTCAATTTAATTTGAGTGTTTATAGATAGAACTTGAGCAGGTTGAAACTATTTGCCTTAAAAATGCAAAGGCTGCGTCTTCGGTACACGCAACTACCCCCTAAATACACTCTAACTTACGAAGGATAAGAAAGTTTTTAGATCAAGTATAACGTTTGATAGGTGTGCGATTCTGCTATCATCGATCTCTTAAGAAATCATAACACTGACCGATTTTCTTTTAATAATTTAGGAAATAAAATGGACTTTTGTATACTTTTGCGTATAAAAGCTTTATGAGAAAACAAAATTCAAGAAATTTATTTATTTATTCCACATTTTTTTAACTAGATATCTGCATCTGTCGTAGCTTTATTTTATACAACAAACTTCATCTGGTGAAATATTTACTGCGCCATCAATAAAGTGCATATAAAACTGACATGTACGAAACTGAAGCTTTTAATATCTGAAAATAAAATTAATTAAATCCAGTTGAGATCAGTAAGAATTTGCTAACGTTCGTTCTTACAGTAGTGAAACGTTCCAAAGACAATTCCATAACCTTGCCAATTGTAATTGTCAATTGTCTTTGAGATCTCAATATTACTAATATCAAAGCACTGGATTCTCTCGGTTCTAACTCGTACCATGGAGACTCGTAAGCTGCATCTCCTATCATTTTACTCTGAAAATGCAGGATCTTATTAAATCTCGCCCCCTCTTTCGTTTCTTTCCTATTTCTTATTTCTGAAAAAACTACAGACCTTATTCGTAAGGTATTCACCGGCGAAACAAAAAATAAAAGCTTCCAAAGTAATGGCTGCGTAAAATCCAAAAAATTTCAGTAACGTCAATGGAGCCTGAACAGATCCAAAAGACTGTGAAATGAAAAAAGGTTGTTTCAGAGAGAACTCGCGTGCATTTTCAAATATCACTTTGGAAAAATAATGATCAATTTGCTTGAATGACCAACTACTCACCACTACAATTACAAAGCCCAAAAAACAAATGGTCAAAGTATTCATGAGAAACTGCAACAGTGCCATGAATGTAAAGAGCTTTTCGACGTTCTCTGCCATATTGATTATTCGCTGATGTTTACGGATTAGTGTATTTATTATCATCAAAGAGGATTGACCGCTTGTTGAATTCGAAATGGTTGTCAATAGCTTTTGACGAATTATGTCAATCTGACTGCCTAAATGCAAAATCTAAACAAGCGTTTCTTTAAAAAAAAGAGGTACTTTTACTTTTATTCAGAAAAATGCAAGAAAAGACTTTACAATTGTTAAAAGAACTGTATTTAGCATTCCCGTGATACCAGCAGCTAAAAATTGATGAACAAACTGGATGGCGATAATAATCTCGTAATTCGGAGATGCATTGCTGTCGAATGGAAATTCCATTTGAAGAAGTAGCCTCTTTTCTTCCAAGGGCTCTTTCGCAACGCCATTATTATTCGTATTTAGGAAAAGATTTGAGGCGTAAAGAATGACGGACATGCTGGATACTGAGATAAGTAACTTTGAGCATCTATCGGATACAAAGACTGTGTTCCTCATAATGGTAATAGCCCATGCAGTTTCGGCGTGATCGTACCAATCGTGATGCATCGCTTCAAAAATTTTATAAAAGATTCTGTAGAATTGAATAGAACAGAACTAAAACCGGGTAAAATATTTAGAGAACGCATTAAACGTTACAATTGAACATATCCGAAATTTTCTAAATTACGCTGCCTAGCGAGAAAGTAAAAATTATTTTATATATTGTGAGATCGTAAGCTTTTTACCGATAATTGAACCACAAATTGATTAATTTGAAATACATGAGGCTGTACGTGACAGTGGCACTTAAACTATCCATTATATCGGGAAGAGCATCAGATTTGATGTGCGTCATGACATACCAATACTGGAAAATTTGGGCTACCCCCATTGATAAAGCCCAGAATGCTCTGCACCACATTGCATTTGGTGCATTTGGCCATAATCCTATAGCTCGTAGCCCGATTTCTACCCACGTGTGAAAGGGTTTAACTTCAATCATTTTCAATGAGCTTTTTATTGGTTTACCAAATACACTCCAATCGCGAATAACATATACCGATATTTATTTCATTCTCCAAAGTGAAAAAATGAATCGAAGCGTGTTACCATACGTCTTCTCTACTATATTTTAATATTAGATTGTTCCAGAAAAAAACTGGAGTTGTTTTCTTAGACACTTTTAATGCGAGACTGATATTCATCTGGATGGAAGGAGCGGAGAGACCCTCTTGAGTGACCACTCGACTTCACCCTCGGATGATCTTTGACCAATTGGAATTGAGCATTATAAATTCTTCCGAGGAACAAAGAAACTAAATAAAACTAGAATTGCTTTTCGATGATTGCTGTTTTCGAGAGAAAACACTCGCACTTCATAGTAGATCGTGGATAGTGACGAAGGAGACAAAGTTATTTGCTTTAAAAATGCAAGGATCTGATCAATATCGCGCGCGCGCGCGAGTATAGTGAATGCAAGGTACAGCAATTGCATTGGAAACCGTTTCCCAAGAAATGCAACTTTTCAAATAACCAAAGCTTTTATCAAGAAAAATATACTCGCATTTCTACTCTGTACAAAAATGGAATCTACACAATATTAAAGTATTTTTTATAATAAATATTTCTCTCTATGTTTCGTCTTCGATGTAAATATATTTTTAATATCGAGGGGTAATAATCAACGCATTTCTATTTCAAATTAAAATTCTCTTCCGTGGAACAAAGAAAGAATATTTTTCTTATTTTTATATTCATTATTTATAATTATAAGAGAGTGAAGTCAAATTAAAAATACTATTTTAAAATCATTGCACGTAATATGTACGTGGACGTTTTTAATATAACTATGTTATATGTTATGGAAACCTATGCTATTCACAATTATCATAAAAATTATATTCTTTCTACTCCTAATTAAGTTTTCAATAAATCGCATATAACACTGACACGTACGAAGCCGAAGCTTTCAATATCTGTAAAAAATCAGAATATTTAATAAACTTCGTAATAAAAGCTAAAGCTTTTTGTTTTTACGCCAGCGTCACAATTTGCGTTTTCACCGATCAGATTGAAAGGAGGTTAAAAACCAAATAAAAACATATTATTCTAAATAAACTGAGACGAAACAGTTTTTAATGAAAATAATATATTTTTGTCCTTCCTCTAAATCGGACCAATCAAAACGTAAATTGAATCATTGAGCTTACTGATGTAAACCGCTGTAAAGATAAATCCATAATTTTTCCAATGGTTATTGTCAATCGTTTTTGAGACCTTAATATTATTAATATTAGAATGCTGCTTTCGTTTGGTTTTAATTCGTACCAAAGAGATTCGTATGCGGCATCACCAATGGCTTTACTCTGTAAATAAAAGTACATTTGTCAAAAGTATTTATAAAGCAATCTTCACGCTCTTTTTATTCTCTTTTAACGCATATTTCTCAAAACACATCTACGAGGCACATCTATTTAATATGCTTATTTTCGCATGTATCATATTATATTTTAATTCGATTAATATTGCAACATTATTAAATAAAGAATTAGGTATCGCATTGTGTTTATGTGTGTAGACCTTTTCACCGAGATATTCGCCAGAGAAACAATAGATGAAAGCTTCCAAAGTGATAACTGCGTAAAATCCGAGAAGTTTCAGTAACATTAATGGATGTCGTACCGAGCCAAAAGTCTGTTGAATGAAAACGATACCTTTATATAACTAGAGAGTTTGTGGAATACTTGATTATTTATCATCGCACAATTTTCTAATCAACTCCTACTCTCATTACTCCAGTAACCAGGTTACTCGTTACTCACCACTACAATTAAAAATCCTAAAGCGCAGATAGTCAAAGAGTTCAGAAGGAATTGCACGAGTGCAATATACGTGAACAATCTTTCAGTGTCGTTAGATAAAATAATAATTTTTTGATGCTTCTGAATTAATGAATTTATTATCAATGACGATGACGTATCACCCTTTGAAAAATTAGAAGCCATATACATTAATTTCTTTCGTATTATATCAATCTGACCACCTAAATGTAATATCTGGAAAAATTGTTATATTGAAATGAAAAAAGTACTATTAGCAATGTATGTACGGTTTCACAGATCTCGGAAGAAACGTTACAATTGTCAAAATTAATCCATTCAACATTCCTCCGAGAGTAGCTGCGGTAAGCTGTTGACTAAATTGCAATACTATAATGATTTCATAAATTGGAGAAATATTGCTATTAAATGGAAATTCCATACTAAGCAATTGTTTTCTTTCTTGCGAAATAGCCTCATTGCCTGTATCTTTTGCTTTCACGAAAATACTCGTAGCATAAAATATGACGGAGAAGAAAAATACTGTTATGATCGATTTCGAACATCGATCTGATAAAGTGATGGTGTTTTTTAAAATATCAGTGATCCAATCGAATCCAGATATCACATTTTCATTCCACTCATCAGTAATGTTTTTGTGAATTGCGTAAAATATTCTGTAGGAATTGAACAAATTAAACGATAGAAATGCTAAGACTGCAATTAAGAAAAAAAAAAAAAAAAAAAAAAAAAAACATTTCTTACCGACGATTGGACCATAAACTGATAAACTTAAAATACATTAAGCTATAAGTCACACTGGCACTTATATTATCCATTAAATCAGGAAGAGAGTCGGTTTTTAAATGCTTGACAATGTACCAATATTGACAAATCTGAGCAAATGCCATTGAGACAAACCAAAATACTCTGCATACCATCGCATTTGGAGCATTAGGCCACAATCCTATCATACGAAGACCAAACTCAAGCCATGCATTGAACGGCTTGTAGGCATGAATTCCCAGCTCCGTTTTCATGTTTTAGAAAAGAACCTTCAACTCTGTTAGGTTTGAATAAAGTATACTTATTTCTGAATGTGTAAAATTTTCATCTGTTAGCAATAACTTCTTTTGCTACTTTTATGTATATCTTTTGATTAAAAATAATTGTCAAAACAATATTATAGATTCAGTTTGTTTTATGTTACATATAGTCAATGTTTATGGGGAGCAGGAGCAGTAGACAGTCTGACATTTTAAAACAGCTATTGCAGAAGAATGATTCTAAAGGTTTTCTCTTTCTCTTTGTAAAAATCCCTCTTATGCCAAGACCCTCGCGGAACAACAATTTCTCCCCTGTTTGGTTATCAGCCAATCAGATCAAGACATAATATATTCTCGAAGAAAGAGAGGAAACTAACCGAGAATGCTCTACTCGATAATTACGAGTTTTTAAAAGAAAGCTAATTCAGTGCATTTTACCTGGCTGATCGCAGATAGAGTTTCAATGGGCTAAAACTATTTACTTAAAAAATTCAGAGGCCACGCCAACGTTGCACGCAACTTCACCCTAGAAGTGTTCTGGCCTGCCTATGAAGGATATCGAACTTTGCAAATCAAGTAAAATGTTAGGTGTGCGCGCTATTCCACTTTCATCGATCCTCTAGAAAATCATAATACTGACCGATTTCCCTGTGGATAAGAATAATAATAGCCTGCTGTGTGTGCAAATAGCCTCTCAACATTTTCCGCTATTTTAATAATTCGCTGATGATCACCGATCAACCCGGTAATCTTTGATTTCGACAAGTGGAGGAATATTTATCTCGCTGACTGATTTATCGTAAGTGAAATCGGAAGAGATAAATTTATTTACTTTAAAAATGCAAGAAGCTTATCTATATTGCGCGCGAGAATGTATGCAAGTTTCTGCAATTGCATCGCAAACCGTTCCTCGAGAAATGCAAAAGTTTTCAAATAACCGGAACCTTTATAAAGGAAAATACTCGCAAATCTCTAGTACATATGCGAGAATGGAATAACTAATATCGCCGTATAATATTTTTCTTTTTCTAAAAAATATATTTAAAGAAGGGCCAGAAAGGTGAAGCAAATAAGTACGCAAGCCAAATATAAGAATAGTTAATTTAAGAGCTAAATACATATGTTCAATCTACATGATTTCTATCCTCTTAGAAAACTCAAAATTCTATTGAAACATCAGTAAAACGATCGTAGTACTGCTATATAAGATGCAGCAGTTTTTAGAATCTGAAAGTCAAATTTTATTATTTTAGAAGAGGATCGTATTCTTTAGTTTTATTTGATCTGTCGAATAAGAGTAGTTTGAGTCAATAGTAAAAGCTTACGCTACTGAAACGTTCAAAGGATAGATCGGTGAATTTACCGATAGTTATCGTTAATTTCTTTTGGGATCTCGTCATCAGGCAGAGGAAAAGCTTTGATTCGTCAGGTTTCAATTGATACCAAATAGATTCGTATGCAGCGTCGCTAATGGATACACTCTGGATCAGGAAAAATTAAATTTTCCTTTTACGAATAGTCTTTTCCTTATTATACAATACTTCGCACACACTTACCTTATGACTAATATATTCACCAATAAAGCAATATATAAATGTTTCTAGCATAATCACATAGCAATAACTAGAAAATTTTACTAGCATCATTCCAACATCTTCTTGACCGAATGACTATATATTTATAAAAAATTAGATAAAAAATTTCTTATTTTTTTCTCTTCCACAAAAATGTCTTTGTACATTTTACTTACATTGACTAGGACAAATCCAATAAAGCACAACAGCAACGTGTTGATAATAAATTGCACGAGCGCACTGTATGTTAAAAAGTTCTCAACGTGATTCGATAAAGAGATTACCCTTTGATGCCTAACAATTAATTTATTTATAATTCCCGAAAGATTTTTTGAATTTCCTACTTTAAGCTCTTTTAATGCTCGATGTATTATATCCATTTGTGTGCCTAAATGAATAACCTGAATATTAAAGAAAAATGAGATAATCTTTCGAATTATAGATACATAAATATAATATTTATTAATCTTACCAAAGAGAGAATGAGCGAATCTATTACACTCGTTAATATAGCGCAAATCATGATGTGGATAAATTGCGTAAAAATGACAATTTCGTACACTGGGGATTTCTTGCTGTCAAATGGTAATTCCATCATGAGTAATAATTTTCGTTCTTTTGTTACTAATATAATGGATAAAATGGAACTTATTGTGTAACACAGTACGCTAAGCGGATAGAAGCTAAAGATGTATTTGGAATAATAATCTGTACGATTCTTAGATTTCACCATGAAATCGTGAATCCAAGTAAAATCAGCTAAACTACTTTTATTCCAATCTTTTTCTATTCCTAATAAAATTTGTCTAAAAATTCTAAAAATATATTTGTTTTTTTCTCATACTTATTATTTATTAGTACAAATATAAATAGTTTTTTTTTTCAAGATGATAATTACCCACTATTTAATCGAAAATTAACCAATTTAAAGTATAAAAATCCATAGGATGAAGCAATACTCAAACAGTCCATCAGATCTAATATTTTGTCAGAAGAATGATATTTTACGATAAATTTAACCTGACAAAATTGAATATACGTCAAAAAGAGAAGCCACAATACAAGGTTTATTAGTCCAGTATGCGCATTAGGCCAAATTCCAAAAATTCGAAGACCAAATTCAATCCAGCTATTTATCGATTCAGTTGTTGCTTTTTTTATCATTCTTCTTACGAATGTAGATACCAAAATTATATAATTTTTACAGTATTTTATATATATATATAAATAGCTGTTGATCTATTACAAAAAAATTAACATAATCTCAATTTCCATTAAGCTAAAATCTTGTCGGGAACCATACCGAAGAGATTCCAATATAATCGTAAGAAATTACTTTCTATATCCGATGTATGTTTGCCTCTCCATGCATTTCAATCAAGATCTTCAACCAATCACAATACATATTCTTGTGCTCTTAAGTGGAAGTAGGGAAAACTTAGCTTAGACGATATTGATCACAGTTTCTGAGACACATGAATCTATAGTTTTGTGAAGTTTAATAGAAGAACGGATATAAAGAAATTATTTACTTAAAAGATGCTAGAGCTGCATGGACATTGTTCGCTAATTTAATAGATTCACCCCTCTAAAACGTACAGTTTTGTTAGTATAAAACTTTAAAAAAGAGGGAAGATTTTTTTCATTCGACTAACATAACCATAGCATTATAGCTACAATGGCATCCTGCGATAAAAGAAAATAGTAGAATGGTTTTCATCGGTTATGCGGGTTAGTAAAAAACTCACATCTCTGTTGTATATACTCTACTCTTTATTCTACTTACAAAAATTTACCATTTATTTATATAGCATTAATAAATTAAGTTGCACTATATTAATGTAGAAATAAAGTTCTACTGCTAAACTGTCTTCATAGAATCTAATAAAAAGAACGTAATACTGCTATGTAAGAACCTGCAGCTTTTAAAATCTAAAATAAATGTATGAAAGCATATATATTTATGAACGCAACATCGTTTAAATTTATTCTTCGCAATCTGTAAACTAATTGAAATGTCTACAATACTTACACTGGTAAACCGTCCCAAGGAGAGATCAGTAAATTTACCTATTGTTAGTTTCAAAGCTTTCTGGGATCTTAATATTATCATCATAAAATTTCGAGACTCCTTAGACTTCATGTTATACCATAGACACAAATAGGCTGCATCGCCGATGGATTTGCTCTTTGATCGAGAAAGGTAAATTATGAAATTTTAAGATAAAAAGTAAAATAGTGCGTTACTCTTAAAAAATGTTTACATACCTTGTTGCTAATATATTCACCGGCAAAACAATAAATGAAAGCTTCGAGAATCATGACAAAACTAAAAGATACACATTGCGCGAATTTCAAATTTTCAGATGTTCCAGCTGACTAGTGTTTTGCAAGTAGAAATATCTTTAATGTTATGGATGATATGTACATTTATAAGTAATGGCATTACTCACGATCAAAATAACAAGTCCTAAGAAACATATGACAATAGTGTTGAATATAAATTGTACGAGTGCCATGTACCTTACGAGTTTCTCAATGTTTTCCGTTAAGGTAATTACATTTTGATGTCTGATGACCAAATTTCGGAATATCAGAATAATAGATTTATCATCTTCATTCGCCGTTCCCAGGCTTAGGAATGCTTTTTGTATCACGTTCATTTCAGTTCCCGCGTGTAAAACCTGAAGATAACATTAAATATCTGCAAGCGGTGTAACAAAACGCACGGGAGATTCAGTCTTTACCAAAGCCAAAATCAAAGAATTGAATACGCCAGCTGAAATCGCGGTAGTCGTTTGGTGAAACAATTGTACGACTAAAGTTAATTCGAAAAAAGGTGATTGTCTCCAATTATATGGCATTTCCATTGGAAACAATAGCTTTCGTTCTACGCCGAAAAAAAGATTGACCAAGAAGATTATTATGAAAAATATTACAGCGATCAGGTAAAAGAAAATAATATATTTGGTGCAACGATGAGATATATTAGCGGATTTCAACATCATGCTACGCTCGTCCATCCTGTGCTCCACTTCACTATTGTCCCAATTTTCTTTCATCGCGACCAAAATTTCATAAAGAACCCTGAGAAATCCGTGTATTAGCTTTAATGTCTCTGCACTCTACGATATCTCCTAAATAATCTTTCAATCAACGTGAAAAAGATGCCTTACCCGATATTCCACCAAAGATTTAAGAACTTTAGGTACACCAGACTTATGGCTATGGTGAGGCTCAAGCTATCCATCAGGTCTAGCATATCATTTGTAACACTATTTTGAAAGACGTACCAGAACTGACCACACAGACAAACCCCATAAACAACGAAGCAAAAGTATCTACGAAACTTGGCATATTTAGCAGAAGGCCAAATCCCAAGAAACCAGAGACCAAACTCTACCCAATTACTAATCAATTTGGTTGATAAAATTTGTTTCATGACTTTTCTCATGAATTTGATGCATTTAATTGAATTTTCTCAACGAGCAATTATTTGAGATATTTTGTAAAATTTTACGAATACTAACTATCACTTGCGCCTAGGTTCCACAAGTACTTTAAACAGAAGATCAGTACAAAGTTCAACCAATGATAACATTACTGTAAGGAAAACGCATGTGCATACGTTTTTCCCAAGTTTAAGGAGGGTGAGTGTTTATAAGCTTTAACTTTTTATGCTTAAAGTACGAAAGGTACATGCATACCCTTATAACGAATGCACCCCTCTGTAATAATTGCTTTGACTAACGTTTTCTAACCAAAACTTTATATCTATTCTTTTCGCTATATTCTCTTTTTACAAAAACTTCGATAAAACTCAAAGAGGGTGAAATTCCTTAAAACGAATAAGAACTATGAAAATGTATTTTTTCAGTTGCCTTTATGAATGATAAATGATTAACAAAATTAAATTAAGTGAAATGTGCCTCATTTATTAACGTACACTTGTCTGCTGCAACTATAAGTTTATTTGCATTAATCACGTAAATATGCAAACAATATTTATAAATTTCAAAAAGATTATTTTTTCATTCGGAAAACTTTACTAAACGAATATTCATCCGAATGAATGAGTTTCAGTATAAGGCGTATAGCACTGATATGTAAGATATCGAAATTTTTAATATCTGAAAGAAACAGTTCGCATGTAAAAACAGTGGATTTTTCATTTATTCAACGTGCTTACAGATGTGAAACATGGTAAGGATAACTCCATAAATTTGCCAATTGTTATGCACAATCGTTTTTGGGATCTAAGTATCAGCAGTATTAAGAGTCGTTTCTTCTTCAGATTCAGATTATACCAATTGAATTCGTAAGCTGCATTTCCTACAGCAGAACTCTATAAATTAATATTTTAGTCCTGCGTGCCATGCTTTTTAAACGAATAATGATTTAATTTTTATTTAATTCATTCTCATTGCAAATTATCTTTCATTGGTAATTATTTTCACGTACCTTGTTGCTGAGATATTCTCCAGCGTAACAATAAACAAATGCTTCCAAATTCATAGAAAAGTAGTAACCAGATACTTTGATCAATATATTATAACCTTGTTTAGAGCTAAATGACTGTAATGATAAATCAGTATACTATTACAAATTGACACGCTGATGGCGAATAATACTTTGTAGGATTTGCGCACCGTTATAATAACGAAACCTAGGGCGCAAATGACCAAAGTATTCGATAAGAATTGCATCAATGCGATATAAGTGAATAGACTCTCAATATTGTCAGACAGGGAAATAATTCTCTGGTGTCTGCCAATCAAAGCGTTTAATGTCAATCCAATGGATTCTGGTTTCTCGCCGTGGGCAGAAATGTTTCCCAGTGCTTGTCGTATCACGTCTATCTGTCCACCTATATGAAATACCTACACAAAATTTTCATTAGCATTAAAAATTAAACTCATTGTTAATGTGAGATATATTTATACAATAATCATGAAACAATAATGCATGATAATTGAAAAATAAATCCTCTTAAAGTTGATTATGAGTTCTCATTGTCTATGTGTAGTTGAAAAATACACGTTGTATATTTCTAATTAATATGTGGGCAAAATAGCGCTATACTTTACCAATGTCAATAAAAACGCATTGAGAACTGATGGCACGGTGATAGCAAAGACAAGCAAATAGACGAACTGAGCGACCAACACGATTTCGTAAATTGGCGAAGAATTCGAGTCGAAAGGGAATTTCATTTTTATGAGCTGCTGGCGATCCTTGGAATGCTTATCCTGCCAATTCAAAGATAGACAGATACTACTTCCGTAGAGCACGACTGCTATTGCAAAAGTAGCGATTATCGATTTTGACAAGCGATCGGACAGAACTGCCTTTTTCACCATCGTCCTAGCGATCCATCTCAAATTGCTCGATGAAGATTCTTTCCAGTCTCGAGCCATTTTAGCCAGTATCTCGCATAAAGTCCTGTGTACGGATAAATTGTGCGAGATATTACTTAGCGAAAACAATCGTGATTAGTTAAAGCGAAAATTCTGGTAGCTTATAACTTTCGGAGTACTCTATCTCACCTACGACTTAACCAGAGACTAATCATTTTCAGTAAGGCGAGATTAAACGTGATAGCCATGCTGAGAACGTCCATCAAATCAGGAAAGTTACTAAAATCAATATCCGTGAACATGTACCAGTATTCGCTGACTAAAACCAATAGAATCGAAGTTGCCCAGAAAATCCTAAACCAAATCTTGTAGGGTTCATCGGGCCAGATTCCAGTTGTACGTAGACCAAACATAACTAAACTGTTAATTGTGCTGGTTAGTCGTGAGTCATCCAAGCTCATTTTGACCGATGAATCGTGACAGCTATCAAAGATTATGGTTTTCGGAGAAATTTCTTTCCTTGGTTCATCAAATTCCACAAGATTAAAATTGAGACGAGTCGTATCATGGACGGTGTTTGATGTTTGAGTGAACCGCATTGATCCCAAAAACGTACGAGGATCGAGTGTCCAAGGCACACAACACCGGATTATTAATTAATCGTTAAGTATTTATTGGTCCGCGAAGAAAAGTGATGATGACGGTAGCTCGAGAATAAGAAAAGTAAATTTTCTAAGAAGAAGAAGAAGAAGTAAAAGAAAAAGAGGGTGCCGGCTGCCACCTGCTGACTAAATTCAATGGACGTAGACATTGCTGACTGATTTGCTTTAAAGATGCAAAAGTGCCATTAATACTGCATGCGAAACTTCTGGGTATAACCCCCCCGAGCAATCTTTCAGATCGAGAAAATTTCTCTTTTGCGTGAAAGCAAAAACGTTTCGAGTCAAAACGTCAAAATTCCAATGAAACCTTGTCGTATCAGAAAAAAAGAAATAACCAGTTTTCAATAATATTAAATTTGTCGACTCTTTAATAATCAATGTGAACTATCTATCGGCAATTGACATTCGTTATTAACAATTCTAATGAAAAATTATTCGATAAAAATCGGAGTTGACGTTGTTTGTGAAATTGTCCCAATTCATTCGTAGAGATTCGTAGAAAATCGACGGGCAAGAGTAAGAAAGAATTTCTCTATTTCCATAATTGTGGGTCTCGAAAGAAGAAGCATTGGTGCGAGAGATGCAGATTCGTATTCACGGTTGACCAAATACAAATTAAAGTTGCAGAAGCGTCATGAATATTGAACGCAAGCGCAATGTTAGCGCAATGCGACCTACCGAAAACGAGGAACTTTGAAAATAAACTTTATAGCAAGAGAGAAGACTTTAGTGGAGAAAAGTATTCTATGGAACATAGAGAATTCAGCGACTCCCATTACTGCAAACCCTCCTAACAATAACTAACTGCAAGTAACTACACAACTAACGAATTTTCGCAAGAAATTCATCGGAGAAAAGTTTATGAAAATAAACTTACGATTACTGTCGATTTGAAGATAAATATTATCCTGACTACGTACAGTTGTATAATTTGTCAATTGAAAATTTTAACGCGCCATTGACGTTATTTTAAAGTTCACGAGAGAGAAGTAGACGATGAGTACATTTACTTACAACAAAGAAACTGGCCAGCTCGCTATTTTAAAGATGCAGGAACTCCTTTAATGCTGTGAGCGAGCATCGCGAACACTTCTCTGCATTTGGAGTGGAAAGTCTTGAAAAAGAAGTTTAAAATAAAGAAAACCTCTCGAGAAAATAGGAAGTTCTGCAGCAAAGAATCAAATGTAGTCTTGCAAATAACGTGTGAAATGTTTTAAGCGTGAAAAGATTTTCATAAACCGTTGATAGTTATCGTTCGACCGATAAAAAAATTTCTTCGCTGATTATTTTGGAATATTTAATAAAATAGGACGATGTTTCTACAGAGAATTTACTAGAATTGTAGAATTAAATCATAAAGCAAATGCTGCAGTGATATTTGCATTGAAATTCGTAATCCTCGAAATTCATTAAGTTGCCTACCGCGACTATGGCAAATCCCAGAAAGCAAATAACTGAGAGTATTGAATAGGAACTGCATCAAGGCAATATAGGTCAAGATATTGTCGATATTATTCAAAAGGCCGATGATCCTCCGGTGGCTCTCGATCAAGATATTTACTCTTACCTGAATTTAACAGTTTTTTATCGAACTGCAGAAAAATATTTTTCCAAACATGGCGCTATTAAGAAAATTCAACCCTATCAATTTACAAAAACTGATTTATTAAAACCGTGTGATGTTACTCGGCGAACGGAAAGCAATATACCATCTTATTAAGTTTTAATTTATTTTGCACTTTTGTTATACCGACTGAAGAAGGTATATAACAAGATTAATTAAATATTTTGCCTCTCTCTCTCTCTCTTTCTCCCTCCCTTTCTCATTCTTTCTCTCAGTTTCATCATAAAAACTGTTTATTTCATACATGAAGAATTTAATAATAGGTGAAATAATATGCGGTTTGTAAGTATACTGTACAATTGTGCTATTAAAAATAAATATGAATTTTGCCTGAGACTTCAGTAAACAGCGTGTAGCACCGATACGTAAGACGCAGAAGCTTTTAAGATCTGGAAATACAAAAAGCCCTTTGCACTTACTACAAAACAACCTTTTGTTCTCGCAAAACCAATCTTTGCAGCCTTGGTGTTAGTAATTTAGTTAACTTTAGTAATTATACTAATTATGGATAAAACATATTTACAGATGCAAAGCGTTGTAACGATAAATCCATAAATTTGCCGATGGTCATCGTCAATCGTTTCTGAGACCTCATCATTAAAAGTAGGAGAAGTTTATTGTTATCTGGCGTTAAATTGTACCAGAAACACTTGTACGCGGAATCGCATATCGTCAAGCTCTGTGTAAGGCCAATTTTTGGGAAAAATTATTATGCTTCACTTTATAATTTCAATATATATTTACATTTGGAATTTATACCTTGTTACTGAGATACTCTCCAGCGTAGCAAAATACGAAAGCTTCTGCCATAACGGCGAAGTAATAACCAATGAACTTAAATAATCTTATTGGTGATTGATTCAAATTAATGGTCTAAGAAAAGTGAGAGGGAAGTTTATTCATGCAAATGGAGGAAAACCCTCAAAAAAGACAACTGTACTCACTGTCACGATCACGAATCCCAAGAAACAAATGGTTATGCTGTTCGAGACGAACTGTATTAGCGCCACGTAAGAGAAGAGAAGTTCGATATTATCGGCAAATCTAATAATTTTCTGATGCTTATTTATTACCATCCGTACAGTTTTGAAGATTGTACTTTCTGCTTTCGTGGATATCTCATTCAACATTTTACACGCAATGTCAATTTGTCCACCCACGTGAAACACCTAAAGTATTCCATGAATTTCCACATTATCCCTATAAATTAAAGCATCCCCAGTATTAATGTTGAAATTTGTTACCATTGTCATAATTAATCCATTGACAGCACCCGATGAAACTACGATGATAAGTTGATGAATAAATTGAACGATTATGATGAATTCGAATGTGGGAGATGAATTTTTTTCAAAAGGCAACTCCATTTTTATGAGAAGTTCACGTTCGGCTAGTGGCCGGATTTGTCTGCTAATATTTTCTTCGATGTCATCGAGTACCGGAGAATCTTGAGGTAGAAGGATACTCGACGCGTATAGAAAAACAGCCAAGGCATACAAACACACTATGGCACTCGAGCATCTTTTTGAAATCTTTGCTTTGGCTACCATCGATTGTACATTGTATTCCGTATCGTCAAATTGCTTCCAGTCATCCGCCATTGTTGACAGCATATCGTAAACTATCCTGTTTTATGAAACCCTTTAAACTAAACGAATCCATAGCAGTCATTTTACGCAAGAGAACTGAATACATCAAAATCCAACAAAGCTTTATAAAGCTATCGACGTGCTATTCCATTCAATTAGAAATAGCCCCAAAGCAAATAAAAATATTTTTTATAACGTATCCACCAATTGCAGGTTTAATTTCACAGTGAAGCATAAAAGAGGAAAAAAAAAAGTATTACACTGCAAAATGTAGCGATAAAAATATTGATATTTTATGTTAACAGATCGACGCGCGATTCGTAAGTTAAAAACTAAATTTTTTGTAGAACCCAAAAAAAAGGAATAAATGTCTTCTTACCTTTGATTAGACCACAGGACAAGCATCTTGGAAAATATAACACTATAAGATAAAGCTGTACTGACACCATCCATCAGATTCAATAGATTGCCCATTCCGAAATGGACCACAGAGTACCAGTATTGACAAGCCTGAACCATCCCCATGGATATACCCAATAATAACCGAGGTAAACCGGAATATGGCATTCCAGGCCATAATCCAAGAACACGTAAACCAATTTCTACGGGTAAACCAACTGTACCTACGCGCAACATAGTTTTCTTCTTTTCTCAGATTTCTCTATCCTCTCTCGCTCTTATATATTGGCTACAAATACTGAAATCTTTCCCTATTGTTTCATCGGGGTTTCTAATTTTTAAGAAACTGATTTCACAAGAAACTATTGCGATCGCTCCGATACTGATCAAAGACTCTTAAAGACTCGAATAATGATTGACGCTCGATCGAATATTTGGCTGAGCATCCGCGGTAAGCAAATGTATCGACTACTGGACTACTGAAAATATTGTAGCGTAATATTCCACTCTTCCTCTTTCACGATCGATCGAGACATTGTATTCCTGAATTTTCATGTTTAGCAATGAATGCATGAAGTTTTCCAATCAGCGATTGAGTCGAGTTGATTACAGGCTTCGAAGAAGGGATCTTTTTCGCATTATTACACTGCTCATTGACCTGCCTATCTAATTAAAAATGCAGAACTTCTCTATTACGTGCAAGAAACTTTATGTAGAGAGTAAAGTTTCAATGTATAAAATAAATATTAAGAGAATGCATTGAAGAAGCGCCTACGATTTTTTGCAAATGGCGAAGGGTGCCCCGTAGAATTTCCTCTCATAAGTAATAAGGTAACATAAAGAATAACGATGCGTATGGTTAATGTATCATCTATTAAGTAAAATCAAATTTCTTACAGGTTCCAAGGCAGATTCAATTTTTTACAGCTTAGCACCAGTGAGTCATTTTCTTTAAATATAAAATGTTTCAAATAAGCCGAAAACAATTTATTAAACCTCTTGTCAGAAGATAGAACTTTCTAAACAGATGACATTTGACTGCTGACTAAATTAATATATTGCGAGTAACAGTGACAAGTAGGATGCCGAGGCCTTAATAATCTAAATAGTATAAAGGCAGAAATTAATTAATTTTGGAAAATTGAAGAATTCCCGTGTATCTTTATTCGTTAGATGTAAGGGAACGAACCTGGGCAAAGCATTCCAAAGACAAAGTGGTAATTTTTGCTGCTGTAATGATCAACTGGCGTTGACCACGTAATATCATAAGTGATAAAAGTCTAGTATCGCTCGGTTTCAAGTTATACCATAAAGAATTATAAACTGCGTCGACAACGGATAAACTCTAAAACTCGGAAAACAAAATACAAGGTAAAATAGCGAACTTTTCAATAATTTCTTCGTTACATACTTTATTGCTGAGATATTCGCCGGCAGAGCATAAAACGAAGGTTTCCATGTTATTGGTTATGTAGTAAAGAATAAATTTCAACATAGTTATTAGTGTGAAATTTGTTCTAATCGTCTGCCACGTTATATGGGGTCAAAATTGTTAATCTCTCTCTCTCTCTTTCTCTCTCTTATGCATGGTAAGAGTATATTATTCTTTGCACTTACAATTATAACAATGAAGAGCGAAACGCAGATAATGACGGTAGATGTAAAAAACTGGACCATCACAATGTTGGAAAAGAGCAATTCTATTTTTTTGGACAGATCAATAGTTTTCTGATGTTTCTCAATAAGGTATATTATGGCGTTTTTCGCAGTTGTTTTCTTGTTTTCGCTTGATTTCGCTATGTTATTCAATCCTTCATTAATAATCTCAATCTGTCCTCCCACGTGAAGTATCTGAATGTTCCAGTGATACTTTTAGACGAATAAAGCTCGATGATAGACAGAGATTCAATCAGTCGTGTGCTGTTCACTTACCAGTATTAAAATAAGACAGTTCAATGTGGCGTTTACGCCACATACCGGAAGTGTATTCATTATTTGAAAAAATATTATTAATTCGTAATAAGGTGACTTATTTTGATCGAACGGGAATTTCACCTGATAGAGGAACAGTCTATCATTTGTAGTAGAATTCTGTTGATACATCTTGGTGTATCCCACGGTAACGAAGTAAGAAGCTACGTAGAGACAGCTAAAGATTTGGTAAGCTCGAACTATCAATTTGGAATAAAAATTTGCAACTTCGGTTTTCGTCATTATGATATCAATACCTCGATTATCCGAGACACTCTCGTACCAATTACTTTTCATAGCTATCAAAATCTCATTAAAGATTCTAAAACAGTAAACGGACTTTGCTTTGCACTTAAATTAATTTTCAAAGCACCGAACAAACCCGTTTGACAATGATTCTCGTGAATTCTTAATTTCCCGGTTAGGATGACAGGAGTGAGGTTTACCTTTCGTTTAACCACAGAAGAAACATCTTAAAAAATATGATAGCGTGGACCATGGCCATGCTAACAAAATTCATCCAGTCCGCCCAGTTTACGGTTCTAATGCACGAGAAGATAAAGTAAAATTCAGAATATTGCATGACAAACATATCGAGAATCCAGAATATTCTGATTAAATTTCTATATCGCATATTTGGCCAAACTCCACTGAAACGAAGCCATATCTCGGTGTATTTAAATTGATCTATCGTGATGGTGGTGGGGGAGGTAGTGCTGATAAAATAAGATTCTCCCGAAGGATTCTTCATATTCCAATGAACTCCATATACTCTGTACGATATAAGTGTTTATACACTTATTTGTTCAATTTTGATCTTATGCACGTGCAACGAATGCCAGTTCAAAACTAAATGTAAATTTCACTAGATGCTATCTTTCCGATCTCTGTGAGCCGGGGAAAAAGCTTCGTCCCTCGATTATACACTCCTTGTCTACTAGAGAAAGCTGGAGGAATCAGTAACTTGTTTCGATCGATCAGTAATTATAGCTTTTGATAGAAAAGCGATGGAAGCTCGCTCCAACTTGGCAATGCATCATCATTTACTACTGAGAGACTCAATAATGCAGAGACCAATTGTAAGACATATAGGTCAGAATGAATACATCGGACAAATAATACTCAACCGCATTATATTTTTGCTGAAAAATGTTGATGTTTCAATGGTTCGATAAAAAAAAATTCTTTCTCACACCTCGAATTCACTTCGTTCGTTCGCTTATGCACGTAAGTCAGGAGGAGCCAAAGTAATGTGTGTTCTGAAATGTTAAATCTACCGAATACACACAATACGAAGTGTAAGGAAATCATTGTTTTTAACAGAGTGTAATAATGTGAAATATTTGTAAGCACCTGTAAGAACAGTATAAATTGGAATGTTTTATTGGCAGAGAATCTTTCTTTAGCAGCATTCGATGTACGAAAAATTCATAAGCCAAAATAAGGTAGAAAAGAAAGAGGGAATGAATTTGCCGAGCAAAATGTAAAGCACAAAACACTTGGGATATTCGGATTCCTCGATAATTCGATAATATAAAAACGCCGGTTTTTGCTTATTCGCATAGAATATATTGAAGCATTATCTACATAAAACTTTCAATTTTTTACAACACCGTGGAAATGATTTCCCGGAATATTCCCAGTATGACTGCCGTGGAAATTTTAAAGATTTACAGATATTAATACTAATACACGGCATGCAGCACTGACATGTACGACACCGATGCTCTTACAATCTACAAAATATCAAACAAAATGTTATTTTTTTTACATACGCGCGCGCGCGCAACTTAAGCATTTGAAATATAATATTAATTGATCCCTCTACCATGGCAAAACGTTCGTAGCATAAGATGGAAAACTTTGCGGCTGTGATATTTAATTGTTTTCGAGCTCTGCAGATAATGAAGAATATAAGTCTACTTTCTTTCGTCCTCATGTCGTACCATAAGGAATCATAAGCAGCGTCTGCTATACTCGAGCTCTAAAAATTCAGTGAAAAGGGAGCTGAAAATTATGACACCGTCCCCCTTTCTCATTCACTCCCCGATACTCACTTTGTTATTGAGATATTCACCAGCTGCACATAGGATAAAAGCCTCCAAATTAACGACCGTGTAACCAGATATAAATCTTAGTATCGTTCCAATTGGAATATCCGAGTGAATCGACTAAATCATAGATCATTGGCTTAACTTGAAACTCATCAGTATTTTCACACTCTTACCCTAATGATCACGAATCCAAGAAGGCAGATAATCAATGTTGTGGTGAACAATTGCAGCAATGCAATGTAGGAAAATAACGATTGTGTTTTTTCTGCAAACACGTTCACTTTTTGATGTTCCTTAATTATTTTCCCTATGAGGACCACTAGTGAAATTTTATCTGAACCATTAGAAATATCTTTTAATGTATTTCGTATAATGTCAATTCTACCTCCTACATAAATAATCTGAAAATTGAAATTTTGATCTTTAGAGATATCTCCTAGAGATAAAATCTGGAAATAGAAATCTTCAAAGTCTTATAATTAGATTTAATGGAAAATTAAATAAGTTTTAGAAAATTTTAGAAATAGTACATGCGCGCAGTACTTACTGGCATTAATATTAACGAATTTAGCGTGCAATAGAGAATAGCTATTGGGAAGAAATCTAGTACCTGAAAAACTAAGGACAATTCGTACATAGGAGATGTTACAGTATCGAATGGAAACCGTATTATCATATTAGATACAGATCGTGCCTTAAAATTTTCATAATCTTCGTGAAGTAACGACCTAACTGCCAAAGGATATAAGTAGGTGATACAAAAGCAACTTGTGCCTACTACGTGAATTCGAAGAATCCACTTAAAATATAAATCTATTGTATAGATATTGCTTTTCATGATATTTACTCCCCAATTATTAGCGATGCTATCTCTCCAATCATTGTCCATTATTGATACGATTTCGTAAAAAGTTCTAAAAATGCAGCGTAAACGTTAATAATCGTTCAATAAAAAGTGTGAAATTAAAAAAGAAGCGTGAAACATTTACAGTACCTTTGATTTAACCAGAATAAAATCATTTTACAAAAGATGCTAGTGAAAACTACAACGGCACCAATAACATAAATTATATTATCGAATTCTTTTGTTGTATTGAAATTTAAAAATATGTAGCAGTACATACAAATTTGTACTAACATTAAATTTATGAACCAAAAAAATCTGATATACGGGGTGTATAAAGCGTTTGGCCAAAGTGCGATAAATCGAAGACATAGTTTAAGATGTTGACCCACAATGGACATATCTGTACTTGCTATGTCTGATTTCATGCTCGTAAATTGCTCTGAGCAAAGAATATATTGTTCGCAAAGGAAGAGATTAATTTCAACTAACCGTAAGAAAGTGAAGAGAAAAATGGCAATTTCTTCCACACGTCTGATTGCTTATAAAATATTCAATGACAAAACTGAGAAAAGCGCTTAGTTACTTCGATCGATCAATAATATAAAGTTTCGGATCACGAAGAAGCAGCGAACAGGGCTTTTAAAAAAGAAATAATTTTTCATAGGGTAATTGAAATAATTTTTGTATGAATGAGGGATATTAGAAAGTACATAGAAAACATTTATTATGATTATATACACGTGATAAAAAAAGTGATATTATTAAGGATATTTATCACCACATATAAGTATGCTTCGTATGGTCATTCCAAGTTTGAAAAATATTATCATTGGACAATAAAACTGGCTTGCGCACGTATAAAATGTCTGAGCTTTAGTATAGTGCATATAACACCGACATGTAGGATGCAGAAGCTTTTAGAATCTGAAAAAAAAAAGTTTTATATTGATAATAAAGATGTGATGTTGCTGAATACTCACCGACCCAAAACGTCGTAAAGACAAAACCATAAATTTTCCTATAGTAAGGGATAATTGTTTCTGAGACCTGTGCATTAAAAATAACAGAATTCTGCACTCTTCCTGATTTCGTTGATACCATTGTGATTCGTAAGCCGCATCGCTGATAGATTTACTCTAAAGTCGGCATAGAATTTTCTTCGTGATACATTTTTTATAACGTCATTTTTATACAGGGGAATATAATAGACTCACTTGCTCGCTCAAATATTCACCAGCGAAGCATAAGATGAATGCTTCTAAAGTAGTACAAAAATAGTAGCCCACCAGTTTCACTAAAATTATGGATACTTCGGTAGAACGGAGAGACTGAATTTCAGAAAAAAACAAACAGGAAGTAGCAAACGTAAGAGATGATTAAAATTTTAGAGTAAACGACCGTTAAGAGTTCAATATCTTATTCTTACAGTTACAATGACAAGTCCTATACAACAAATAATCATGGTCGTAGATAAAAATTGTATTAACGCGATATACGTGAAAAGACTCTCAATCTTCATAGAAAATTTAATAATTTTCTGATGTCTATTGACTATCAAAGACAAAGCCAAAATATTCCTATCCTTGTCCATAGATTGAATTAAGGAATATTTTACAATGTCAATTTGACCAGCAATGTGTAATACCTGAAAAATCAAAGTTAACGAAATGATCTGATTTCTCTTTCTTCGCACCTTTTCCTTAATTTCGCACACGTACTAGAGTCAAGAGAAATACATTCATTATCGATCCCACGGCAACTGTTGGAAAATAATTAAGATATTGAGTAACAAGGATTATATGATAAATAGACGAAGAATTTCCACCAAGGGGAAATTCCATCTTCAGGAGAAGTGGTCTTTTCTCGTCTATTAAAAACTCTGGATTTGTTTTATCGTAATTCAATTGGGATATGGTAGACAATAGAGCGTAGAAAAGCGAGGATATCATATAAAGTATTATTATCCACTTTGAATAAAATTCCGAAAGCTCGGCTTTCCTCGCCATAATACTCGTCTGACGTCCTATGGATTCCTTCCAATCGATAATCATCATTTCTAATATTTCACAGATAAGTCTACGAGAATGGACTCTCCAATATATTGATTTTTCCTCTAATTAGTTATAATTATATTTTATTATGTTATACACGATACTTACTTTCGGTTAAACCAGAAACAGGAGAGTTTGAATAGTATTACACTGTAGGACATGGCCACACTTAGACCTTCCATGAGATCTGGAAACTCGTCCTTCGTGGCGTGCGAAATAACGTACCAATACTGAAAAACTTGCACTATTCCTATTCCCAATGCCCACAAGTTCTGATAGAGTATTGCGTGCTTCAAACTCGGCCAAACACCCATAACGCGCAGTCCAATTTCTACTGGTCGACTGACAGTAGTTATATATTGGGCTTTCAATAATTTTGACATAATCTTTACCTACTTCGGTAAAATTTCATTGTGAACATTAGAATCTCATTTCTCGGAGATCGTTAAATTATAGTTAAAGTATTATATTAAAATTTGATCTTGTTAGGTCGTGAACTTTGAATTGTGAAACTTCTACATTAATTTTGGATTAAGATATTATGCATTTTTATATGGGTATTAACATTTTCTATACTGAGTCCTCTCATAGCTATTTCAACGGTAATAAAGAAATAGTAGTTTTAGTAATATTTCCGTGGTTTATGAAAGCTTTATTTTTCCAAGAGAATCGTTTCTTGAGTTTCTCATCTGCCGAACGATATTTTACGATCCTGAGTCGTCCCAACTTCTACCGTCAGTGGAAAAGATCTAAACAAACTCAAGAAACAGCTCAATTCCACCTCCTCGACTACAGACCAATCAGAAAACTGGGGAGTTTTCAACAATCGGCAATTATGCAAAGATAGAAAGCACAGTATAAAGTCTCTTCCTCTTGTACCTGCTGACCGTGCCCTATAACCATGAACAATTTACTTTAATAATGCAATAGCTTTTAGCTAGAGATACGTAATTACATTTTACCCTGGCAATCGCAATTATCCATGACTGAAAAGTTTCGTCATAAAAAGATTTAAAGGTAATGCTCGAGAAAAAGCATAATTGTTATGAAAACTATGGAACACCGTAAAAGCGGAGAGTGCTGAATTGTACAGAAACTAAAAGTTTTCTTGAATAAAAATATAACAGTTACGTGGTATTTGAGAAAATATATTTTTATACACTAATGAAATATATTTCGATGAAATATATGCATATAAGAGGATCGCTATAAAAGAAAACTATTACCAGTACAATTTGTCCTAGGTCAAAACCTGAATTTGGTATCAATACATTGCATAAAGCATAGATATGTACGAAGCCGATGCTCTTATTATCTAGACAAACAAAGTTGGCAAAAGTAAAAAATCATAAAAGTAGAGATTAAACGGCTATGCTATGCGCGCGCGTGTGTGTACGGAATATTTATATAATATTTACCGTGGTAAAACACTCTAAAGATAAACGCATAAATTTTCCAGCGGTGATCGATAGCTGTCTTTGGGATCTAATCATTAACAGGAACAAAAGCTGGACATCCTTTGATTTCATTTTGTACCATGGAAATTCATAGGCCGCATTATGTATCGATAAACTCTAAAATAGAGAAAATAGTTCCTTCATTGTTCCACAGATTTATACGGACGTACATGTATATAATACATATTTAGTTTAATTTTTGTCAGGGCAATAAATGCCGGGTGGGGCGAGTCATTTGAAATTGATAAATGAAATACCTTGGTAGACAAATATTCGCCAGTAGAACAAATGATTAATGCTTCTAAATTGGTGCATAAATAAAACCCAATAAATTTTATCCATGTAACGGATCCTTGTGACGAATTTATTGACTGACAATAAGTTAGACGAAAGAGACTGTAGTTTTTTAATGGAATCTCGTTAAAAATTGTTATTTCATAACTTTACCCACAATCACGATTATAAATCCAATTAAAGAAATGACTGTGATAGTTGAAAGGAATTGCAATAATGCAATGTACGAGAAAAGGTATTCAATACTATCAGAAAACGCAATAACTCGTTGATGCCTTGCAATTATTTCTTTTATCGCTTTCGCAGGAGATATACTGTTCTCTTCCACTTGAATATTGCGCAAACTTAAGCTTATTACATCAAGCTGGCCAGTTGCATGGAATACCTAAAAGTGAATCGAACAAACTTTTCAGTACCTAATTCTATTAATGGGTCACGACCTGTTATTGACAAATCACCTCGCGTTTTACAGTAAATTCTCTATTGAACTGACATTCGCTTTAAATGGGTATTCCAAGTTAAACAGACAATACTCACTAATGTGAAAATAATAGCATTCAGCATAGCACTAATGATACTCATTGGAAAAATATTGAGCAGCTGTGCAAAAATAATGGTCTCGTATATCGGCGATACTTTACAATTAAACGGAAATTCCATTTTAACAATTAATTGCCTCTCGTGTATGGACGAGGACGAAATGATATTAATGCCCTCGTTCACCAAGATTACCGTATTGTAAACAATTGCTGAGAACATATAGATTTTAAAAATCCATCTCGAGTAAAATTCAGAAAGTTCTGCGTATCCACTCATAGTATGCAATATCCAATCGCTAGAAGCGGATAATTTCCAATCTTCCATCATCCTCGCTAATATATCGTAAAATAGTCTGTGAAATATCTTCGATGAAAAAAATTCACATAGCAATTATAAACGACTTGTAGAAGATTACAAATCGCGCAATAAACTCTTTTAATATTGGAACAGTATGAAAAAGAAGTGAATATTAATCGGTGAAAAATACCTTCGATTCCGCCATAAAATAACCAATTTGGAAAATATTACTGTATAGGACACGGTGGTAGTTATACCTTCTAAAAACTCGGCAAGACTATCCGAATAAAAATGAGTAATACAGTACCAATATTGAAAAACCTGGACAGTCAACATTTCTGCAGTCCAGAGAAATCGGTGCAAACTTGCTCGGGAAGATGTTGGCCAAATTCCAAGTATCTTCAGCCCAGTTTTCACTGGCTGACTTATCGTTGATGAATACATTATCACTTTTTAAAGAGTCAACGAAAATTAAGAGACTTAATAGCAATCTATAAAGAAACGAATACTTTCAATAAAAGTGATTTCTCGAGAATGCCTCTTGTCTTTTTTCTTTCTTTTTTTTTTTTAAACCAATCATTCTTATGAAACTAAGTATTTCCTGGACCTCGCATTTTCATCGAGATATGATTAATGAGGGATCTTCTTTTGAGAGAAAATGTTTGATTGTTTCGACATAAGATATATACGTGGATGAATCGAGTCACGATAAGTATATGATTCATCGAACTATAAATTGCAGTTCTTCTCCACCTTTGCGCCTGAGCAGACTAATCATAAAAATGTACTCGGTTTTGCATTTACTTCGATCGACATTTGATTGCAGGTTAAAAAAAATCAACACGCAATCGAAAAAAACCCACAAGTACTTTCCTGAATAATTCAAGGCCATAATTTCTCACAGACAAGAGAATCAGAAGTAAAAGTTTAATTATTCTAATTCAATTAAAGAGAATTCACGAAACATAACAATGAAAAAACAATGAAAGAGAACTATTTAGCTCGTACACACACAGTACTAAACTAAAAATTTATAAAATTTGTTAAAAGATACATTCAATTCAGTACAAAGCATAGAGTACCGACATGTAAGATGCTGAGGCCTTCAGAATCTATATGAGAAATGAAAGATTTCATTAGAATAGAATAATAATATACAAACATGATTGATTATGTTATATACACGTACGTAAGCAAATCTCTCTAAGGAAAGATCCGTAAATTTTCCGATTGTGATCGTTAACCTTTTCTGGGATCTTAATATCAAAGGTAATAATACATTGCACTCCTTTTTTGTCATGTTATACCATAGAGAATTGTATGCAGCGTCTCCAATGGATTTACTCTATTAAATATGATTTACTCGTGTAATTTTTTTTTCCACTCATTTTTCAGATATTATTATTTAAACGAGTTGTTTAATTAATTTTAGTACCTTTTCACTGAGATACTCGCCAGCATAACAAATAATAAAAGCCTCCATATTTTTACAAAAATAATATCCAAACAATTTCATTAATGTCACAGCTAAAAACTCTTGTTGCGTAGCTAATGACTAAAATCATGAGAATGTATGTATAAAAGAGAGATATATTATTATATTATAATAGCAATTAAATAAGCATGTATACGCACAATTACAACTCTCAGTCCTATGCAGCAAATGAGTAAAGTAAGCATGAGAAATTGAACTAAAGCCACATAAGAAAGTAGACGCTCTACGTTCTGGGAGAAAATTATAATTTTTTGGTGCTTGCTGATCAAAGATGTAATCATTGATAAGCTTGTTTGTCTATTGTCATTGGCAGAAAGCAAAAGTTTTCGAATTACATCGATTTGGCCAGATATATGAAAAACCTGGAAATAATAATTTATCAAGATTTCTTATATATAAGCGGATGTTTTTATTACTTACAAGAGATACAACCAAAGCATTAACAGTTGCACCAGCAGCTACCATCGCTACTTCATGTGTCAGTTGAGAAAAAACTACTATCTCGTAAGCTGGCGATGATTGACTGTCAAATGGAAACTTCATTTTAAGAACAAAAGTTTTCGTATAATTAGAAGAATCGAAGATTGTCCGACGGTTTGCCTTTTCTGCTATAAGTATCGCAACCCCATAAAAGAATGCAACAAATATATCAACCCCCATTATCCAATTACCGTAGATCTCACAAAGTTTGGCCTTTCTGTAAATTATACGTCTCTTCCACTCAGAGTTCACATCTTCTCTCCAATCTTCATTCATCGCTGTCAATAGCTGATGGAAAATCCTGTCAAAGCATTTCTTCAAAGTAGTATTATTTCTCTGTGCCAATGTTATCATTTAGCATGGATTTTACCCTCGATTCGCCCAAAAAAAGATCAATTTGAAGAAGACAACTATGTATGATAAGCTGGTGCTAAAACAGTCCAAGAGGTCCAGCATATCATCAACGCCGATTCTGTCTATGATATACCAAAATTGAAAGGTCAAAGCCATAACCATTCCCGTTGCCCACAAATATTGGTATAATCTAGGGAACATAGAATCTGGCCATACGCCAATAGATCGAAGGCCAAATTCTATTGGCGGACTAATCATTGTTTTATATGGTTTTTCCCATGATTCCGTTTTCCCCATTTTCCTTTATTGCTCCCCCTATTACATTGAATGGCACATATAAGTTCCAAGTTCCAAAAGTTAATTCCTAGCCAAATTTCCTACTTCGTTTTGCTCCAGTGTAAAAAGTGAAGGAATAAAAATTATGCGGGAAACATTAAAGTTGCTTCTTATACGAATTCTAGCAAAATTATGGAAATTCACTCATTGAATAAAAATCTGGAAAAAGTCGTTGTTTTATAAAATCCTGAAGAGACGGATTCTACCCGTAAACTGCACGAAGAAAGATCGAGGAAAAGAGCAAGAGCAAGAGCAAAGGCATCGTGTGACCCTGCGCAATACATTTTCCGGCTTTGCACTGTAATCAAGTAGCATTTACCTCAATAATGAAGCCACGCTAATTGATCGCGTGCAAGCTTCATTTCTTTTTTGCGCCAAAGCGGTTTTCGGAAGCTTCCAGGTTTCGCGGCACAGAATGAATTTGATAGAAAAACTAATAGAGCGGTGAGACAGATGGAGAAAAAGAAGACCGTGGCTGTGCTCCTAAAATAAGAAAAAGCACGGTGAAAACGAGATAGGAGGAAAGAAGAAAAAGAAAAGAGGCGAAGAGAACAATGTTTGTGCTGTCATGGTGATTCGTGAATTCTACATTCTATAAGGAATCGTATAAAAAGAGGCTAAACTTGGATAAATTTCTATTATAAAGCGAGCGGAAGGTAAACGGTTGCAACAAATATTGAGCGTCGATGGAGAAAGAATCTCCGCGAGCGCATGTGCCTTTAAAAAGAACGCTCTCCAAGAGAGAGAGAGAGAGAGAGAGAGAGAACTCGTGCAGACGAACAGTCTCCAAAATAAAAGCTTCAGCCCTGAGCGCGTAAAATTTTATCCAATTTCATCGGCAGACACTGTGCCGAGCTGCAGTACTCCGGCACTCCTGATCCTTTTACAGACACTATTTTTCGGCTCCGAGCAAATAAATCGACGACCCTCCCTCTCCTATATAGCTGGAGGAGAATCATGGAAATCCCCGGAGGCAACCGGGGCTGACTAGGGGAACGACTTCAATATCCCCTTCGGGGTGGTCCCTCCTGCGGATATCGTCCTCCACTCTCGTCCTGAGATGTAGACAAAGGAACCCGCGAAGGGATCGAAATCGAATTCGAAGCATCCGCGAATGGGGCATCGCCCCATGTCCAAAATGCCAACCCCAATCGACTGATTTGCCCTAAAATTAGCGGCTTCGCGGATTGACACGTGTCACATTCAACATTTTTCCCAAAGTTTCACAGTTGTGCCTGCGTACGTTCCTTCCCGATGGAACGAGTCGAATCTCAGGAAGGTATGTTCATGCATTTATATTAGAAATTACAGGTTATTTAAGACATCGAGTTGGATAGAGTTGTGGCGGAGATGCCACTTGAATGAAAAATTAGCGAGCCAGCGAGTTGCTCGCTGAATAAATGCGCAACGCGCAACGCGCTAACGAGACTGACGCCATTGGCAAATGGCTCGGTTGTGCTTTTAATTTCGCATTATCAAAAGAGTCAAGAAAGAGACCGGCAGAAATAATATACTCGCATTCAACGCTTTATATGCGCCACCGGCAAATTTCTGCTCGTTGCAATGTCGGCGCGTGCCGCAACAAGTCAAAATAATATACACGCATAAACGCCTAGGAGAGTGGAAATTTCTGTTGCAATGCTAAAATATAGTTCGAACGATTCACTTGCTTTTTTTTTTCATTTTTCTTTATCATCTAGAGCATTTCCCCTACGAGCATTCAGCCTCGCTCACGTCACGTACGATTCTCTCGAAAATGCGATAAACAATTTAATTCTCGAAATGAATCTGCGCGATTGAAAAGTAAAGCAAAATGATAGAACGGGAAAATCATGGTTTTTCCTTGCTGAACGCTAAGTGAACTCTCTGTACAACGCGAATAAGACTAAACATAATAAATACCCGACACTTCTATGATTCGCTGCACGTATGGGGCTTCTAATGTTGCACAATTGAAATGAAGGATTGCGTTAAAAGTTATTATTAATCCCTGGCAGAAGCATGCTTTTTTAAGGTAAAATTAATTTTGGTTGGGTAAAAGTAGAGACACAGAATTTTTCATAGAAATTTGTATATTTTTCTCAACTTTTGTATACAGATAAAAAAGTATTTTGCGTATATCATGTAAACAACATACATTTCCGGAAGTAGTGGTTATCATTAGAAATGATATATCGTTTTGAAATATTGCCCGATGCTATATTTTCTATGTATAAAAATAGATGTAGATTATAGTTTATTTTTGCGTTTCTGTGGCCAGCACAAAGAGTCAAATTGATCCATCGTACGTAGATTCACAAACCTCGTGCGAATTTACTTGAAATATTTTTACAATTTTGTACGTATTCTTAGATTAAAATTTATTATGCTTTAATTAACAATGTTTAGAATAAGTTTTCTATTAAATTACATTCCATTATATGCTGGTCCGCCACCACCCTCTGGAACAACCCAATTGATGTTTTGACTTGGATCTTTGATATCGCAAGTTTTACAATGAATGCAATTTTGTGCATTAATTTGCAGCCTCTCGCCGTCTCCATCCTCTAAAGGTACAAATTCGTAAACACCTGAAAAGAACGTAAAAACTTATGATTGCACCTAGAAGAAAAGAAGCTTAATAGTTACGCAGCTTCATAAAAAACTTAATAATATTCTATTTCAAGTGGAATAAAGTGAAATTATTTCGGTGGAGCCATCTCTTAGAATGTACTAGTAGCAAGCAAAACTAAAGCTGCTGGATAACTAGTAATATTGATTTTCCGATATATTATAGAAATAACTGGAATTATATTTTATAATTATATTTCTATATGAAATAGTTTTTACTTGATGCAAAAACAATTAATATATATAATTGTTATTTTGCTTTTATCCAATACTTGTAATACGATCGACAAGTCCCTCATAGAAAAAAAAAGAAGAAGATGAAGGAGTAGCCATATCTTTTTACTATCATCTTTTACAATCATTCACTTTTCTCGGAGGGTGGTTCAATTTGCAATTGGATTCGTGGATAGAAGGGTATCGTATCGAGGAAGAGAGCGAGGGAGCCCTAGTTCGAAGGTCACGCAGTGCCCTCAGCCAGACAGTCGATAACCTGGTCCCCACCACTTTCCAGACGGCGGGGAAGCGCTATCCTGTAGGAAAACAACCTTCCCTGTAACCGTCTCGACGGAGATGTCTGGAAGAGTTGGGGTTGGAGCAGAATGCGAAAGGAGGAAGATAGTTACGGAAAGGGAGGTACAAAAACTTCGAAAGATGAAGTGAGAAGAAGCTAAAAGAACACGATCGAGAAAAGAAGTAAGATGGTAGAATCAAATTCTTCTGAAATACAGGAAAAGGAAATACAACTGTAAAATACAAAAGTAAGCAAAAAATCGCATTAAAAATGCAAATTTTTAGACAAGAAAACTATGACACAAAATTGAAATAAAGGCAAATACGTAACTTTTAGGTATTATTGAAATAAAAGAAAAGAAAGTGGAAGAAAATAGATTGAGGAACGAGCTTATTAGAATATTATAAAAGCAATGCAGGCGGAAAAATTAATTTTTCTTTGGAACAGTATCTATAGAAAGGTGAAGCACTTCAAGATTGATATTCGAATTCTTGAGGGTCTCTAATCGTAGTATGGAGGTGGAGGAGGGAGAAACGACCCTGCTGGAAGGTTGTTGGCCGGAGCTCTGCGCTCGGTTTCGGGGGTTGAGCTTGGTCGGGGGCTGTCTAGCCGAGCGGGGGCTATCCGGGTGGCTCAGGTTCAAGGACACATCGGTCGATAAACTTACGCGGGAGATAGAAAAAGATGGACGAACTCTTTCCTTTGTTGACGGAAAAGGAAAATATCACGCTCAACAATCAACTGTATGAGACAGCATTCGCAAGTATTAAAAAATATAATTTATTTTCTCTGAACGTTCTGTTCTCTTAAAATGAATATATGCAAAAAAGTGTTAATTAAAAAACTTACCAGCTGGACAAAAACGTCCTTCAGGTCCTGCGTAAACGGCTAAATTCTGTTTTACTGGAATACTATCATCTTGCAAGGTAAGATGAGGTGGTTGATCTGCTTCATGATTTGTACCAGTAAGAGCAACTGAAGAGAGCAAATCAAATGATATTTCGTTATCAGGTTTCGGATATTCGATAGGTTTATACGTAGATGCCGGCTTCAACTTCTTATAATCTGGGCCTAATAGCAAAGAATGTAATTAATATAATATATATTCAATAATTTCTCTTTATATTATAATTTATTTACCTCCATGAGATAAAGTCCAAGGTTCTTTTCCTCCAACTAGCATAGAAAATCCTGAATAAACTAAACCACCATATAAACCAAGAGAAGAATGGAAACTCGGTCTAAAGTTTCTCACAGCCTTTAATTCCTTATATATCCAACTATTCTTTATTTTATCAGTGTATGTTACAGGCTCCAATCCCTTGGTTGACTGAGGATTGCTTTCTGCTTCAATTATAGCTTCTATAGCACTTTCTGCGGCTAACATTCCACTCTTCATAGCATTATGTGTTCCTTTAATTTTTGGAACATTCAAGAAACCTGCAGTACACCCAATCAAGCAACCTCCAGGAAATTGCAATTTTGGTATGGATTGAAAACCACCCTCTACCAGTGCTCTAGCTCCATATGCAATTCTATAATAAATGGTACATAGAATTTAAACAAGTATTTACGAAACAAAAACAATGTTTGAAATCATATAGCAAAATTATGAATACCGCTTTCCACCTTCGAATGTTGATCGAATACTAGGATGTTGTTTAAATCTTTGAAATTCTTTAAATGGACTTAAATATGGATTCGCATAATCAAGTCCAATAACAAAACCAACTGCAACTAATGGTGTATCTTCATTAAGATGATACAAAAAGGATCCTCCATAGGTATTTCTCTGTAATGGCCATCCAACAGTATGTTCTACAGCACCAGGTCTATGTTTTTTAGCATCAATTTCCCAAATCTAATAAAGAAAAATATATACATTTTATTCTTGTTAAGAGCAAATGAAGTAGCTTAAGCCATCTGACTTTACTTCTTTTAAACCTATTCCATATGTTTGAGGTTCGCAATCTTTTCTCAGATTAAATTGTTTTGATAATTGTTTTGTGAGATGTCCATGACATCCTTCAGCAAAAATAGTGCATTTTGCATGAAGTTCCATTCCTCTTTCAAAATTATCTTTAGGAGATCCATCTTTTGCAATGCCAACATCATTCGTAGCAACTCCTTTAACCGATCCATCCTCATGATACAAAATTTCTGCTGCCGCATAACCAGGATATAATTCAACACCAGCTGCTTCAGCTTGTTCACCTAACCAGGCTACAACATGACCTAATCTGTAATATTTAAAAATATATATATATATATATATATTTAAAATATTATAATATTAAATTTATGTAATTTATTATAAATATTGTATATTTAAAAATAATGATTCAATATCATTGCTCATTCTAAATAAATATTACCGGACTATGTAATTGCCATGATTATACATTGGCATCCCTTTAAAAATAGGTACTGAAATCCTACTTTTCTCAGTAAGGAAAGCAAATTTATCTTCAGTTACGGGCGTATTTAAAGGTGCCCCAAGTTCTTTCCAATTTGGAAATAGTTCATTTAATGCAACTGGATCTAAACAAGCTCCACTAAGAATATGACCACCAATAGTTGCTGATTTTTCTATAAGAGTAACCTTTATATCTTTTCCAAGTTTATCAGCAAGTTTACGGGCTTGTATTGCCGCAGACATTCCTCCAGGGCCTCCTCCAACAATGAGTATATCTGTTTCGTCTGCAAACCTTTCCATACTTACATCTGTAAAATAAAAACCATTAACTAAAGATTTAATTTTTAACTTAATATATAGATATTACGAAAAGATATAACAATGTACCTTTCCATCTTGGATCGTTTTCTCTGGGATAAACAGTATAATGTGTTGTAATTTTTGGATATGTAGTATTGGAATTTGCTCTTTGGAACACTTTCTGTAACCTCTGTGCTGCCAATGGAGACAATAAATAAGTATATAAAATATGTAAAAATATATTAAAAAATAATATAAAATACAGCTACAAATGGTCAAAATTTAAATGACTGCAGCTATTATCTTATAATATAATCACGTATAATCAGCAGATTTCCAACAATACCGACTGAACTGTCAATAAAAATTACTAGAAATCCAACCTCTTGTATTGTTATTATGGAGCAATAAATAACAGTACATAAATATAAGCAATAAAACTAAATACGATAACATAAAAATTATAGTTAAAATTTACATTGTACTAAAATAAGTAATTTAACTCTTAATAAATATAAAAAAAGGTTTACTTAAGTCTTTCATAACAAGGTCAAAGTTCAAAAAAACAATTATGTTATAGTTAATAATGAATTGTTTTTTAACAATGAATACAATTAAAGCACATTAAAAACCATAAAAATCTGCTTAAACTCTTTAATAACAATTAACATATATTTTAAAATTTGATTAATATTATTCAATTTAGCTTCAATGAATTTTTTGTCTTATGGCTAATAATATTATTTGACCACATACTAAAAAGTAAAAATGAATATATTGTTAATATAATATAATAAAATAAAAGAGAATCTTCACTACCTGTAAATTTAGAAGAATGCAATATTTGGAAAACAGAGGAGGCCATGGTTGAACGTTTAATCACAGAATTCCTAAGATGTTAAAAATCTAAATTCTGCTTGTAGTGACATCTACTTTCGTTACAATTCACCACTGATCTCTATGATACACTATAGAGTGTACTATAGAGATCATTGTGCACATCCCATTTTTCCATCTGATTTTTTTAGTATAGTTTTTCAATGTAAAATTGAAAAATTTATCTTGTGCAATATATGAAATAAAAGAGTTTTAGTATAAAGATTATTTATGATATAATCGTATTATTTTAAAAAATATTTCAAAAGAATAATATTATTTTTTTGTCATTTATTATTTCAATGCATAATTAACACGTTAACTACCGCGTCACCCATATTCGGGTGATGCATATTTGACTACTTGCAAAAGTTTCTGTAAATCAATTGAACGACTGGCTCATAGATGTCACTTTACTTTCCAATAACTTCTCTTAGTTAGGTAAGTTAGAATCCTCTAATATTCTAAACAACATTACTTTCAGACGGATGCATAAATGATAGCGACTTTACAATTTTCATATGATTATTAGGAGGATCCTTACCCGACCTAAAATGGTTTGTGTCTTAATTAAATAGAGTGAAGAAAAAATCTTTTATCTTTACCTCACTTATGAAATTTTGTTATTACGCCATCTATACGAACTAATTTTTGCTCTGTTTTATCTACTTCGAGATAAAACAAGACACTATTTTTAGCAATTTGATAACATTTCTTTTTTGCATCTCCTAACATCTTTTTTATAAAATCGCTGCCCTAGCTCATTTCGAAATAGCTTCTAGTTTTTATGCTATGGAACAATTAAATTGTTAATGCAAATTTAAAAAAGTTTTTAGGATTTCAGAACAAAAATTTTAAACAAGGTTCCTTAGGCTTTCCACATTATCATATCAAATGGTTTTTAAAAATATTATATTTTTAAAGTCGTAAAAAAAAAATTAGTTTTTTGGTCCGGTTAGTACGCTCTTAACTTTCAATCTGTTTGCATCTTATAATTTATTAGTAATGTTAATAGACGAAAATAAATAACTAAAAAATAAATAGTCAATTTATGAATTTTATAAATAATCATTTAGTATGTGATATTTAATAATTTTTCAAATCAGTAATGCATAGGATACGCCCGCTCAAAACATTTTAAGAAACGCTAAAATTTATTGATACTATTTATCAAGGATTGAATACTTTAGATTCTAAAAACTAATACGCAATATCTGGGAGAGAGATATCCAGGCACATAAAACTGTATCATCGTTTTCTTACCACAAATTTAGAAAGCAAAGGAGAATCTTTACTAAATTTGTTAGGCCTTCCCGATGAGCTCAACTAGTTTTTGTATCTTTTTTTTCTACGCAGTAAATACGTAAATGCAGCACACGCTGTGGGAGAACCCAACAAATAGCAGTGAAACTACTTGTAGCACGAGTTCGTTTTATTATGTTGGATCATCGCCAAGGAGTTTTCCCGTAAGACATCGGCCGAGCACAAGCGAGAAAACGAAAAAGAGTCTAAAGTCTCTTTGAACGAGTTCTTCGAACTAAAGCTTCCCCGTAGCTGCAAAAACAGAATACATGATTATTTCTGCTCAATTACATCGAATAGGTACAAAGTTTATTTCTATATTCGATCCATACTGCAATCTTTTAATCGACTTAGAATTATTGAAAATTGTTTACCAGAATTTGCTAATTTGCTGGAGCTCATTATTGAAAACACATTACCTGAATCATCATTGGTAGACTCAGGATGATTCAAACCTGCTTACCATTGATAAACAGTAATCGAGATAAAAAACATAGCGTTATTAACCATTATTAAAATTTTTAGCTGAAAGTCTACCTACGTCAAAGAGCGCACTTAACCTCCAAGACGCGAGCGTCTAGGGAATAGATAAATAATTTTTTGAGCTTTGGGCGCAGCTGCACGATACAGCGGTCACGTTTTACTGATTGGGAATTCTCGCTTTGGAAAGGAATTTTCAGTCCCCCTGACAGGAAAATAAACGTGACAAACGAGAGTGCGTCAAAGTAAGTGCACTATCAGAGTGTCTGCATGTAATTGCGATGAAAATAGTTAATTTTAGCAGAGAGCGTATCCGAGACATTCCCTGTTATTTCTATCCCATCGGATCTATCGATGAATCTATCGGGTCAAAAGAAAGCTTGTTTATCGTGGCGCTATACACATATTTGTTAGCCAATCCCACGCCTCTTCTCACCCCCCAGGTTCCACATGAAATCGAAAACGTTTGAACGTAAACAAAATGCGCAAAAGTGCACGTATCATAAAAATGCATGTCCTGATATCAAGTGCATATTTTGCATTCTGAGATGTTTACGAATTCAAGCATCGGTTTACTTTCTTGGATGAAAAAAGCGTAACAATCCTAGCCCCGTAATCTCATTGTCTCCTTCGAGTGAAATGCTATGCTTTTTTCTGGGTGCACCACACCACTCGACATCCGAGTTTTCTTTAAGAGCAACTTTATAACGCAAGAAATACTGATGTTGTTTATATAGCGTAATATTATAAGAGCGGAGGAATACACGCCTCGCGTATAATTTTCCATTGTATTCTGGACACACGCCAGGAGTAATGGAAACTTTATGTACTTGTACACTCAATTGACAATAACACAATATAATCGCCTCTACTAGATAAACTTTATTGATAATCCTCCTCCGTCCAGTTCCATTCTTTCAAAGAAACTACGAAATATATAAATTGCGCAATGTTTCTGCCTAGTTGTGTTGCGCGCTTATGTTTACCTGTTTACTATTTCATTTCGACAACAGTATTTTAATCAGTACGACAACAACGAGACAATAAAAACAAAAAGTGTTTTAGTTAACGAGCTGTTTGGTAGTTTCGAGCGATGAATCATGTTTCAAGCGGGAGACGCGTGGTCGCCTTCAAAGCTGCATTTGTGAGCACGCATAAATATGCTTGTATTTGTATGCATATGCATGAATTACCCTTTTCTGCGTGTTAAAAAATGTAGCTTCATCAGATATAATTTATTCCACGTTTAAGGAACTAGAGATAAATCAAACGTTACGCAAGAAGTACAAATAAGTCTCAAATTGATATTTCGTTAAAGTCACGACCCAATTAAACAGTTAAAAGTAAACTGCTTCTGATAATGAAATTCATGAAACAATGAAACTAGAAATGAAAAAAATAGTTTACCTTTGTCAAAAAACAAACAAAAAAAATAGAGCAACTTTAGCGTACTAATATAATAACGCACTAATTAAGATACTGATTCTTGCTACCAGAGAGTTTACATTGAAATACGAAGAATGAGGACAGTCAATAAATACTGATGAGCCTACCACCTGGCTATTTGGCAAGATGTTCCAACTCTGAAATTTGATTCACGCCAAACTTCCGTGAGAACGTGTTTGGCTAAATGCGAAAAGCGTGTTTGAAAAATCATGAGTCGAGGAAAGTCTACTCGCCAAAAAGCCACTTCTGAGAATGTCGACTATTTCTGAAAACTGAACGCTATCCCAGAAACTTGAAATATCACAGAGCTCCCAGGATCAATGAACCTGAAAGCAAACGTCAATGGTTAAGAAATACAATTGCAATGAATTTTGGTATTAAAAAAGGGCTAAAGTTTTCATCAAGTTAAGAATCGCTCAAGTACGTTCGTTCAAGAGCACTCTCTTATAAAGTAGCGGGAGTAAATAACTTTCAATTTTGCACGTTTCAAAAGATCGCGTGCTGCGCTTCAGATTGAAAAAGATGGTTGCGCATCGCTTTTTCCCATGCGAAGCCTCTCATTGTTTATAGTCCAAACGAATTAAGTAATAATTATAACGTAAGCCTTAACATAACCGCTTAATGAACCTCCCGAGTTCATTTTCCGGAAACGCAATACACGCTCGCTTCCACTAATTTGTTTTCACGTCATTCATGATTATCGATGTCCCGAGAGAGAAGGGAACTCGAAGAATAGTTTTCGGTTAAATCATTCGTGCCAATAGGCAAAGCTCGTAAAATGATGCTATTGCCAAACAGAGATGGATAACGCGCGAATTCATCGGAAAAAGTAAAATGTCTCGCTCGAAGTGGTGCAAACAAGCTATATGCTTTCAGAAGAAACAAAGAGAGAGAGGAAATTTTCTCAACCGGTGCGTTTGTCGATAGCAAAGAAAATATGTTGTCTTGGGAAGTTTTAATTGAAAAACAAAAGCATTATTTAAAATCAGCATAGCAAAGTCAATATTCTTCCTGCGGAGGAATCCACCGCTGTTATGTCATAAGAAACGGCAACGCTTCCCTGGCAACGCGGTAAGAGTAATTCCGACAAGCGCAGCCGAGATGAGAAATTCCAAGAAATAAATTTCAGGCTTAGCCTCGCGCTAGTATATGTAGATAAGGAAATTAATGGCGGAAAGCTAATAAAATTAAGAGGCATCCGCGAGGGTCGCCAGAAAGGGCAGAAGCTACGAGAAATTGGTGTGCCAGGAAACGATAATTAGATAACACGCCGAAGAGTCGTGGTTTCCTACGTCAATGGCAGCTAGAATCCAGAGAGAGAGAGAGAGAGAGAGAGAGAGAGAGAGAGAGAGAGAACTGTAGTAGCTCTCTGTGCATCAGAGCACAATTCGACGTGGGAGTCGGGAGCGAGAAACTGTCTCATAAATCTCCGTTGTCATGGAATATAAGCAGCTGCCGATAAAAATGCGACGCTCATAAATGTGCGAAACGCGTAAATGCTGGCGTATTGCGACCTAGCCTTCCCCAGTACTCGACCTTTTATCTACAGCAAGACTGTATCGAGACCGTGTCTCGTGCGATATCAGCGATTTATTGTTCGAGCTTTTGTTGCCTCGTGGCGCCCGCTCCAACACAATCCGCGGGGTGCAAATAGCGCCTCCTCCCTGTATCATCCCTATATCGGGTGTTCCGGAAGCGCGATGCAATAAGACCTACCAGAGAATAGCATTGCTTCGTCCCGATACAAACTATTACGACCTAGAACTTATTAGCGTAGAATTACCAATGAGTAATAGCGCTCGTCATCCAATATCGCGCATTACTTTCCGTGAAACTAAATTGCCAGAGTGCGCCGATCGAGGGGCTCTGAGCTGGCCAAAAAATATTGGGACAAAGCGCTGTTTCGATGCTTCGCTCAAATTGGTTAAACGTTTTTCGATAAACAACCGCATCACCTCGAATTATTAGACACCCCATGTACGCGTGTCCACGGTGACATCTTTCGGAGCAGTCCACGTGACGCAGGCGCATGCGCAGTCCGCCTG
The DNA here is from genome assembly GCA_037305995.1 of Sclerodermus sp. 'alternatusi'. Lineage (NCBI taxonomy): Eukaryota > Metazoa > Arthropoda > Insecta > Hymenoptera > Bethylidae > Sclerodermus > Sclerodermus sp. 'alternatusi'. The sequence goes on along the minus strand of CM074547.1, from coordinate 3,766,893 downwards.
GTTCGCGAGCATTATAAATAGCGCCGGTAAAAGTTTTCGCGGGCAGTTCACCGCGCACAGTAATAGAGCGTGCAGTGTTTCCCGGCGCAAAGAATACCGAGTACCACTATACTTTCGATTCGCTCGTTTTTCCACCCAAACAAAATCCTACGATTCAACACCGCGCGTCATCAACGCCTTTTGGTGGTGAATCTCTCGCGAGAGTAAGTAAAGGGGAAAGAATCGGGAGACGAGGAAAGAAATCCGGAGGAGAGTCAAGATGCCAGCCGATGTAGCGATGCATACCAACTTCTTGCAATTCAACCAGTCCAGCCTGAAGGACTCCAACGTGGACTCCTGCTGGAATACCGAGAACATGAGCGGCTACATGAATTTGGTGGGGCCCAACGGTCATCGTCAGGGAGTGCAGGCGAAGGTTTATCGCACGAGTGTCGAGCACTTTGCCGTAATTTACCCGCAGAAAAAGGTTTGTCGGCCCTTGGGTGTACTGAATTTGAGAAACACGACTATCGAGCGCTACGGCGACGAGGGTTTTCTCGTCAGACAGAAGGGATTTGACTCCCCGATCGCCCTGACGTTCCTCGTCGAGAACCAGAAGGAATTGGACTATTGGATCATGGCCTTCACGGCCAGAACCAGTCCGCTCGTGCACCAAAGCAGCTTGCCAATCGTGGAAGAGGAGGAGATCTAAGGTGACTCCATTCCAAGTACCTAGTCGTGCCTTACCTTCGCGACGATGGCCGAAAGCCGAGAAACCTTGGGATCCGAGAAACTCCTCCAGGAAGCAACTCGATCATGGCGAGAGAGTTCGGTTCCTCGAACTTTCGGTTCGTTCTCTCTGGAGGAAACTGCGCTTCCAAGCCAATATCCAAAATTACTTTGGAACCTGGAAGTATCCTCGATAATCGCGCCCCGTCAAGAAATCGATCTCTGAGAGATCATCGGGAAAAGTACTCGAAGCGTTTCGCCCCTGAGGGAAGCAACGTATCGTCGACACCAGGACCCACCACCCCCCGTGTAACCAGGAAAGATTAGGTCTCTTCTCCGATAAGAGAAAAGAGTTCCGGTTTCCAGAAAGATCCAGCCTTGTCCTTCGGTTGGACGAGAGTAAGGTTGCTTCGTTATAACGAAGAGGAGGAAGAAAAATGAGACATGTAACAGCATGATCGCAGCCTGGGCGGAACAAGGGAAAATATCAAAAGGGACAAGAGACTCCTCTACCGAGAATTCGATACGTGTGTCGGGCACCATATCGCGGAGAGACATGTTGCTGCTATACGGTTGTGTAGTAGCAGGAGCCACCAGCAGCATCGATCCAGGCCAGCTTTGGCCAATGGGAGAGTCGCTCTTCCAGCCGGTGTACGAGAGGGAAGGAATTGGAGAGGAACGGTGAAACAGGTGATGGAGCAAGGAAGCGCGACTAACATTTTTGCCTCTCTGGACTACCTACGCGTTTATCCTCCCTGCACCGTTAACCTCAACATGGCAACCACACCATGGCCGACCATCCTGATCGGAAGAACAACTTCCTCTCGAGCCAAACCAATCAACCAAAAAGGCGAAAGGGAAAGGGAGAGGGAGAGAGGACCGCGTTCCTCTCCATTTCGAACTTGGCCACATACCGAGATTATCCATCTCCACTCGAAAACATTTACGTGTGTACCACATTTAGGTTAGGCCAGGCCAGACCTGACCTCGGAGAATCCTTCGATTCCACTTGCTCACTTGCTCACTCGCTCACTCGCTCACTCACTCACTCACTCCCCTCCTCGCACCCTCCACTGACAAAACCTGTCGATAGCACCAAGAGAAAAATGCTGATCTCGTTAGTATCGAGCCAACGGTTAATATTAAGCCGACTATTGTCTTGAAACAATAACGCGTGGACCTTGCCGATGATGACTATATACCTCTCTTATTGGCAAGCTTTCAAGTCAATGGTCAAGTTCGGATAAAGTTAGCCAAGGAAGTCTCTCGATACTGTTTTCGGCGCATTTACCACACGTGGCGGGGAAAATGTATATTTATACTCCTTTTCTTTTGATCGAAAAGCAATGGTGATTTTTGTGCATTAGATTAAATATTCATTTTCATTTTAATTGGAAAATGAAGAAAATAATGTTAAGTAGCTTTTGTTTTCTATCGATTATAAAAAAGGGAGTAATATGGCAAAATAATAGAATTTGCACGTTTCTAGCAGCAAAACAGCGTTTGCGTAACGCAAGAAAGCTATGCTACATGGCGATCAATGAACCGTCAAGAAATATCGGATGATCGTTAAAGTTAAGAAAAAAGGCGCTCATTCATAGTACGCTTCGAGCCCCGTTGTGATATATATAAGATTATCATTAGCCTTAGGTTTATAAAATGTATACCAAGTATTTGGTTTAAGTGTATTCAAAATAGTCAATATTATCAAGAAAGATCTGATTATCATCTTTGTGCTGTGTTAAATCATGCACATGACTTCCGGCATTACAGGAATTCTAGTACGTAGAGAATGATACGTTTCAAAATGGTTATGAAACAAATTAAGCCGAGTTTTCCGATTGCGAGTAGTTTGCTTTTCTAAGTACATAGGAGAAGAAGGAAAATTACGAGTATGCGAAAGACTGAAACTATTCGCGAACAATGGTTTAAGTTGTTCATTCTAAATAAATTTTAGTCACTTCGTGTAAACTTTTCACAGGGACACGATCGCAATTTCAATATTTTCCCGTCGATTAAATTATCGCGTTGTGTTCACTAAATAGATTATCCGTAAAAGTTTATCCAATAAAAGAATCTTGACGTTAACATTAACATTTTTATCTCAACTATTTATAAAATATCATTGTGGATTGATACTTTTAAAAACTTACTTTAAAGATACTTTAAAAGATTGTACCATATCATATTTTACGAAAAATTCAAAATGGCGATTGTACCAAAAATTATAAGTTCTTTATGTGAATATGTTAAGAAAATAAATAGAAATCTTGTCTTAAAAATTAATTGCATTATTTTCATATTAATACTCTGTTGATTACACAATACACAACCCGTTCCAAATGTCCAGTCTCGAAAGTTGGTGGATTCGCGCAATATAAATGGCAGCATAAATATAGCCATGCCTGAACGACTAAGTTTGCTGAATAGGATTATTTTGCATCGTATGTAAGAAAATTGCTTTTTCCAAGAAAAATGTATCTTTCGCTCGACTCGATTAGAGAAATGTAGTGTACAGAAAATTAGACAAATTCTTTATTTTACCATATAGTTTTTTTTTTCTTTTTATTTTTTTCAGACAACCAAACATACACTTGTCTCGAGTAAGTGGCTGTTTCCATATTCTTCATTCATGCGACATTTTATCGATTATTTTCTTACATATAAGATTGGGAGACCTGTTCGTATTTTCACTTTAACAAACACGAAAAGCCATTTAGCATATTGCATATTTAAAGTCTACACTTCCGGTTTATGCCTACCTACTTGATCAATCATTGTTTTACTGATATTCAATAATTCAACTCACGATATCACCGTGATGTGGAAAAGGCAAATATTCATTAATAAAGATCATCGTCGTTATTTTTACCATACTTCGGTATAAAATAAGCAAATAATTAAAACGACTTAAGCCTGTCAAGTTAAGCTGGATTTATGAGGATTATCTGGCAACTGGAAAACAGGCATTTTTAGAGAAATCAGTTTACCTCTAAAAGAAAATCTAAGAGCCGATCAACTGTCTGTCCTCGGATATATATAATTGCGAGGGCTTTCGGGATCAGTAAACTGGATCTTTAGAAAATCCCAGGTCTCCGAGAAAATCTAGTTTCTTTCATCCGAGGAGACGTTAAAAGGTTTTTGCGCATCTGCTTCTTGAAGGGGAAGGAAGAACGTTTTCGTGTCTACTGGCTTAGATATTATGTACGTTCATTCTACGGTACCTTTCGTGTGATTACAAGCTTATTGTGACCATACCAAAACCCTGCCCGAAGGGAAGAGGGCAGGCTCGGAGCGTAATCCAGTCCTCAAAAAGACGTTTCTTAACGTATTCAAGGAGGAAACCTTAAGCCTATCGACAAATCTTTGCACTTTCAAGAAATGTCTTACAATCGGACATACCGAGGAACGCAATAGCGTTTGATGTAACATGTCCCTATGTAATTTTTTAATTTCTAGTCTAGGTTTTCTGAAGTAGAATAATTTGCTATAAAAATGATAAGGTGTCCACTATGCAGAAAGAGACAAAAAAAACCAGTTGACTTAGCAGAACTCATTGTCAGTTCCCCGTTAGGATGCATTGACCCTGACGGAAGAGGGCAGGATCTGCAAGTTTTGTGCATCCGGTGTGCATAAAGCTATGCTAGATCGCATTATACGTGGAAAATTGCAGGTATCTCTGGTAACAATGCAATATAAGCTACACTAGTGTTGTATAGCAGCACTTGGCACTGTGCCTTCTGGCACGTCCGCCAATTCCATAAACTGAAATATACGCGTATACATATAAGTTGCACCTCATTCTGTGGAAAATGAAATCTAATATTGCCAAAATTTACATTTCTTCAGTTAATTTTGTATTCATGATGTGTAGGAAAATTTCACCACGTGCGAAGCCGCTACAGCAAGTTTGATGCAGAAACTTCATTCGTTTCAGAAATATTCTGTTTCCTCACAATTCACATTTATCGATGGTCAGACAACATTGCATTTGCCTGGAGAGTAGAACGGGATCGTTTTACTTTGAAAAGTGATATCTTTCATTTCTCTTTAGGTCAAAATAATCTTTTTTTTTTTTTTTTTTTTTTTTTTTTTTTTTTTTACAAATGAGAAATCTTGCGTCACTAACGTACTCTTTCATTGTTTCCAGATAGTAAAGTACTGAAAATGCAACGCAGCTAGATTATTGTACGAATGGTAACGAAAAAGTTCTCTGATTACATAAACCTGTGCGTGATTATTTAATGATATCAATTAACATTTCCGCAGTGGCATTATCGTGTACCACAGACTCAAGTAGCACGTCCCATGCCTCAAGTTCATTTGTCAGATGACAAATGCCACTCCTGTGACTTTGGTTAAAATTTATTTACTTCGCGCAAACCCTTAATTCATAAAAAAATGATAAAAGTTAGATCAAATATTTGTCCTATAGATATAGAGAAAATCGTGGTAAAGGTTGCGGAAACTCTAAGAAACTTCTCTCTGATGGATCTGGGCATCACTTTTACTTTAGGCCAATAGAATCAGATGTAAATACTCACCCGTACTCCTAGCTAAATGCGAAAGAATAAGTTTATTTAAATATCAATGAAGATAATGCAAATTATAAAAAGGGAGTGTAAGATGTGACGTTAAACGTCGAGTGTCATTGACTTGCTACGTATTCCAACTTATCTTTGGAATAGGCGTGTTTTTTCTTTGTTCGTTGGTGGTCTACGTCAATGGTCGCGGTCTTTCACGTCGAAGATCTCACGAAACAATTTTGAAAGAAGGTGTTTTCTGATTTGACAATAAAGCGTATGAAATGTAAGGTCGAAGGTCATCGCGTTTATTGTGCATAGAAGAAATAGTCGCAAACGCCGCAGAAAAGAAAGCTCTAGTCACAGGAGATCAATGATTCCCCGCGAACTCTGCAAACGATTATCGCTATTTCACATCATGAGCGCCTATCGTTCGAAAAATCACGAAGAATCGTTTACAGTTTGCCATTACCTTAAATTGTACAAGCTCATTAAGGTTAGAAATTTAATTTGTGAGACTGCCATTGCAAAACATCTAATCTTAATATTATAAATTAAGTTCATGAATAATAAAATTAATTTGCGCGCCCGAAATTATATTCTTTCTTGGGGTTTCCAATGTTCCAGTGTCTCTCGAGAAAATGGATTGTTTACGAAATAGCTTTCAAACCAAAAAAATGACGCTGTGACTAAAAAACCCATCAAGAACTTCCTCGATTACGCAATCTGCTGAATAACTTCGAATTCTCGAGAAAAGCGGAAAAATGCAGTAATTATCGTTAAACGTTGCAGCGTTTAAATGAATATAAGGAAGTCTGCCTTGCTGAAAATTATATAAGAAAATGGGGAAAAAACTATCTAAAGAGCTTTATCATTAAATTGTCATTTTTATAATCGACTCAAATCATAAGTGAAACACTAGTCCATTCGATGAGGATTTTCTCCTGGTTTTGAAGCTCTACGAAGAGCGAAGAAAAAGCAATTATTATTGATGGTCAGGAACGAGGAGAGAGAAAACATTCTTCCATGCAAGTATAGCAAGAAAGCAAAAGCTGGTTTAATTAATGTAATCACTGAGATGAGAACAGGACACGCAGCTCTCAAGTTGAATTCAAGGCAGATTTTTAGAAAGTCTTGCTACTCTCTGGAATTCAACGATAAGTTGGAAAATTAAAATTGAAGCACTCGAGTTAAAGCGTTATTAATATTTTATCCGAGAGAGATGCCCTGGCACAGTCTCCGAAAACACATAGAAACAGCAAAATCATAAATTTGGCTCGACTTACAGAGACTGTCCATTTCCCATTTATGACGAAGATAAAATAGCAGTCGTAACTTTGCTAACGGACTCTTACCAAACACTACCGTGACCGGGTTTCTTTGTACCAGTTTCCAGAATTGCATCAGAGGCCCTTCCTATTTCTAGGTTAAAGAAAAGAATAAGAGCGCTACTGAAACTTTTCTCAACGTCCCGAAGGCTCCCACTATCGTTCATCTTCCTACAGAGAACAATGAACATTGAACATCAGCCTGTGGAAAAAACAACGAGTTTAATGACTCCATTTCACACAGAAATTCTGAAAGATTGCCCTCAAATAGAGAAAAAAGTTTATTCATATTCAGCAACAAGGATTATGTCTGCTCTCGTTTCTGTAATGGACGGAAACAGGGATATTAACACGCCAGATTGAAATTAGAAAATAAAGGCGTGTCTTATCTTTATTACGTCTAACTTGCAGATATCGCTGCTCTGCAGATAATGCTCGACGACAACCGATGTTACAGGGATGACCAAAGTTGGTCGTTCGTTCCGTCATTAACAGCTGGTTAATTGTCGGTCCGCGACTCTCCGATAGTTTCTGCAATTAGCGATGTTGCAACCGTCACGAAACGGAAGTTCGTTATTGTCTACCATCATTCAATAGCGCAGTCAGTACGGCCGACATCCCAATCATAGACACACAGAATTACATTTCATAATCGTTCGGGCCGAGTATTCCCTTCGAGGATCATTCGGTCAATCAGGATCGAGACCCAAATGCGAATTGAATATCTTTCACGATGGCGCATCATCAGCGTTGTTTCTAAAAATTGTCATGAAAATGTCACGTTAAAAGAGTTATCGGCAACCAACGATTAAGGATGACTTGATTAAAATTAAATGTTCCCCGTGACATATAATGTCGCGGACACAAGAGAATTATTGGTAAATGCATCGCATTGTATTTTTAGAGTACCGACTCGTTCTTGGTTCAATCGGGGGGACTTTGAAAATTGTGCAGAGCTAACGCCGTAGGGTTGAATTCGGGCTAACCAAAGGGATGCTGCAGGGATATACTGCTGAAAACAGAATATTTCTTTAGCCTTTGAGTCGTTACCATGACAACCCTGGTTTGTTCGGGGTCCATTCGCGAAATGAGTCTCCCGTTAGTACTGAGGGGATGGAATCCTGCAAAAGAGGAGGGTGAACGCGTACACTAATTCTACAGCAATTTATTTCTCCCCCGCCGTAGGTGACTCACTTTATCGGCTACTCGTAAGTGCAGCCTCGATCGAATTTACGAACTCCAGAATTTAATAAAGCGATCTTAGACCACGTGCAGATTTTTGTAAAGCTATGCACTTCTTGCTCGCTTTATCACGAAAGACAAATAAAAACAGGAAACTTCGATACAAATAAGTCAGTTACACTCTAAAAATACTTCTTTATCTAGCAAGAGCGTGAACATTTTTACGTCTTGAAAGTTCTTCAAGAGACCTGCGAGTCTTACTAATTAGTAAATTTGTTAATTATACTTTCGCGAGTGATACACAATCATTCAAACATGTGTTTTAAACATTTTGCCTCGTCTTTAAATAAATAAGACTGATGTATATTCAGTAGTAAGCAATGTGAAAAATAAAGATGAGTTAATCAACTCAACTTGCGAGTAGTATGCATACAATATCGTGGCATAATTATCATTGGCTCCCAGTTTAAAGAAAATAACACGATATCTGCCGACAATATCATTCAATGTTTCCCAGCCAGAAATTATTTGTACCTTGGACTTGTTTTCACATGCTAACTAAGAAATCAGTGAAGTGGCTGTGAAGAAAGATAAGACCGTCATTTGCTCCGAATTCCGGCTAGAACGAGACGCTTTGGTCAACATCGTCGATGGGAGCCTTATCTTCTCAACAATGTGAATTTCATGAGATAAAATTCAGCAACAACGGCTGATAAAATTGCATTCGACACGTCAAATAAATTTTATTTTATCTCTCTCTCTCTCTCTCTCTCTCCCTTTTTTATACTGGCGCCAATTATTACGGGTGAATTTATACTTTTACCATGTTTCGTTCTCTTTCATAGTACCAATAAACAATAAAATTTTAAATTAAAAACTTGAAATATTTCAATGATACGATCCGACAAAATTTAATCAAAAATTGATTTTTAAGAATTTCTAATCAATCACACTAGATTGTGTGTGTGTGTGTGTGGATGTTGGCAACTTTATTATCTGATCATTGAAAAGTATTAAAGGCTTTATTATCCGTTATTGCCAATTGAATTGTGCCTCTCGATCTTCTACTAAAGTTACGAAACTCTTCCTGATGATTAGCGATGAAACGGTGATTGAATTTCTCTCAAATCGTAACTAATTTGCTGCCACATCAACCTTAGCAAACGGCAATTGTATAATTCTTGTAGAAGATATACAATAACGTCGTTCCGGCTGATCAATTAAATGAAACGATTTTCTAAACAGTTTCTTTCTCGGTCACAAGTCTATATATAATCTTTTTATTTATACAAGAAATACATATAGAAATAAATGTGCAATATTATTCTCGTTCTACTCCATTAGTTCGATTCAGAAACCAAAAAAGGTATAATGAGATTTTCATTGAAGTTTGACGAGAGAATTAAAATTCTCTCCCGACGCTATTTTCTCTGGTAAATCCGAGGACGAGAGGAAACGATTAGAGTAATGATGGCATAATCATTTTTTACTAGACTATCGTACTATCGAATTAGATTAAAAGTGGAAAGACGATAATGTGCACGCTTCAATAGAGAGTATCGTCTTGAAAATGTTTACAGATCCGGGCATCCTAAGAACATATAATTCAGTCTACTCCCAGACATAACCCTTATCTCAGCGATTTTTTATAACAGAACCATTTGTGCAGTCCGTTCAAACAGACACTTCTTTATCACAGCAACGTGGAAATACTTGATAAGGCCACGCTGCAATATTTTCTCACCGGCCAAGCTCTGTTAATATTCCCAGCAAAGTTCTTTAGAAAATACCCTTGGAAAATCTAACGCAAATAATAAAAGAATTTTGACGTTTTACAAATATTAACGCTAAATTGACGCAACCTGAAAAGGTAAGAGAATTGAATGAAATAATAGTTATCCAGACTAAATGGATTTTGAGAGAAATTACTTGAGAGCGTTATCAAGTGCGATTTTCAACCTAGATAAACAATTATCTCTCGAGTAAAATGACAGTTTCACGAGATAACGAAGAATTAAACGCAGCTTGGTGTTTTTTTCCGAATATCTCCCGAAAAGAAGCGCACAATAAAATTTCTTTTATCAAAAGAGTAATGGCGATAATTCATAATATTTAAAGTTGTACTAATATTGATTTGTAAGTTATGCGTGCTGTTTAATTTAAGCGAGCACGTAACGTGTATGTAGGAGTTTAAGAGTTCGAAGAAGTTAGTTGACTCGATGTAATCACTCGATCTTCTAATATCAATGACCCAGTTGCGTGATGGCATTCAATAATACAAGTATTTCTATAGCTTTGTCGAGGAAAATGAAAAATCAAGCATTGCCATGGCGAAAAACTTATTTCCCTAATTTAGTCTGTCATCGACGAAGAAACGTACTCACATGATACCAATGACCGGCCCACGCGGCACAGTAAAGCTCCAATTCGATTCTCCGCATAAAGATGTTGCCTTGCAGGCCAACTAGAATCATCCGGATCTAATTGAGACAATAAGACCGGATACTGTGCAATAATTCAAATTTTCATTTTTTGACGTCAAATATGTCATGTGATTTCATTCTGTTGCACATGAAAAAATTCCAGAAAATATTTAACAGCTGGCGCTCTATGGAAGGTGATTCATTTACTTAAGAATATTTTTTTCGACACATTTCACATTTTGTATTAGGCAATTGCAAAGAAGCTCTGTTGAAAATTCTGGTTATTTTAAATTCTCGTCAACAGGAATTCTAGAAGAGTGAACTTTGTGCTTAAAAAAATAAATCTTGTTTGTCAAAGAATCACGGAGGACAGATTTCCTTTGAGAAAAATCGATGGTGACCTTATTGGAGAGAGTTTTACAGTGAAAAGTTGTTTTGCATGTATAATGCATAACTAGGTTATTGCGAATATTAATCTGTAAACTGAGTCAGTTAGCGCGCACATAATTCGCTACCATTGTATATAATACTCCATAGCAAGCTGATATCTGTTGCAATCACGCTTGTTATGCGTGAGTATAAACATTGGAAGAGGAAATTTAGTTGAAAATTACCTTTGAATATTAGTTACAAATCAAACACAGTCACAAAAGCAGTTTCTGTACCAAATTAATGCGCTTTCAAAAATAGAATTTCATGTAAAAGATACGAGTTAGAGGAATAAAATTTCGAATTTACTTGAGAGACGAAAGATGATATTTGGTGGTTTAATGTACATACGCTATACGTAGATCGACATTGGAGTTAAAGAACACGATCTTATGCATCATTCACACACAATAGTGTGTAATATCAATTGCTCCTAATTTATACATATGTCTTGATAGGGGGTCTTGTTTGATTCACAATACGGTTCTTATAAGGTTAACCAAACCAATGACTTCACTACTAGTCTTCACGTCGAAATTTAAATGCATCATCGCTCCGTTCCTGATCGTTTGTTAGAAAGTAACAATTAACGTTAAATATCACTAAAGTAATAATACGAAGAGTCATAATTAATTATACGTATTAATCTCTCGTTTATGAGATACTTCTCAATAGATTTGACAAACGAGTTACCATAATGTAATAGAAGAGATAAACCGCAAAAATTAGCGGACCTTTCAAGTGTCCATAAAATAAGAATGGCTTCTTCCGTTTGTACAGCGCTCTAGCGTTTTTTGCAGTATGGCAAGCATAATATAATTGGAAAAATAAATGATAAAAATCAATGGACTTTGAAAGATCCATAGAGCCGAAATGAATATTATTTCGGTGAATATTGAACTAAGCAGTCGATGGAAGTTTTGTATGAGTCACGAGAGCTCAAACATTAATAAAACTTATTAAACATTTGGCACCGCGAGGAAATTCTGCTAGGAGTTTTCCGACTTTTAACGACAAACATTTACATAGCTACAAATTTACTGGCGAGCCTCGTTCCTATAACACAAAGCGGTTTGTACCATTCGTCAAGCGCGTGTTCCTTTCAACACGTGATGGCGGTGTTGCATTACAGTCTTAGATTGCGACCAGAACTCTCCAACTTGCCAATGTCACGTAACAAAATGGAAAATCCTCTATAATCCATAATACCTCTAACATCGTTAATCTTATCGTTACAGCACTAAATCGTTATAAAGGAAAATCTATAAACTTTTTATAGATCCTAGTAATAATCTTTTTTATTTCTTCCGGAAGAATCTTCTAGATAAGAAAGTTTATAAATAGCCTAATATAATTTCAATCCCCAATATCACATAAAAGTGCAATACTCGAAAGCACTCATAATTTTATTTATTGCATTACCATGGCTATTCTGGAAATTCCATTTCTTCGGAAAAACCTTCTACTGCTCTGTTTGCGCTTCTTTGCACTGATATACTTGATTGAACAATATATTTACTGAATTATCATTTTTTTTCCAACATTTTTCAATGACAATGTTTATCGATTCATCATAAGAAAATACGTGCATACGCACGTGTATCTCGGGCGTATGACATTCATTAGAGCACTTATGAGGAGTCAACAGAATGATTAGTACGCGTTTCGCGATAGCCGGAATATGAATTTATCGTAGCACAACTATGTAGGTGAGCTTACATCATCGTAGCTTAACTTTTACTAGTAGCAAAAAATCTTGCTCCCCTCTCACCGAGCACGTGCGTCGCTTACCAGTGTTTCTTAATTGCAAATGATGCAATCAATACAATACCAGAGATACGATAAGATTCACCTTTAACGGTGACTCAAGTAACAGTTTCATCTCCTACTTAATTAATCAGGCTGAGAAATTCTTCTTCTTTTTTTAATTATTATTTTTTTTCAATTATATTACGTTTAAAATAGAATTTTTTTCTCGGAGATATTTTGTTTAATTTAAATTTTTCTTTGAAGATTATATCATATCGTAAAAAGAGGTATTCGTGATCACGTAATCAAAATTTTACCTGCAAAACAGTACTCTTTTTTATGTATGGCTACAAGCAAGCATGCTAGCTCTGACTTCGTCTCGGTTAGTGCGCAGTACTTTCACTATGCTGAAAAAGGAGAATGGCGTCAATCAACCAAGCTAAGGACTTTCTTACCGAATCTCGAATTACAGTAACCATGCGAACGAATATAAATTTACTTGTAAATCGAGGTGTGGTAATCGATTCAAATTATTTAGTACTCTTATATTGTCTTTGGATATCTGATATAGTAAAACAATTTGTATCCAACTTATTTTATCCAACAATTATTATGATGAAAAGTACGACGATAGAGAATATTTTGTCTGGATTGTTTATTAAAAAGCGCTCCTTCATTTTCACCATAAGTAATTATGCAAAGGTTTATGGTGAAAAATGAAAAATTGTTACCGACTTATCCAATATCCATACTATTGATGAGTGAAGAATACTGGCTTTGGAATTCGGTACGAGGAATCTCGTTAATTTCAGTCTCCTTTGACGGCCACGTATTAAAGGACTATATGCAGCCAACACATGGAGACTTACTTACTAGTTTTATTAAAATTACGGAAAAGAGCTGGGTTGTTAAAATACTACTCTGCAGAGAGAAAGAATGGAATGTGAAATAATCCCAACAACACACTGGGGACTCGAACACAGAACCCTTGGGTCTAGAGTTTGCATCGCTGCCACTGTGCCATCAACCCCATTTTTACTTTAGTTCTCTTAGAGAGCCTCTTAAATAGAACTTTAGTACCTTTCTAGCTTTCTCTTTTATATATTCTCCATCTCTTCTTAATACTCTTTCGCTCTTCCCAGTAGATTTCTAATATACGACACTAATTTTTTCATTTACATTCGTTTACTAAAAAAGTCTGTCGTACACCAAAAGCTTTTGATGCATAAAGTTTTTCAACATAAATAATCTTTGCGTAGCATGGAGGGTTTTAAAAGTCTTTATAATAGGATTGAGAAGGATATGCGAGGGATAAAATTTTGTCACGCTAATAACAAGAAAAATCTAATTTTAACATCAGTTTTTAAGCTATTCATGTAACAGTATTAAAATTGGGTTATATATGCAAAGTTGCTAAAAATAATTTTCTTATCATGGTCAAGTGCTTTTAAGGAATATCATTAAACAATTTGACATAATCATTTATTTATTCACCAGGGTTTCTCGTATTAGCAAAATTATTTTTTGATTTAAGGCAACCACTTCATGACTATTAATCTTCATTTACGCCTGCAATTGTATAAACAGAACGTATCGATATTCGATTTTTATGTATTTGTTCGTATAAACAATCGTTTTTTACAATGTTGTTCTTGGCTTTTCGTATTTCGATCTAAACATTTTTAGACCTAAAATGATTTCCAGGATCTTTCTCAAAATGTCATAACCCTTTTTGAGTAAGGGATAGAATAAGAGATAGGGTCTAATATTCTTGCCCAAATATTCAGGTTGCACTTTTTCTACGATGTAACACTTTACACCACCACAATATATTTATTATTAACACAATTATCATTCCCCTTCATTTGACCCATTACGCAGTAATCTGAAATACTGAACTTAACTGTACATTTGCCTAATTAGCTAATTAATATTAAATTAGCTATAACTAGACATACTGTAAGGAGATTAAAAAAAAAAAAACCTGGCTAAAAAAATATGAGAAGATTTTATATTTATACTACATACACATACATACAAACGGTGACAATGCAAGAAAATTTCAAACATGAATCCTTTCCTGAAAGCTTCGTTTAACAAAATGGATGACGGTGACCTTTGCTTCAGCTAGTCCATACTAACAAACAGTTACCTACATAATAATGCCGTTATATAGGAAGAAACCTTACGTCATTGTCCGATAATCTGCCATCGAGCAGAATGCAGCCAACAAGGAAGTTCAGATTAATATCACCGTCACACTTTTAAGATCAACATATTCCCTAATGACGTCTACTAAATATGATCCGTGACGGCATAGAAAATGTATTACTTTTTTAGCATTTTACTAAATACTGAAGTTCATTTGAAGAAAACTGTATTGTTATAAAAAGGAGCCGAGTATGATCCAGCAAACTAGTTATGATAGTTTGAAATAGAAAGCTTAGATTTGTTCGTTGATGAAATGAAACTCTGGAAAGAGTAAGTATTTGCCATGCAAACACAAACTTATACTGTTACTTTACGGAAAGACCACTTGGAATGAGTCATTGTACGCCATTATAATTTACATTCAGTCATCGTTTAGTACAGTGACGAATGAAGAAAAAGATCGATAAATATGGACGAAACTGACTCATATATGGTCAATTTCTCCAACATAAATATAACATCACTCGAATATGGTTAGTATCTATTTTGGACGTATAATAATCCAAATAAAGAAACTTCAGTCTATTTAAAGTTTGTTTATAAGAGCAAGGCACGAGGAAGAATCTTTATGCAATAAAACCAATCGCATAATACTATATAATAATTATATGTATCGAAAATGAACATATTCTTGAAGTCTAATAATTGAAAAGATGTTAGTTTAGCTTTAAGAAACAGCAGCTTCTTCTTAAAATGTTAATTAATCAGAAGCATTGTCACACGATTGCTTATTAAAAATCTAGGAGCTTCATTAGGCAATCACCTACGCCTTACCTCTACAAAATATAATGATACCTTGAACGCCTTAGTATGGAAAGCAGAAAATGCTCATTAATAATTAATGGATGTCTGTTAGAATCAAAGGCACGTGGACTGAATTTTATAAAATAAAGATGATACTCGGAGAATAGCACGTGTTCGTGCCATTTTCTTACTCACGTAGTTTGAATATTAACTGAAATGAATTTTGCGAAAAATTCTACAGAATTATTAACATTGATTTTAATGATTACAAAAGTGGACCAAGTAGACAGAAGTAAAATTAACCAATTGTTTCGATTATATAGCATAATTGAAGGGCCCCTTTTCCAATTGATATAAATTTATATTTTAAATTAATATCGTGTTACAATCATTACAACTACAATGAAAAGAGAATTGAATAAACAGAGCATTCTTATTTTGAAGAAAAGTATTCAGAACTTATCTGCGAGTTTACAGAATACCGGATCCTACGCCACTGACCCTCGCGATACGTGTATATCGTTCCTTGTATAATTATAACTACGGGGAATCGTAAATCGAGAAAAGTTCAGCAGACAGGGTCTAGTTCGATAACCTGACTTTGACGTAATCGACAAGCCTTTGAATTGACTACAGCTTTAAGGAAAAGTCATGATACTTCAGTATGATACTATACCCTATTAACAGGATCCCTATCTCACAACTTTGACGTAAACATTCACTGGATTAAACTTTTTAAAAACCACTAAACTTGCTAAAAAAAAGAAACCATGTGGATAAAGTATAAACAGCGACTCTCTACTTTGCGTTTTCCTTCTTCCAATCGCGGTATGACGCGTTACGCTAATTCTGTATAGCGAGTTTCTGTAATACAGAAAAATATGCTGTTACCACCACCTATTAGGGAGCTTAATAATATGAATGATTGATCATATCTCTTAACTGAAACTAGTATTTATCAATCATTTATTTGCAAAAATGTGTAAATACGTGTACTTACCACCGATTATGCAACAAGGATGAGCTCTTATCACCTACATAGATCATATTTTTTATCGTTTGACTGGTGTCATCATAAAAAAAGATCTCATTACGAAGAAAAAGGATTGATAGTAAAATTATCAATATTGCAATTAACAGGACAAATTTAAGAACATAATTAATTGACCTCTGCAAGATATTTTGTACTACAAAAATAACTGCGCTTATGCTGCAGCGAAGATAAAGTTTCTAGAACACATTTTTTATTATGCATATATTTTCTACATATTTATTTGTGATAACATATTTTCTTGTGAGTCATGAATTTATATAATTCTTAACAACACAAAATCTCACTGATAGATAAGAGAATCAATGATAAATCATAAATAGAAATTTGAACAACGCAAATCAATGCCTCTTAATGTTATATGAGTAATGCAAAAGTAGATGTAGTAATGTTAACAAGAAGTCGCTAAAGAAATTTGAAACTCTATTCTCTAGAAATTTCTTCTATTCCTGTAATGTTCTCGGTATTGTCTTAAATGTTAAAGGAATCCATTGACTTTTAGATACTTCCACATCATGTGAATGTCTTCTTTTCTATTATTAATTCAAAGTACAGACAACTAAATAAATGCAGCAAAGAATTTATATTTATAACCAGATAATCAGCCGTGTGATATATCTCCTTATAAAAATTAATATAATTGAAATGTATAGATTTATATTCATAATAGGTTGTAATTATACACACAATACTAAGCGGTTATTACGCAGTAAAGTTACGAATGTGGCGTCCCGCAGTCTGGAGGTGATTCGTATTGGCTCATGTCCAATCACAACGACAAAACATAAGAGGTCAGCTGAGTATGGCTGCTTATCGCTGATAAAACTTTTTAAACCTTAAATTATTAGAATTGAAAAAAACAAATTTGTTTACATTAACAATTTCAGGAAGAAAGATTATGCAATGAGGAAAAAAATACAATTTTCTCTTTTTCCAAGAGACCAAATTACGAAAAGCAATGAATTATTCACATAGCGCAACTTTCATTTTATTAATGTTTTTTTACAAGCACCTAAATAAGTTGTTACTGTGCATAAAACTCAAAAATGAAAGGAATAAGAATAATTATTTTAAATAGTTTTCTTAAGTGCTATGCTTGAACCTATATATAAAAATATAGCAATACCATTTTACATAATGGCAATAGAACAATGTTTCTTTAATATTTTGCCTGATTTTAAGAGAATGCAAAAAATATTAACGGATTACCCCGCTAAAAGCATCCCTGGTGGGGATCGAACCCACGACCTTTGGATTAGAAGTCCAACGCGCTATCCTCTGCGCCACAGGGACTTTGTGTTTGGACCAACGAAGTAGCTATATGACAATGCAATGTACATTCCTTTTATTTTAGGTAGATGGCACTACTTTATACGCTACGAAATAAGTGCAGTAGCGTATAATTTTCACACTTGCTTTCCTTTGCTAAGCAACGTAAAGAATACAGAAGCGAGAATCTTTTCTTCGATAAGAGCAAGGACTCGCGTTGATTAACATTTGATTCGGATCCTTTGTTTCAGCAGAAACATTGATGGAAGGGAATGACGGATTGGAAAAAATTGGAAAACTTTGTTTGTTATGGTACATTTTGTGAGTACGATCCTGTGTTGCAACCAATGTAGTCAACACAACCAAATTGACGTAAGGCGCGTGTACAGACACCTTCTTCAGGAGTCTAATGCTTGCTATTGCTTTGTTGGAGGAAAAGTCGAGGTGAATTCGGTAGAAGAATCGGAGAAGCGATAGAAAAGAAACTGGTTCTGATCACTTGTGGTACGTTGAAGTCAGAAAGAGAGGGGGAAGGAAAACAAGGAGGAAGATAGATACAGGAGCAGGCGGAAAAGAGTTATGAAGAGAAGATAGAAGAACGTTAAGTTAAGGGTACAAGGAGAAGAAAGGGTATGGTGTAAAGGGAAAAAAGTTTGCAGTGACGTTGAGAAAGTGTATGTGTATGTGTACATGTATATGCGTGCGAGGGTGAGGTAGTAGGAGCTTGTACGTATGTATGTATGTTGTGTGGTATGGTATGGTATGGTATGGTATGGTATGGTTTGGTCTGGTCTGATCTGATCTGTATGCAAGATGCTGCTTATATTGTGAGACGAAGCACAGCTGTGCGTGAGAGCAAAGGTTAGAAGAGGAGGATAAAGTGAAAAAAAGATGGCTGCCGTGAAACATATGACAAAGAACGGCGGGCTACCACCACCGTTGCCGACGGCGATTTGCATGACGAGAGTATCATCTCGACAGCATTGATCTTAGCACTGATGAGTAGCTGTTGCGGGTAAGGATCGTGGCTGTAGAAGTCAGTGATCCTGTCACCGAAGGAGCCATGACTACGCGTGGAGAATGGGCTCGATCGCTTCGGTGTTGCAGTGGCATTGCTCGGAGTGCGCTCTGATAAATCCAACCGAGAGCGCGAAATGCGTCAGGTGCGGCCTTCCTCGGCTGAAAAGCGACGACGAAAGGGCAAGACTCAGAGCTACCCTGAACGACGATCTCCGAACGAGTCTGCGAGCAAGCAGCGACGATCACCAGGACTCATCCTCGGAATCCACACCGCCAACACCACCTCCACGGCTTTACTTTGCCAAATCTACCAATCCAGAATTAGCCCCTAGAGATCCACCAAATTTAATACCCTGGTTAGGAAACAATTTTATAACGTTTGCCTAAATGCTATTGTCCTGCATCATTGTCCATCTCACCTTGCATGCTGTGCATGCATTTGTCAAATTATCTTTATATATATCTCTAGGCATTGTCTTATCTCTATTGACACTCGTCAGTCAATATTATTTCTATCCATCGGAGGTTTCCTTCTTTTTCAAACAAGCGGTGTATTAGTTTGACTTCTGGATATTCCTACTTGTATAATATAGAATTGTAATTCTCTTCTTGTTTTTCTCCATTTGTTTAATTCTGTCAAATCTTTGTTATACTTAATAAAAATTTATTTTACTTTTTACTTTTTTTATATGTAGTTCTTATATTCTAAAACTATATTGCTGTGGTGTTATTAGTTTCATGTCCATTACAGCTCTGAAAGCATTCGATCGACAGTTAACTCTAAGAAGAGGTTTCATCGTGGTTCTTGGAATGGAAAATCTTGCAATGGAAAAGCAATTAAGCGATCTTCTTCTCTGCCTTCCTTAGTGACACACTGGACTTGCATTCGTTGTCTATTGGAGAACAAGTGCAGCTCTACATTGGTTTGTGCAGCTTGCAATGCTAGTTCCACTATAGCACAGTTAAATGGAAAACAAATTGGTGCTCGAAAGAGTAAAAAACTATATCCACAGAAACTGAATCGTTTGAAACAAGAATTAGGAATAGATTCCACAGTAAAAGAAGTACCTATGTTAACTCGTGTTTCGGATACTGGTTCTAGTACAGTATATATTTCTACCAATGATAATAGGACCAATGTTAAAGGTATAAATTTGTATTAATTGAGATCTCAATGAAAAAAGCTAATCACTTCCCCAGTATATTAATTTGTATATATTTCTTTTTAAAAGGCATGGCACAGTTGACAAGTATTAGTCGAAGCGAACGTACCAGGATCGATCGGGAAAACTGGACTTTACCACCGATAGAAACAATGAATTCGTCTACACTCCCTTACACAGATAGTGCAGATACCAGTCAAAGATCACCTAAACGACATAGCCCTTCGATGTACGAACGTGTTAAATCTAAAGTTAGTCGATCTTTGTCAAATGGCTCTGTCGTTCAGAAACTTTCTGATCACGTTATTCCGAGACCTACGAGCTTAGTGGTTTCGGAAGCGCGTCAAGACGATGCACTTTGGAGCTGTGATAATTGCACACTTGACAATGCACCAGGATTGGAGCAATGCGAGGCATGCGAGGCTCCTAGAAGTCCGGCTCCCTGTAGTGGGGTTGTCATCAGTGTACCTGCTTGGGAACCGCGAGCACTTTCTTCAGCAGGCCCATTGCCTTATAGAAGATCATTTTCAGATGTGGACACTGTAGCAAATATTAGTCAACGAAAGACTGTTAATCGTAGAAGTTTAAACGATGAGGAGCCGCCTGCGGTGCCACCGCATTCTATTAGTTTCAATAGTAAACCAAAATACTCGTATATAGGCATTACGGATCCTGACGTGCCACCACCATTACCAAAGAAACAAAATAGTAAGTTTGGTTTAGTAACTACAAAAACACACGGTGAAGCGACCAACGTGATCAGTGATGTTGGCAATGTGAGTCCTTTAAAGCGTATGTGGACTTGTCGAAAATGCTCATATGCGTATAACCCGCTATGGTCTGTTGGGTGCGATATTTGCGGTTCTTCTCGATCTCCGCCTTCATTAAGTCAACCCAGCCTGATAACGGTTACAAAGGATTCTGGTCGTTATCCATGTCACATGGAGTCGCCGATTGTAGTGTCAAGAGACACTGTAAGGTATATTCCTCAAAAATCTGCCACATTAGCCACAGCAGAGTCCGATTTAGATGATCAAGTAGAGCCACCTCTGCCAGCATGGACTTGTAAAAAGTGTACATTAATGAACGCTGCTTCGAGAACAACGTGCGAAGCTTGCGGTGGGTCTAAGCTTAAAAGTATAATGCATTTAGAAGATGCTACATTGAGAAAAGGAGAAAGTTGGGTATGCCCTTCTTGTACATTAAGAAATCCATTATCAGCGCAAACTTGTAATGCCTGTAAGAGTCTTGCTGATTTCTTAGAAGTGCCCAAAGAAACAAGAGTGGTCGGACAAAGAAGTCCAAGTCCTAGATTGTGTCCTACTCCAGTGAATCCAAAAGTTGTTACACCAAGACATAGAAACTCCGTGAAAAGAAACGGTTCGTCTATAAACGATAAAAGGTATTCAAGATCCAAAGAAATGATCCATTCACAAGTGAGTTATTGATATATAATTTTTACTATTTTTTTACGTTTTTTTTTTTTTTTTTTTTTTCATTTAAATAATAAAAACATTCTTTACAGTGGCAATGCAAACTCTGTACATATGAGAACAAAAGTACAAATGGGATTTGCGAAATGTGCCAAAGTTCAAAAGTCCTCTCACAAATACCAGGAGACAGGCCAAGGTTTGTTGAACCTAGCACTAGTACTTTAACAATGCAACGGCAAGAAAGTGTTGTAATGGAAAATTTAAGACAAATAGAAGAAAGAGAAGCGTTAGAGAAATGGGAAAGAATCGTACGGTATTGTAAAGATGTACGTATTTTTAATGATTATTTTATTATTATGAAATAGACACGAAAAAACTTTATATTTCTAATTTCTTTTAGACGAATGAACCTTTCGTGGATGATTCTTTTCCACCAGCACCCAAATCACTTTATTATAATCCAGCAGATACAAAAGACAACCACGTTGTTCAATGGAGGAGACCTCATCAGATTAATGTAGATTCCAGTGTTGATTCCAAACTGCCTTGGGCTGTTTTTCGGACACCGTTGCCTTCCGATATTTCACAAGGTGTTTTAGGAAATTGTTGGCTTTTGTCAGCTTTAGCCGTTCTCGCTGAAAGTGATGAACTAGTGAGAAGAGTGCTTGTCATGAGAAAAACTTGTCCAGAAGGTGCATACCAAGTTAGATTGTGTAAAGACGGAAGATGGACAACTGTTTTAGTTGATGATTTATTACCGTGTGATAAAAGGGGACACTTAGTTTATTCCCAAGCAAAAAGAAAACAACTTTGGGTTCCTTTGATCGAGAAAGCAGTCGCTAAAATTCATGGTTGCTACGAAGCTTTAGTCTCAGGACGAGCGATAGAGGGACTTGCAACTTTAACTGGTGCTCCCTGTGAAAGCGTACCTTTACAGCCTTCGGCTTTACCAAGTGAAGATGAGCTTGATAAAGATTTAATATGGGCACAATTATTATCGTCCAGACAAGCTATGTTCTTAATGGGTGCTAGCTGTGGTGGAGGTAATATGAAAGTTGATGAAGAAGAATACCAGCGTAAAGGTCTAAGGCCAAGGTGAGTAGTATTGGAACTAGTAGTGGTTCTTAATCAAATTTTTCAATCAGTTTAAAATATATGTGAATTTTGTTTTAGACATGCTTATTCTGTTCTCGATGTACGAGATGTTCAAGGAATACGATTATTAAGGTTACGGAATCCATGGGGTCATTACAGCTGGAAAGGTGACTGGTCTGATGACAGTCCAATTTGGACTCCGCAATTGCGTGAAATGTTAATGCCGCATGGCGCTTCAGATGGTGTTTTTTGGATATCTTTTGATGATGTTTTGAAATATTTCGATTGCATTGATATTTGTAAAACAAGGGTTGGCTGGAGTGAAGTTAGATTGCGAGGTACACTTCCACCCTTATCATCTCTCAGACATTTATCGTGTGTATTATTAACAGTATTGGAACCGACTGAGACTGAATTTACACTATTTCAGGAAGGTCAAAGGTACGTTGACAATTTTTAGAATGTTACTATTTGTCGTATCGTCAATTATACAATTATTGTTTTTTCACTTAGAAATTCCGAAAAATCACAAAGGTCTCAGTTGGATTTATGCGTGGTTGTTTTTCGAACAAGATCTCCCGCGGCTCCGGAAGTTGGGAGATTAGTAGAACACAGTAAACGTCAAGTACGAGGTTTTGTCGGATGTCATAAAATGTTGGAGAGAGATCTCTATATTGTTGTATGTCTCGCCTTCAATCACTGGCATACTGGAATGGAAGATACGTCCAGCTATCCCGAATATGTTCTTGCCATTCATAGTTCAAAGAGACTTTTGGTCGAACAAATTTCACCACCAGCATTTGTTCTAGCTGATGCTATAATAAGTTTAACTTTAGCAAAGGGACAGCGTCATGAAGTAAATTGAACAATAATTAATCGATTATTAAGAAGTTTTACGAATATCCAACTAAATAATTAAATAAATAAAATTTTGTGTTCAGGGCCGAGAAGGTATGACCGCTTATTATTTAACTAAAGGCTGGGCTGGTTTAGTAGTAATGGTTGAAAATCGTCATGTGAATAAATGGATTCACGTAAAATGTGACTGCCATGAGAGCTATAATGTTGTGTCCACTCGAGGACAACTCAGAACTGCCGATAGTGTTCCCCCACTTCATAGGTAAACAATTTATTGATTGTAATCATATGCAAAAGTAAAGTAGTTGTAAAATAGTAGTAGTAGTAATGATTTTTTTAATTTAGGCAAGTCATTATAGTCTTGACCCAACTGGAAGGTAGTGGAGGATTTTCAATAGCACATCGACTTACGCACAGATTAGCTAACAGTGGAAATTTGCATGATTGGGGACCACCCGATACGCAACATTGTCCTCAAATCGATATTCAAGTTGAAGGTTTACACAGTCCACGTTTAATTACATGAAAAAGAATAATCTTAAACGATGAATAATTTGAATTAAATTTGAGCGACAATTCGAAGAAAAAGAATTCATATACCCAGAAGATTCTTTACCGTGGTAATCATGAAAAACTCAAGAAGAATGAAGATTTCAACATGTAGTAAGTCATTGTGAAAGTCTCTCTAATGTCATTTATGCTTTCTAATTAAAGATATTTTATGAAAACCCTTTCTATTTGTATGCTCAGCATCATGAATTACAATATTAATGGATAATGTAAAATGATATAAGATTCGGGTTTCTCTAGTTACTTTCTATTAGACTAATGTTCGCTCTCGATTGCGTTTTAAAGATAGTGATTAAGGATCGTAAATTTACGTGCAAATTAAATATGTACTGATAATGCATCGGTCGGCAATGAAAAGACTTAAGACAAATTGAATATTTACGCAGTAACAAGTTGAACACTTTGCTTGCTAAATAAACAAAAAATTATTTTCTCAACTTAATATTTAAGCATTATAAGAAGAGAACCCCCTCCCCCAAAAATACAGATAATATACAATTACATGATATAAAAAACAAAAAACTTTTTAGAAAACAATAAGAATGTGTAACATACTTGTTACATTGTTTTTGGAATTGTTTAAAACGTAGTGTGACTACAAACTTAGAAATATTTCTATGTACTATGATTAAACGTATTTATTTATTATATTTATCAATGATGTTCTCCAAAACCCCTATGTGAATATGCTCAGAAGTCAATGTGAACGATTCTTTACATAATGATTTTAGATAATGGCCAGAATGAAGCCCCCGTTTTCCAATTATCTTAGCTTATAATTTTCGTTTAAATAGTTAGCTTCAGCAAACAGTGTGAATGTAGCATTATAGCTGCTACAGAACCAAAGATTGTACATTATCTTGACACGCTCACTGCCTTTTTATGCAATATATATGTAAATAATAAATTTATTTTATTGTATTTATTTTATTCTCATGTCTTCAACTATATTTATTAAAATCAAAAACAAATGATTAGTTTTTATTAAAAAAAAAAAAATTTTTTAATTCACATCTTTTTTTTTTTTTAATTTAATTTTTTTCTATATATATATTTATAAATTTTTAAAAATTTTATTACATTTACGGCAGTTAGCGGGTTATTATACTGTTAAATAGTAATTAAAAATTGCATTCTTCAATCTTCGTTTTATGTATTTTTTAAAATCTATAAGTGAAACGATAATTTTCAACTATTGTAATGTATTTTTTTACTGTATTATATATTTTACTTTTTTAATATGTGTCTAGAGAGTGTGGGGAGTTGTAGATCTTTAATCATGATTCTAATAGTAGAACAAATGAATATTTACACATATGTAAATTGTACCCAATAAGATGCTAGACGACTATCATGTTTGACATTTAAAAAAAATACACTAACAAAAGAAGATAATAAATATTTTTTTCTTTTTTTGCCGTATTTATCGATATGTTGAGGCAATAATGAATTCTCATAATTTCTATAAATTTATATTATTATTATTATTATTATTATTATTATTATTATATTATATTATTATATTATCATTATTAATTTTATTTGTATTGTTTTACTTCGATATAAAAGTCTTTCGGAATTTTGTCTTGTTTTAAATGTAAAATACTAACTAAGATGTAAAGCTGCCGTATTCCATGTATTTCCAAATAATATTGTAGCTTGTACCGAGTTTTTCTTTTGATTATGATCAAAAGATCTACTATCGCTACTTACATCTAGTTGAATGGTGCTGTAATCATATTCAGTACCATAATCGTCCAGACTTTCATCCTTTAATACATAGAAAAACAACTTTTAATCGGAAATTTACTTTTACGAATATTATTTAAGAAATAAAAAATCGTGCCCATGTGTTACAAATCTGTTTATCTTGTTCAAAGGGGATAAGGCAAAAGTCACTAAAACTGTTACGCAACAAATTTAAGATGCAATTTATATTCTTAGCGGTACGAACAATATTATATGTTGAAATATATTTTAATTAAGAATGATTTTGTTTAAAATAATTTTTATTGTGTTAAGTGAAGCGTCTTTAAAAATTATGTATACATAGGAAATTGTCGAATTATCTAATTTGGCCTAAATGACAAGTATCCGTAAAATAATATTTATTTGTAACAAGACATTAAATAGAGTGTTGAATAATTAGAATATATACGGCTTTTGCCACTATTTTGTGTCTAAAAATTTCAATTAAAATGATTCTATTAAAGGGGAAACGGTCTTAATATTAATGTGTACAATAAAGTTTTAATGGCGGCCTTTATTTATCGAAAAGAGATCAATAATTCAAGCAAAGTTAGCATTGAATATTTTAATCAAACGAATAAGGAAAAGAGTTTAACGGTATAAACAATAAACTACTTATTTGTTTGATTAAGAATCAAAGTTTCATGATCAAATTAGTCGCATATTCATAAAATTATCCAACATCTCTTATTTGAAAAATATTTCTTTTTGCAGCAACACTTTAACTTTCTTGTTTGGATAAAGGAAATATTGGTAAATTCTAAAAATTGTGCCCGCGTTAAAGTGTTAAAATTTAAAATGCAATATAAACTTGGATTTTTAGAATGTGTAAAGAAAACCTTTCGTATCCTAATTAGTAAACATCATAACATAATGCACAAAATGACAACCTCATAGTGGTCCATAATATTGGCATAATACGCATGGTCTTTTTTCTCGAAAAAGAAAATATATTCTATTTTACATATTGTATGTGTGTGTGCGTGCGTAGTCAATGAAAAGATTATAATGTAAAACATTTCCATTTTATAGATTTAACCTGTAAATGGAATTGCTGCCGGTTTAAAGCGCGAAAGAATTAAATTTCTAACAGAATATAATACTGAAGGAGATATGAAATATAAGAAACTGCATATAATATTATAGCTTAACTGGCAGCTGCTGTTGTGATAGAAAATGCACAACATTAAAAGCAAATAAATTGTATGTTTGAATATTTTACCAACTCGTCTCTGTGGATTTGAACCGTCTTAGAGAAAATATACCAATTGTATATAAAAAAAGAAGTATTTATTATATAATCTAAGAATAGAGAAGGAATGAAAAAAAAAAGAAATGAGTTGTACACTGCTTAGGTTGCGTTCAAGTTAATTTGCATGTTCTTTAATATTAATATCGCTCTGTAAAAAAGAATGTTCATGATTCATATTTAGAAAAGTTATGAATGTGTCAAGATGCAAATGTTTACGGTGACGTGTGAGCTAGAACAGCTCTTGTTAGTATATTGCGCACGGTTTTGCAAAAGTTTCTAAATATATATTAGAATTAATGATAAAAGATAGAGAGAATCGTTTGCGCAATATACTAAACTAAAAGTATTAGTGAAAATTTGTGGAATACGCTCGTCGTAAAATTTCTATGTTGGCTGTATAACTTTGAGTATTATTTCAATTCTAAAATTCGATAAATAATTTATGGAAAGCGTGCAGAATGTTTGTTATGATTTATCGTTCGTTTTAGCACGGCGTTATTACTGTCTAACTTTAGGTCCAATCAAGCAATTAGAATGATCGCACGCCACCGCAGATTAATTAGGCATACATTCTTAATATATGAAGAGCAGTATAAAGAAATACGATGTCTCATTGTACTTGTGATTTACTATCATAAAGCATATAATGTATTGTCATTTTATAGTCAGTGAGCAGCTCGTAATCTAGAACAGGCCGTACCGGGTGTCTTCTAAATTGCATACAAGCGTCATTGTTCTTTTTCTTATTTTATTTACTTGTACGGATATTCGACGAATTTTCCCCTGTTATTCTGATACTTGAAAAGAATGGATTTGAATTTGTCGAATATTCGTATAAATATATCGTTATTCTTATTTCGAATAATTCTCATATATTATTGATTGTGGAAAGGTAACTACTGATACTCTAATAAATGCGTGATTTTTATGGGGACAGATTGTCGATAAGAATGCCAAGGTTTTAACGTTTTGCCGAGAGGAAAAAAGTTGAAAAGACGTCGTGAAGAGAGAGAGAGAGAGAGTATTTAAAAAAATTTATAGAAAAATCTGGATAGTCTTATTTAGCGTGCGACTGTGATCATTTTAGAAACGCCTATGTACGAGAACCCGAACCAGCAATCTCAACATTGTGATAGTCTTCTATATACCGATCTGCTGTACTTCATTGAAATACTCCCATTTCATACTGATAAAGTGAATAATTATTAGAATTTTATCACACAACATTCAAAAGATACAGGCATATACATATACACATATGAATATTAGCTTCGTGTATATGTATATGCGGCTGTGTTTATTTTTGTGTGTGTGCGTGTGTGAACAATATAAAGAAAAAACGATATTGTGTTGTCCCCTGATTTGTATCATGTAGGCACATTTAATAATAAATTGAAATATTATATAAATCTTATTATTCTAAATTCTTGACTATTCGAAGTGATCATTGGAAAGTCAAATGTGTAGTTCTTTGCTTTGTTAGATGACGCCACTCGTCACTAAACGCACTAAACAAAATGCGCTGCAGGTGAAGGAAAAAGTAGCGCTAAAACTTGGAGTGTAGTAGGTTTGGTGAAAAGTTAAATATTGTATAAGTTTTTGCTTAAAATAAATTAACAATTATGGCATTTAATTTTGGAACACCTGCTACAACCACGACTACTACCAATTTCGGATTCGGAGCACAAAAGTAATTATACATTCAGTTTCTAATAGAATATAACCTTCTTTCGGATACAATTTTTACCAATTTTTAAGTTTTATATACAGTTATTTAATTAATTTATGAGTTTTGTGTTAAAAAAAAAATGTATGACATTATATAACTTAATAAATCATGAATTTTTCTTAATTAAAATCGTTAAGACCAGCAACAGGTTTTGGAGCCACAGGTTTTGGTACACCAACACCGGCTCCTGGTGCATTATCATTTGGAACTACCTCTACACCAGCAACAGCTCCTGGTGGACTTAACTTTACATTTGGTAATACAACAGTTACTTCTGCACAACCACAACCAGCAGGACCATTATTTGGCGCTACAAGTACAACTGTTGCATCCACGAATTTATTTGCAAATCCTACAACATCAGCACCAATATCAACCGGTCTTACTTTTGGCACACCTGCTGCAAGTACCAATTTAACTTTTGGTACACCAACTAATACACCTGCAACAGGTGGATTAACATTTGGAGCATCCACTACAACAACGCGTAATATGAGAGAAAATATCAAATATACGGTAAAAAATTATTGGTTTTTTATTATATTTCTTATATATCTTTATAGCATCCTTGTTTGGTTCCTTGGGTGGAGGTCTTTTTGCTTCAAAACCTACAACAACCACTACAACTCTTACAACAACTTCTAGTCGAGGCTTGGGTGGTTTAGATGTGTCTGTCAGTAATAAGGGCCTTTCTCAAGGAAGTAATAGTCCTATGGCTGCGAAAGAAAATCTATTACCAAATGAATTAATGCAAACAATAAGTAACTTTGAGTAAGTAAAAATAATCTGAATTTATATTTATTGAAAGTGTGAAATAAGAGAAATATATCTAATGTATTGTTGAAATTTAAAAGAGAGTTTGTAAAAATGCAAAAAGGATTCACATCGGATATAGCAAGAGGTTCTGCAAGACCATTAGATCGTTGTGCTGAAGATATAGCTTCATTAATGGAAATAGTGACTACACTAGCTGGTTCTGTACAAAGAGACAGATCATCAGCTGATAAATTAAAACATGACACGGCAAAGGCTTTACAAAATGCTGAAATAGCGCAGAGAACGCATGACACCCCTGCTGGTTTGCAATATGAAAATAATGCACCTCTCATATTTTTTATGGAACTTGCAGAATTATTCGAACATGATTTAATGTTATTCAGATCACAAATAGAAACTACTGAAAAACATATACAAACAATGATGACACCAAAGACATTAACACCACAAGGTAAAATGAAGCTATTATGTATCATATGTTTATAAAAATTTGTAAAATGCAAATAATAGAAGAAAATGTTTCTCTGTGCGCAGAATTAACCACTACAATGAATAATTTACATGAATCCCTTGTGGCTGTCGCTGGTAGACTTCAAGGAGTTCATACAAATGTACAACAACAAAAGGAACAATACCTTAATTTCAGAAAATACGTTCTAAAAGATAGTACAAATGTATTCGACGAAGTAAAGCCACATGAAAAAACATCGCGAACTAGTACAATAGGAAGAATTACAAGTGGACCAACGCCCTTTGGACCAGGTAAAATTTGTATACGGGCAGCAATTTCTATTTCTCATTATTATTTAAAATGTTAATTTATCTAATATTTAATAAATCTTACAGGCAATAAAACCTTTCTATCGACAACTGTATTAAACTCTAGTCGACCACCAAATTATAGTACACCAAATCCACTAGGTAAACAGTGATGAAATATATTTCGACTAGAGCTGTAATATTGAGTTATCCTTATTCTAAAATCAAATTTCCTGTAAATCATTGAATTTTTGTTATTATAATTTTCCTTGAACATATCCTATCTTTAAGTAGCTATTTATAGACTTATTGCATAAATTTAGTAAGAGGTAAAATACATAAAGTGTATTACCCTGAAAGAATTAAAATAATGGAAAAGTGACTATGCAACTTTCGAATGATATAAAGCTTTTTTGACGCGTTTAAAAACTAAGTATATCATTTCTTTCTATGACTTTATCTTCGTTTCGCTTTTCCAGGAGAAAAGTAAAGGCAGTTTTTTTTAGTTACTAAGGTATTGAATTTTCTCTCAATTTCTTGTCTTGTCAGCTATGGGAAAATTTATGCTGAATGTTATTCATGGTGTAATTGTTCAGGGGAAAATCCAAACTACAAGGTATATCACATTTGTAATAAAGCTCTATTGACAGTAACAAGCATGCTATATTATAAATGTGATACCTTACTCGCTTGAGACATTTGTTAATTTGTTAATTAACTGTCCTTATTATGAGCTATTAACAGACAATAATATATCACAATCTACATCATAAACTAATGCTTTTAAATTTATAATCCCTAATGTTTTGGATGCTTATTGTCATATTAAAACAAAAAATTATTAATAATTAAGATAAACTAATACAAACACACACTATTCCTTATCTTCTCAATCAGCTATCATCTTTATAACAAAATTATAAAAGTATTTTCAAAAATATAATTAAAGAAATTAAAAATAATGTTAAAGAATTTTATATGAACTTGATACAAAATCAGAAATTCACCAAAAATAACAATCATTCAATTAATTCTTTTAATTGAACGTGTGTATGTATGTATGTGTATACAGATATATATATATATGTATATATATATATACACATATATATTTATTATAAAGTGTGTTTGTTTGAGGGTATACAACACGCACATATACATGGATAACAATCATTAATCACTCAATTATTGTAACATATCATTTCAAAAATGTTGTTCCAGTTTGGGGAAGCACAACACCTGCACCAGCTGTTACTAACATTTCTTTAGGATCAGCTATGAAACCACCAACTGCAAGCTTAAATTTTAATCCGCCCGTAAACCTTACTGCACCTTTATCCACGAGTCAAACAAGTTCGAGCTTTCAGCTTCAAAAACCTCCAATTGGAAACAAGCGGACAAAACATTAAAGTATACACAACATGATAAAAATTGTTGTAAGTGAAAATTTTTTATAAGCTATAATTTATTCTATTTTTAATGATATTTTACTTCAAAATTTGTTTTAAATTCGAAGAAAAGAAACTAAAATATTGCTTAGGAAAGTAGTATGGAAAATAATATTTTTTCTTTTGTGTTTTATAATTTTATAAGTATTAATAATGTTTTCTATTTTTCGTGACATAAAAGGTAAATATGTATATACTATTTAATTACAAACCAATATATCATCTATTTATTCATTTTTACAAACGCTTATTTTATGTTAATATTTTTATTATGTGCAAAATGTACTTTCTAAGTAACTTATTAATTATGTAAATGTATGTTAATAGTATATATATATATATCCTATAAATGAAGTTAAAATTTATATATTACAAATAAAATTGCATTACATTTGTTTAAAAATTAAATTTTTATAACAATCTAAAAGTATAAAATATTATATTAATATAAATTAAAATATCTCTTTCTCGTCCTTAATTAGTATTTATATAAACTTGTACGTAAAATATATTCAGATTTTGGTCCCTTATTTTATAAAAAAAAAAAACACTTAAATGAAGAAATCAAATCTTTAACAATAACGAATTAACAATCAGAAATTAAGTAATTACACTAGCTTAATAAAGTTACTGCTCCAGTTTGCATTATCGGGATTAATAATCGAAAAGCATCTTGAATATATGAACTTGCATTTGTTGCCTGTGTTTATGGGGGAAAAAATATATTTATTTTAATGTAATAAGTATTTTTATATGTAAATATAAATATATATATTTTTATAAAAGCATACCTCTAAGAATATCGTAGTGATATGTGAACTAATTCCAGCGGTTCTACCGGCTTTTTCGGCGTATTGATTAATCCACTTGCAAAAATAATTAGCAAGTGTTGCTATATGGTTTGAGAGAATTTTTGTTAGTTGAACTAATGAATCGGTTTCATTGATCGTATTTCGTCGTTTTTTAATCAGGATTAATTCGGCAGTTTTATGGAATCGTTCAATCGAAAAAGCAGTAAACTGTGCTAAAGTAGAAATAGCACGTTCATAAACTTCTTGTTCAGAAGGATTTGATTCCAGGAAGGATTTACTCTCTTCCCAAATCTAAAAATTTTCACATGGATCATATAAATATATAATACTTAATAAAAATATTGAAAAATAGATATAAAGATAAATATATTTAATTTAATTTAATATAACTATATATACTTACAGTACACAGTTTGTCATAAGTTATATTAACCTGAAGATCTTGGCAAGCTTTTGTTAATTTAATTTGCAGTGCTTTATGATCTTCAATTTCTTCTTCTTCATCATCATCTTCATCACCTAAATCGCACAATTCCTTAACTTCCTCTAAAGTTTCT
Source organism: Sclerodermus sp. 'alternatusi' (assembly GCA_037305995.1). Classification (NCBI taxonomy): domain Eukaryota; kingdom Metazoa; phylum Arthropoda; class Insecta; order Hymenoptera; family Bethylidae; genus Sclerodermus; species Sclerodermus sp. 'alternatusi'. Next base: position 3,734,054 of record CM074547.1, on the reverse strand, counting down.
TGTACCGACACCAAATCCTTAACATCCAAGCTATTAAGATATTGTTGTATTTTAATATCACTTTGTTTAGATAGCATTTCTAATGCTTCTAAATGAACAAGACCTTGATAATCATCAAAAATACTTTCAAAGTGAACTTTCCTTGCCTCTCTTTTTTCATCTGCAGTCTCTTCTACTTTTGCTGCTTTTTCTTTAGCCTCTCTAAGCATTTGAGATAATGTTGGTTTATTGCCTTCATTTGTGAAGAAAGCTCGTTTCTTCTTTAAGCCAGGATCACCTTCTTGTAAAACTTCCATTGTTTTTTTACCAATAGCTTCTAATGTGTCTAAGCCTCCTGATACAACCTTGCTTCCAGTAGTTTCTACCAATTTTGTTACTTCGGATAATAAATTACTAAATCCAAATAAATTTTGAGATTCAACCTTTGTTTCCCCATCGGAAGAATTTGTTTCTGTAAAAAGAATAAACAAATTCATTAGATTACATTTTAGAAAAATTATATATTTTTTTCGAAATATATAAAACATTTACTGTTATTTGATTCTTGTTTTTCTCTCTCTTGATCAAGTTTAACCAGTTCAGAAGGATCAGGTACACCCATACTCTCTTCTAAAAGAGTTAAACCCTGACTCATATGACTGGTTATAGTTGAAACACCAGCCGAGGCTGTATTTATTAATGAATTTACACCCCATTTTCCCCACTCTCCCCAACTATTAGAACTTGTAGGAGAAGAAATAGTGGCAGAAGAAGAAGTATCATTAGTATTTGTGCCAGAACTTGTTGAAGAAGTCGCCTGTTTATCACTTAATGTTAATTTTTTCAAAATAGGTTGAAGATTTTCTTCCGATAGATCCTCTGGTAATTCAATGTCATTATCAATATCCTCCCAACCTTCAGGAGTAAAAATTTCTTTAAATGTTTTATCTGATTTTAATTCTTCCGGTAATTCAGCCTCATTTAGGTCAACTTCAATTTCCTCATTCTTCTTAGGTTTTTCTTGTAATTTCATTGTTGTACTCGCATTTTCTTTCATTGCTCTTTCTTGCTTTTCAATATGCTTCTCTACTTGGCTTTCTGTTTCTACATTTTTAGTAGTACGTTGCTCAGCTTTTTTAGATACTATGGTTAATTCAGTTGCTTGTTTACTCGATGTACTTTTATCATTAGGATCTTTAGAATTTTTACTGTCATCCATCGCATGTACTGCTCGAGTACTATTAGCCCGTTCAATAGAATTTTCTACGTTACCACTGTTTCTATCATTATTACTATTGATGTTAATGCCATGATCCGGAGGATGATGTTCTTGATCATTGGATGTGCAAACATCAAAAACAGGTTTAATATCTCGTAATTCTAACTCCGATTGAGGGAGATATTGGACAGTCTCATCAGTTCCTTTATATTCACCTTCAGAATCAACATCTCTATCATCAACCGGAAGAGGTGGAATCTCTACTGGATGGAAAACAATTGTTGGTACAGGATTAGGTATGCTATCCAAATCTTCATCCGCACTCGTAAAGTCATCACTCTCTGAACTTGCCATTTTTGACAAGGAAGATCTGTTTAGTATAACCTTCCAATCGTTTTTTACAACAGTAGCGCCATTCGCTCGTACTTTATCTAACTTTCTACAACGATTTAAGAAGCGCGTGTAATTTTAATTAATCGTTTAATTAATTCTATCACTGAGAATTCGCTATTATATTTAAAATATCGATGGAAACACCGCTAAAAAATATCTCCTGTTGCTTTCGTGGCATTAGCCATAAAGCCGATAACTGCGCATGTGTACTTCTTTCTATTCTATTTAATTTAAAGCAGTTCCGTATATATCCAATTCTCAATACCGAAGGCAAATTCAATTTATTTTAAGAATCTAGACGCAATTGAATCAGGTCGTGTAAACAGTATATTCCAAGTAACCGAATTCTCAAAGTTCTCTGAAATTTATAGAAACTGATGTTTGATGAAAAAATATTTCCTCGAGCGTAAAACGGATTCTCACCTCGTGATAGGTGTAGTAGAAACCAACCAAAAGTCATGCAGCATTAATATTATTGTATTTACTTCAAGAAAACACTTTACAGCTGATTTTAAAGTGGGGGCTAAAAGTATGTAGATATATATAGTAGTTTTTATTAAGAAAATTACAAAATATAGAACAACGTAGTACATGGTGAATGAATTAATGGTATTCCTCTCTCTCTCTCTCTCTCTCTCTCTTTTTCCTATCAATATATTCGAAATACACAGCTGTGCGCGTACAGGGTGAAGGTTTGGTTGAAAAAGTTTTTTCCTAAGGCGAAGCATGATGATTATCGACTGATGTTTATAGTTATTGACTGAATACATCATTAATTACAATGGTTTGATGGGTAAAGATGATCCAAGTAGCTGATGAGTGGAAAGTCAGGTTCGAATTATGAGAAAAAGGTAAAAGAGAGAGAGGGAGAGGGAGAGAGAGGAAACAGGCAGGACACACGCATACCAATAAGCTTGGGTGGCGCTTTGAAGGGGGCGCCTCGAAGCTCATCAGGGTCCCGGATATCACGGCGAACATACGCGAGATGTAGCGAGTGAAGTCAGTGGAGTACACGCGTGTGGGTGTTGCGTGCGTGCGCATACACCTGTGTCGAGGACCGTACGGTGGCGCCGCCATTACGGTGCTCCGGAAAATATGCGAAACAACGAAAAGGGCAACGTGTTCGTCCGTTCCCGGCACGGTTCGTGTACAGCGGTCAGAGACACGAAAGCTTTCGTACTCGTTGGGGAAGGGGGGGGGGGGGGAGACAAGGTGTTCGAGAGAGAGAGAGAGAGAGAGAGGAAGAGACGGATCGGCGGTTGAAAGGAGAGGGGGCACTCGGTAAACTCGTCGGTTGGTGGTTCCGCCGTCGGAGGGCGAGGTGAGACGCGAGGAGGGGAGAGGAGCGCGAGAGAGAGAGGGAAAGAGAGAAGCATTGCTAAGCGCACACGGCATGAACTACCAGTGGCATGTCTCAAACACTCAGCATGCTCGTAGTTGGCGCGAGGTGGTAGTGTCGTCGAAACGAGAGAGTTGTTTGTGCGTATTCTCGGCACTTTAAACGTTCTTCTCAAGACAGTGTGCACTTTCGAACGTGTCCGATTCCCTTCCGTTCGGTTCGGTTCACTTCGATTCGATTCGACTCGACTCGACTCGACTCCACTCGACTCGCGACTCGATTTGATTCGCGGTCCTCGAGTGTCTCGCACGGTGTTTCAAGTGTAAGACGTGCAGTCGTAATCGACGAGGGACACACGAACCCCGGAGGATAAGTTCACCAGCAGTCAGTCGTCAGTCAGTCAGTCGCTCCGCGTTACTATCTGTCTTGACTCTCGCACGTTTTCACCTCTAACGTTTCTACTGAAATTTGCGCACACGGATACACACACACAGACACAGACACAGACACAGAGAGAGACGCAAAGGCATACGTACATGCACGCGCGGAAGGCTCGGGAAAATAATCCAAAGTTTTCTCGGTGTCTGCTGAGAGGAGAGAAGAGGAGAGGAGAGGAGAGGAGAGGAGAAAGAGTCAAAGTGAAAAAGCAGCGATAAAAGTGCGCGATATTCTGGGAGAAGTTGGTGGAGGAGCGGCGACGATAGGCCAAGCAGACTGCATTTCTAAAGCGGGTCGCGATCTCGATGCCATCCCGTCTTCGCTGTGAGAAACTCGCCGTCGCTGCTGCAAAAGGAGAACGACGAGATCTCCTCCAAGAGGGAGAGGCAGGAGCGGGAGAAGGAGCAGTAAGCCCGATCTTTAATACTTTGCCAATAAAACGTGCGTCGACGTCGTCGGGATCGGCCGAAGAAGGACCATTGCCATTGCGAATGTTCTCCAGCAGCCGGCGTACGATGCACTGAGTGTGTTTTTTGTCGCTACTCTTCGTCGTGGTGGCACCAACAACAACGGCGGCTACGACGACCACGACCACGACGACGGCGACGGAAGCTCAGGATTCTCCTCCGGCTGGACCAAAGAAGCATGCAAAGACTCTCGTCGCGAGTGGATGAGTCGCCGGATCGTTTGGAGTCAATGAGATTCGTTTCTATCTTCGCGAGTTCACCGACTGACCCCCTCCTCCTCCTCCTCCTCCTCCCGCCGATCGTGGACACCTTTGGAAAGAGGTTAGAACGGAAGTGAGAAGTGGGAAGTGAGCGGCGGCGGCGGCGGTAGTACGGCGAGAGGGGTGGCGGGCGGGTGGTGAAGTGCGACATCCCAACAACCCCTTGTCGCGGGGGTGAGTGACGGGGGAAGTTCCATTGAAAGTGCATTTGCGCGATTACCGCGAATCCCTCCTCCCTCCTCCTTTGCGCCAAAGCTACAGATCGCTTGGTACATTGGTGAAAGGGGGTAGAGAGCGGAGAGGAACGAGGAGAACTGTGGACGACGTCGTCGGATAACGTTAAAAGCCGCCTAGAGTGCAGCAGCCCCCGAGGAGGATCACGAATATCGCGCGCGCGGGCTTTTTCTCGGCGACCGGCTATGTTAACGGTGGAATTCCGCTCGAGAGGAATCTGTAGGCGGGGACTCTGACGTCACTTTGCTCATGATAATGAGGTATTCATGATGGCGGAGTAGCGAGGATATAGTGTGTGTATATATATGTGTGCGTGCCTTCTTACGTATGTGTATATATATGTATCTCTCTCTCTCTCTGTCTCTCTGACAAATATACGTATATACGTCTGAAAAAATATATTGTATATACATACATATATATATATGTATATATATACACATATATATATATATATATAACATATATGCCCAATTGTGCTGTGCGCGATACGATTTTGTCTTCTCGATTCTACCAATCGGCCAGTGTGTTGTATTACTATCGTGTGTCCTCTTTACGGCATCCAACCCCTCCACAACAGGTCCTTTCGCATCTCTCTTTTTCCTCCACGTTCTTTCGTTCTTTTTCTTTCTCTTTGCCTCTGCTCTCTCTCTCTCTCTCTCACTCTCCCTTTTCCGTTCGTTCTTTCTTTTTCTCTATCTGTCTTTCTCTTTTCTCTCTCTCTCTCCCCCCCCCCCTTCCTCCTTGAGCTCTTACTCCTCCTCCTCCTCCTCCTCCTCTCACACAACTCCTGTATGTGGCGCAAGGAAGCGTACGCTAGCCTGCACGGATATGCGCCTGTCGACTGGTCGGTGATAGAGAGTTTTGGATGGATTTAGAGCGCAGTGAAATATGCCAAGGAGACGGAATGGGGAGATACCGCTTCCGGAAGGGTGGGACGTCGCGCATGACTTCGACGGAAAGGTATATTTCATCGACCACAACACGAGGAAAACGACTTGGATCGATCCTAGAGACAGGTATGTTCGCAATGTATGCCTTGCAGCATGCACCCGGTAAAACTACACTTTTCTTCTAGGACGCGCGCGCGCGCGCGCGCAACCGTGCACACGCACATACCCCAAACACGTGCGCGCGCGCGCACACACGCACGCCACTTTCGGAATCTCTCTCTCCCTCTTTCTCTCGGATGGAGAGGCTCAAGAAAGTGCACGCGTGTCTCTCTGTGTGCGCGAATGAGCTACATGAAACGACGCGGTGGAGTGTCGCTGCTCGTGTGAGCGCCCCTTAAACCTTGGCGTGTGCTGGTGAAACACGCGCAACGCTTTTGCGCGTGTATTCGTGTGTATACACCGGGGACTCGCCGCGCCCGCATTCCAGTCACCAGGGCCGCGCTTTCAGCGAAAAACTCGAGAAATCTGGCTATCAGGGTCGGCGTTACTTGGAAATCATGACTAAACCAATTCAATTTTTCCACTGTTTTTCCACCTACCGACTCTGACTCTTTTGTTACACGGCGCAACCTTTTGTCCACCTTTTGCGATTCCCATTGGAAATCTTCCCTCGCGAGCGCTGCTGCTGCTGTTGCTGCTGCTGCTCCGAAACTCGTGCGCAACTCTCGGGGAGAGCACTTTTTTTTTACCATCATTCCATACTAGAAAATTAATTGCTCTACGCGGTCGCTATCGCCGTCGCTGTCGTCATTAGCTATTATTGCTCTCGCGCAAAATTTTATCCTTAAAAGCATTCCTCCTATCGGGGAATTAAAGCATTTCTATTTGTTGGCGGCTCGCCTCGCGAGCAAAAAACTTGAAGATTATCATTTATCTTTTGGTTCTAATCGCAATTTTTAATGGGATCTTGTTTCATTTCTCGGTGAGAAAAGGCGCGCGCGCGAATGTTGACCGAATAGAAAAAGAAAAAAGAGCGAGAGGGAAAAAAAAGGAAAAAAGAGTTAATTTTAAAACGCGCCTGTAACGGAATGCTCTATGCAGTGTGCGGTGCATTGTATAAATATCGAGTCCTTGAGGCGAATAATAATAAATGCTATGATTAATAAGAGACTTTGTGCTCTAACAGCTCAATTACTTGGAAAAATATGAATGATTAAATTGCTTTTGCTTTTGTTTTTTTCTACTCATTTTTTCCTACACCCGTAATAGGGATAATTGGAATTCCGTATATAAGAGAAACTTGTCTAGTGAATTTTTCAGGGTACCTCCTATCAAACCAATTCTCATTATACAGCTTTCTATGATCGTAAATGTGCCGAGAATCCATCGAATCATATTCCAAATGTTCCTTACAATTATTACATAAGCGCGAAACAGACGAAGTGAATCGCGCGGGGCAATGCTTTGGAATGTGACCCTGGCGAGTTACGCAATAGCACACATACGTCTTAAAAGTTCACCGATAATTTAATTTATCATTTCAGAAATAGCAAACACGTAGCTCTCTCTCTCTCTCTCTCTCTCTCTCTATAAATATATATATACATATACATATTAGTTATTATTATTAGTCGAAATAACTTATTAAGCTTTAATATCGCATATCTTTTATATTTACTCCCTTTATGTATCTTTGCATTCCTTATCGTGTCATCTACGATCTACGAATTGCATAATGGCTATGAACAGAGCAAACGTCGTCGTGGTAGTGGTCATCGTCGTGGTCGCGTTTTCTTCGAGCAACACAGATAGAAATTCCAAGCATTCGTAGATCACCGATAGGTTTATCTAAAGTCAAATATATAATACAGCGTTTAAATAAGATTTGAAAGAGCGATCCAACGTATCGATCTTTCTTTAAGCATTGTATCTCGTTGTAGCGAGCGATCGATACTTTTCACCTCGTTCGGCGGGCCTCTATTTTTTCCGATAAAGCGGGTCACACCGCGTTGAACGAACAATCCTCTCGAGATTGAACGTTATTCCGATCATCCAGCAATTTCGAAAGTTCCACACACTCGAGAACAACCCGAGACGAGAGACCAGGCAAGACGATAAAGCGCGATGTAAAAGTGTGCGAACCGCAGTAACATAATTCCGGTCCGATTTCAAAAAGCGAGAGAACTCCTTTGGTTTTATTTCGCGAGTTTATCGCATGGAATAAATATATCGACGAAAATTCAGGAGAGGAATATGTGTTTCGCATTTTTAAATTCCAGCGAATCGCTTTCATAAGCATTACGTAAACTCCAGCGGTGGCGGCGGCGGCGGCGGCGGCGGGAATCGGGAATGTTTCGCGGAATGGTTACATTACCAAAATCCCGATATATTTTTGCGATCCGAAGAACAGATGGTGCTCCTTCTCCCCATTCCCCGCCATTCCCTCCGTTTAGCGCTCTGGAATATAAGAGATCTCCTTATAACGCTCAGCATCCTGGTGTGCGTGTACGGATTCGAGCCACGCTGCGAACCTCGCGTGAGTCCGCGCGCGAGTGTGCGTGCGCGCTCGGAGCGCGTCATACACACGGACACGAGAGAGCCTCGATGGTGCGCGAGTGTGCAGCAGCATCTTACGGGGCTAACCGGTATACAACGTACGTGCAACCGCTGCCTAAAAATAGACTCTGGCCGCCTTTAATGCATTTTTTCATGCTGCACGGGGAGTAGGAGATTTTTGCATTTTTCATTTTCCCTTCCTCCCATCCCCCTTCCCCTTTCCCCTCCCCGTCGACCGACGCATTCCCATCGCGTTTCTCAAAATGACCTCCTCCCTCCGCCCCTCCACGAGCAACGCGAGAAGCAACCATTTGAAATACCATCGCGTCAAAACCTCTGGACCGCGTTCTTTTGCGATTTGACGAACAAACGACAGCAACGGCGGCAACACCGATTAATTTGACAAGGCGGGAGGAGCGGAATATAAAAAAGGGTTTCGACGATGGTTTTCCGGGGGTGGTTGGTGTGGCACAGTGGTGCCTTCGGGATAATTCGGGCGATAAATTTTTTGCTCGTTCCAGCGTCCCATTCCTCCGCCACGTTCTTCCGTTGATAGTCCGGCAACGCGGCTCGGGATTGGCGCGCGGTTCCTTTTTGTTTTTGTTTGCACATTTGGCACGCGAGCAACGGCGAAACGGTCGTTCCGCGTATCAGTCGTCGACTTTGGTTCCTCGAAATCTCGAAATTTCGTTCTGGGAAGGCGCTCTCTCGCCACTGACTCTCCGCTCTCGAGCAAAGGGTTGGAGGTGGGATGGGTGGCGGTCTCCCAACGACGTGGCTGCGGATGCGGAGGATCCCGTCGAAGAGGACGCGCGCTGGACCTCCGTAGATATTTATGCACGCGCGCGCGCACCGCTCGCGAGCACTTGGAAGACATTTGCGTTGACGACGACGACGACGGCGCGCGCGCTGCAACGTGCGGCATCTGCTCGCCATCTGTGTTTAGAAAAATCTCGCCCCCACTCGACCTCTCGCATTCCAGCAGACGGCTAAAAACGTGCACCGCCGCTCGTGTTTATAGTTTACGCGCGCGCTGCCTGCGCCTCCACCCTCGCCCCGGTCTCCCCCGAACGTTCCGCGAACCCTCGAACCCGCAGGAATGCAAGCGGTGCGCGTTGCGTCACCGGAATGCATCGATTTTTCCGCGATCCTCGGAGCTCCTTCGAATCGAACTGCTCTCGGACGCGCGGGGGCGAGGGATCGCCCTTGACACTCGTCGTTCCCGCGTTTCGCTCCAGTCGCCTTTTTTCGCGCGTTTGGTCCACGCGCGGTCTCCGATGGAGCGCCGGAGGACGTTCGTATTAAGAAAAAAAAAATTACGACCCGTGAAAGGTCGCGCTGGCTTTTCCCTTCGGGGGGTTGTTGCCTTTCAAGTTGCAGCGGCTGCAAGTCGCTCGCGGTTATGGTCGACTTAATCGCGCCGCTTAATCTCGAGGCATAAAAGTTCCCAGAAGAGGATAACGTAACGCGACACGCAGGAATCTCCGTGGTCGCTCTGGCTGCGTCCTCGACGCTCCGTCACGCCGCTGGAATGTATCGAATTTCCAAGTTTGGGAATCCGAGTGCTCCCCCCGGTGCAATTCGTGCCAGGGTTCCAGTCGCTCTTGCTCGTTTCTGCACACGCGCAAAATTCCTATTGGCCGCGGAGTGCGCGCCATTCACGCCATTCACCGAGCGGAAAAAAGCGAGCCGCCAGGAACGTACCCGGTGAAAAAGACTAGTGTGCTCTCTTTCTCTCTTTCTCTCATTACTCGTATCGCTGTGCTTATTGACAAACTCAATTTACAAAGCTCATTCACGAGATGGATCCGTAAACACGATTAGTAGATAGTATTTACGCTCGTATCTTCTCTCGAAACGCAAGCTTTCATCGCTAACCGCGTATCTGTACGTGCGTACGCGCGCGTACGTGGGTCAGGAATCGTTCAAGGAAGAAACGCACGTGTCGAGGAACAACGCGTATCTGGGAGTTGTCTAATTTGCTGGATTTTCCGCGAGCAGATTACGCTGGATGGCACGTTAGGCAGGTGTGGCCATTCGTTAGTTGGTCAGGTGAGAGAGGAAGAGAGAGAGAGAGAGAGAGAGAGAGAGAGGAAGAGAAACGGCCCTGAATAATAGATGGAGAGCGCTCGACTAACTCGCTTCAGTCTCGACTTACCTCTCTGCGTGGGCCGCGCAAAACGCGCGTGGGTGTCTTCGGCTACCTGGCTCTGCCCCAAGGGCACTTCTCGCGCATTAAGGAACGCGCGCACGTCGCGAATATCGCTCAGGTTTTCGCACTCTTACCTGCACGCGCGCCTTCCTTCTCGTCGTCCTCCGTACTCTCCATTCGTCCTGTTCGCCATCGCGTTCGCGTTTTTCGTCATCCCCAGCCCCCTACCCCAAAATGCTTCTCGGGAAAACGTTCGCCAAACGCGCCAAATGTCGAGAACGCAATCGCGCGTTTACACGATGCATCTCGATGAATTGCGTTTAGGAGTTGCGCGTTAATCGCGCGGAGAGGAAAGTGCGTTTGTGGGGGGTGGTAGCGCCGCGCGTATGTGAATGCGCGTCGAGTCCACATTTCTGCACTCCGGCATGCGCTCCGGCAGACTAATTCTTGCGTAAGAACCCGGAGGATAGCGGCGATAAACATTAAGTAAGAAATTACTGGACGATTTATCGCCGCTAATTGCAATTATCGCCGGCGTAGCGATCGGGCTGCGGGATCGATCGGAGCGGGAGGAGTCGCTTTGAAATCGCTCGCTGAAATTGGACTGGCCGGAGGAATGTCGCGTTGCGAAAGGAGGAGATCCATTGAGAAATCACAACGGGTCCGGCTCGCGTCCCCCTCTACACCCCCTCCTTCCGTCGCTGATTCACCAAAGTCTCCAGGTTTTTCGATTCCAACGGAGAAAAGCCCCAAAAGGCGACTCGTCCTGGTCGGCGGACCAAAGAAAAATTGCCAGTCTCACCCCTCCCTCCCTCCCTCCCTCCCTCTACCATCACCCGCACCGGTCACTCGGGTATCGTCCACCACGAATTGTTCGTGCGTTTCGCGTGGAGATACATTGCATAATCTTTGCGGACACGCTCGCAAAGCCCCGAGCATCGAATCTTTTAATACACCACTTAAAACTCATTTACGTGGGCACGTTGTTGCGCACTGGCGAACGTGCGCGCAAGAGATATTTCAGGTTCTAGCGTAGCACGGTTACGAACGTTTAGCGCGTGGAACTTGCACGCGTCTGCTCTTATTACGCAGGCTGGACCACGTATGCGCGTGAAATCAACAAAACACAGACTTCTTTCTCTCTTTCAGCGATTTTGTGCGAACAAAAGTTTCCTCGCGTGAGAAATCCCAAAATGTTGCTGCTGCTGCTAGTTCGCACCGACACCCTCGTCTCTCTCCCCGCTAAATTCAGGATTCGAGGCAGAGAGGAATCGTGTCCGGATCTCCCGCTATCCACGGGATGCGCAGAAATACTCGTATTTGGCAAGTGGGAATCTCTGAATGTTCGCGTGAATTGTTTAGATGGCGAGAGGAGGAGAACGCGCGAGTGCACGCTCGAAGCGGCGCATTGCGACTTGTATACGACCCTGGCCTGTCCGGGAATTCAATTTATACCAAAGAGTCTGACGCTAAGGTATTCGCCAACCCAGCTGGTACCACAATGCCGCTCCAGCCTGATGAACAACCTTGATCATTCACGAATCCCCCTCGATTACGCGTATCTCACGCGAGAACCAAAATCCCCCAACAAACTGGGATTTACGCGCCATAATCGCGGGAATGGCAACGACGGAAAAAAGATTGAAAGGACCCGATAACCAAAACGCATTTTACGACCTTCCATATTTTACGCTCCCGTGGAGGAGCTCGCTGTGGGGAATACGCGGGAATGCAGTAAATTCGTAAGATTACATTAACTCCCAATAGTTCGTTACTTTACGGACGAGATGTAAGAAACATGCGCATTCCTGGGTGTATCGACGGAGATACGCGAGATTTCATCATGGCGGACGAGCGTAGGCTGCTAGGGATTAGGAGGAGTAGACCTGTACAGAATATTACGGTCTCTCTCTTTCTCGAACTCCTCCCTATCGTTCTAGAGAGAGAGAGAGAGGGAGATTTTCCCGCACAACCGATACCGAACTCAACGAGACAAAACAAAGACTTTGCCATTGGTCGGGAAATTTTTGAAATATTTTTACTTCCCGTCCAAAATGGAGTCCAAAATGGAGTTTCTTCCAAACAGACTGTCGAAGCATCGAGTGGAGAACGTGTAGCGGTGACTTTCGACGGGTCTCTACGGTTTCTTGGCGGGAAATTAATCCTAATTCCTCGAGATTGGCAAGCAACGCTATTAAGGAATTAAAGAATTCCTTTGGAATTAAAGCTGCCTGTCGGGTAATTAGAATGAAACTTGCGCTATACGTGAAAAGATTCCGGAGGCGTTATTTCGTAAATGGCCGAGTGTCGTAGGGATATTACAGTAATATCTGTCGCGTGTCGTTTTCAGTCTATTGTTCTACTCACGCACGCACGCACGCACACGAGCGCGAGTTCAAAGAAATTCATTCCACTTGGAGAGAGAATTTTAATGATCAACATCCAATTAATATCCATCCTAACATTTTTTCCTAGTTTCCATTAAGTTTAATGAAAATATTCTTTGCGTAGTCTCCGACTGTACTTCGGAACTACGATGCTTTAAAGTTTCGGAAATTAAATAAAAAAATAGACTTCGGGTTCATGGGTTCTCTGGCTTGTCCGCCATTTTCGTCTCATCCGTGAAACTGACACATTCTCTCTCTCTCTCTCTCTCTCTCTCTCTCTCTCTCTCTCTCCTTAAAGTTCAATCGAAATTTTCCAACGCTATGAAAGAGCGCGTGCGAGGAACGCAGCAGGCTCCTTTACGCATGCGCGGAAGCGAAGGATTTCATCCACCAAACGTGACTCCGCTGCACTTTGGCATGAGATTCGACCGTTTCCTCGCGTGCTGCCTGCGTGCGCTCGTGCATTCGTACGTTTTCTAGGTTTCGTAAGTGGAACGAAATTAGGAGGTCATACTGAAATATCATAGTTAGGCCGTAGACTCGCATCACGCGTTATTATCCGGCTAACGTCGCTTTGCAATTTAAATGAACTTTAAACCGGATAGAACGCGGCGCTAGAACGCGAATTTTAATCGCACAGAATTTACGAATCTCCAACGAGATTCTAAAGACGCTCGAGAAACCGTTTTATTCGAAGCTTTCCCCGCGCCTTGATAATAGAATTCACCATGGGTCCTCTCGCTCTCTCTCTTTCTGTCGAGCAAAATTTAGCAAATTTAGTCCGTGTCATCTTTATATTAGCCGATCGTAGAATTCGGTTCATCGATTTGGTTCAGTTAGAGAGAATCTGACTTTCGAATTTCGCCCGAGGTTTTGGCCTTAATGAGCGAGAGACAGCTGGCGCGGCAATTAAGCCAATCCGAAAAATGTCGGATGGCTCTCGGAGTTTTTTCACTCTTGCCAATGGAGCTGGGGAGTCCGGCCGTAGGAGCCGCCGCTGCGCTGCAAGAAGAGGAATTCCAACGGAATATCCGCGCAATTACGAGAGGAGCACTGCTCGCCGGGGAAATTTTCCAATAGTAATTAAGCGATAAAATAAACAGAGGTTTTGTCTCGCGTGCCGCGCTATTGTCGCCGCGAACGGAGAACGCGAGATGCGGGGGAAAAATGTAAAAGTACTTTTTGTCTCCGTCGTGGAAAATGCGGAGCGCCGATCGATAGTCGGCAGGAACAAGATCGCGATCGCGATCGCGGAGATGCGAAGCCTGGATGGATTTATGCTAAGAGCGTGCGCGCGCGCACGCGTCACGGCTATGGACTCCGGAATGTAGGCTCGTTTCTGTGTTACGGACGACTCGCGATATAATCACGACGCACGCACGCACACGCGCGCTCACGCGTGTCAATTAAAACGCGTCGAGGACACGTGGCGACGCAAGGCGTTCTTCGCAAAGCTGCAGGAGAATCGGGTCTTCCGGTTCGAAGGCGAGGATCGATCGGAGTAACTCGATTCCGATCGATCCGATAGATCCAAACACTCGATAAGAGCGTTTCGATGATAATTCTGTTGCAAGCTCCGGCCTAAGCTGGAGGAACAAGTGTTTTATTAAAAACTAATCGCGCTCTCTCTATCTGCCGATCGTCAATGCCACACGCTCCCCGAGCGATGCAATTGAATCTCACTGATAGCAATAATTTAATAGCGTCGATAAGGTCGCTGGAATTTCTCTGGCGACGATAAAAAGCATTTGGCGCAATTGATGCAAAGACACTCGGTTCTTTTGGGCCGATAATGTGTCTGTTGAAAAATTAATGGCATTCCGCGACGAGGTATCGAGAAAGTTTCTCGCGTGGATTATCGAACGCGAGGTGCTCCGACGGTGCTCCAGCGGGCAAATAATTTAATCAGCTGGCGCGCATAAAGGAGGATGAGGAGGAGGAGGAGGAGGAGAGTAAAATAAAAGAGCACGGCTCGTACAGCCAACTCGTAAATTGTCGTCAGCGGGTGCAGGAGCGAGTAATGGATCGTCTAATGCTCGTCGCGAGTCATCGGGCAAACATTCGCGATGGGGATTGACGCAGTTCCCCTGATCTAAGGTGGAGCGGGGGCGTGGGTGGGGGGCGAATTTCTGGGAATCTCTTTTTATTGCGTTTCGCGATACGGAGGAAAAAAGGAGAGGCAATCTCTCGCCTTGTCCGAGTGACGAGGCGTCTGCGGAATTTCATCGTGCGCGGGAAATCGCCTGGTCCGACTTACTCGGCTATCTATCCATTTCACAAATAGCCAACTATTTTTTACCGGATCCCTCACAAAGGAATTCCACAAGCGCAAAGAGTTATACTCCGCTTATCTTGCCTATCACTTTTATAGACGTAGCTTTGTCGATATTCGACTATTCCATCGTTTCCCAGAATCGTTTTCCGAGCAACACGCACGTACTACACACCGAACTCGGCTCTTGTTTTGTATGAGAGTCGCTTTATCGGTATGAGTAATGTCTCTCTCTCTCTCTCTCTCTCTCTCTCTCTCTTGGGTATTATTTTTATCATCCAATTGTGCGATAGAGCGGTACATGCCCGTGCTCGCGTACCCGCGGAACTCTGCCGATACGCCGCCGGAGGGTACAGTGCGCGATATTAATCGCCTTCTTCCCCGGAGTTTCCGCAAAATCTCGCTCGAGGACTTTGCCAATCTCAACTTCCGGCGATTCGTGGAAAGGGGGTAGGAGAGAGAGAGAGACGACGTCTTTCTGAAATTCCCCGAGAGATTTAACGCTAAGCTCTGCGTTGGAATGTTAAACAATGTGCGTCTAAACAAGCGGCTTGAATTTCTAAGAAGGTTGCGATCGCCATTAAATCTCTCGGGGAATTTTCTTCGCGGAGCAACGCGTTATCCGATAAACCGACCAATCCGAAACCATGGAATCCCCCTGCATCCTTGAAATTCCGAGAGTCCCCTCGAGCATTGCGCGAAAATCCCGCGCATTACCGATTTTCTCTGGCGATCCGGACCTCTGGCCGGCGCATTAACCCCTCTCTCGCCCCGCCAAGCGTAATCCACTCAAACGGGAAAAATATCGATTGCCCGTAGAGCGTTGCGAAGAAAACGATTTTCCAGCAAAATTCGAGCGAAACCGTCGCATTTGAAAATAGGCTGAGTGGCGGGGAGGGAGGGGGAGGGGAGTACACTCGGCCTTCCAAATATGCACGCGAGATTTCAGTTTAGCGAGCGATTCCCAACGCCCTTGGCCTTAGCACAGGATTTCCAGTGGTTCTCGCTAGCGGGGAGGGAAGGGTGAAGGGGGAAAGGGGGTCAGGAACACATATGACTGCTAGCAGTGGCAGAGCGCGAGTGGGGGCACTGGGCGAGGGACAAATCAAACGCTGAACGGCTGCCATGCTGGCGGCTACACGCTCGTCCAAGGCTAAGGACAAGGTGATTCCACCTGAATTTCCATGGAAAATTTTTTACTCGTAGCATTTCCAAAATCCATCCCCTAGTTAAAATCGACAAATCGTTTCCTCGCAAATTCGCAACGCGACGAGAGACACGCGTCTTTCTCTCGTCGCGCTCCAAACATTCTCTACGCAAAAAATAAAAGAAAAAAAAAAAAAGAGAAAAGAAAAATGTAGCTAATACTCGGGTGGACACGTTCGATTCGCGGCGTAACGCACGCGTCCAACTTTCCCCCATCTTAAGGCGTCCGTGTAATCGGTATCGGATTGCGGAATGTTTCCTTTCAACGATTTGTCTACCGCCGCAAGTTTACTCCTGGCTCTCGCGCTCTAACACAACACACGTGAGCGGATCAAAATTCACGCACGAGTCCGCTCGTCAATGCTCTTCTCCCCCTCTTTTTTTTCTTTCTTTCCTATACTTTTTTCTCAAACGACCTCCTCCCCCGTTTCCTCATTGATCGCAACCGTCACTGTTCGCACCCGTTCATTCGCTCTCATTGATTAATCGTGCAACTGCACATCCCCTCGTTGCTCGGCTCACACCCACTACCCGCGTCGATCGTTGTTGGTATTCAGGCCGACCGTATAATATTTTTCAAAACGCGCACGATTTTATGAACTGGCTTGATATGTAATCGTGCTCGTCGCTCGGGACGTTTTTCGCATCGAAAATGAGATTATTAATAGAGCCGTTCGAACATTCGTAGTATAAAATCGTGCACGTGTAGCGCGACATTTTTCGCATCGGAGATGAGTTGAGTTTTATTAATAGAACGATGTGTTGAGCGTTCGATGAAACCCAAGAGTGCACGAATTACAACGGAGAAAGATATTGGGGAGCGAGAGAGAAAGAGAGAGGGAGAGAGAGAAAGATTAGGTAACGTTGTTTTACATTCTTATAATTGGAGATAAGCCTGGGCACGTTTCTAATGAACGATGCCTCCAGCGAGAAAGATGGAGCGATAAAGGGGATAGAGTAACCTGTAAATAAACTTGATTTATTCGTCATTGTCACCGACACGAAACTTTCACGATCCCTTCCACGATCGTCTATCGCACCTCCAGTGGGATATGTTGTACTAATATATTTATGTCATCTATTGTTACAGATACACAAAGCCCCAAACATTTGCGGATTGCATCGGCAACGAACTTCCTCTCGGTTGGGAGGAGGCTTATGATAAGCACGTGGGCGCCTACTACATCAACCATGTCAATCGTAAGTCACATTCGTCATCTTTCTCGGCTCATTGATGAAAGCTAAAGGTTACGTTTAAAGTGACAGCCGTTTTATTTGTGAAAAGCTCCAAGCGCGCGGTAGAAACTAGATAATATCGCTGTCGGCGGTCTCTAGCTCTTAAGCACGTATCGTTAGAAGGGAACAACGCGTGTATATATATATATGTGTGTGTATAATTGAGAGGGCTGATACAATAGTTGCTCCTTACACTCGCCCGCGGGAGCATTCTCTTTTTACGATCACCGCGCGAGAATCCGTGGAAAAAGATGAAAATCAAAATTATCCCGGGTAGAAATACTTGAGTTAATTATTGAATAGAATTTCTACTGATTTTTTTTTTAATGTAGTAGTAGTAGTGTTGCTGTTGTGCTGTTGTTTTTATTGCTTCAGAAAATACGTAGGCAAGAAGCTACGTAACGCGTTATGTCCTCTGATTTGTGTTTTTCGCGTTTCTCTTTCAGAAACGACCCAACTGGAGGACCCGAGGCAAGAATGGCGAGCGATTCAAGAGGCTATGCTTCGAGAATACCTTCAGACGGCGCAGGATGTACTCGAGGTAAATTTACACAAAAGAATTTTAATGACGCCACGACTCGCTCGCTATTATGTAACGTCCCATTTTTGCAAAACTTTTCGTCCTGAAATTTCACGATTAACACGAGTTTATCCACTTACGAACGAGTAACAGTAAGTGCGCGAGTACGCGCACACGCATACAAGTGGCATTTTTCGCGATTTCACGAAAAGCCTGTGATATTTAGAAATCTCGTTGAAAAAGGGGCTAATCGTCGATCAGATCTTTTCTACTCGAGGAAATTGTATATTTTTCCGAGATTTCAGAGGAGGGAGGAGGTAGGGGGAGGGAGAGATTCGCGTTGAAAAGCGGGGAATTGCAAGTGAAAGACCGAAGGAGAGTGGGAAATGGTAGCAGTTCTTGTATATCGCATTTAAAATTGACTTTTCGAGAGCAGTACTCGAGTTCAGTCCGCATTCTTTCCTAAGGTCAACTTTCCGCGTCGTCAAGCCGGCTAATAAATACCTGACTCACCACGAGCACGAATTCCTCGGCAAAATTATGAAGGGAGAAAATTCTAAAAATTCTTAAAACTTACGTAGAGAGGTAGAGTAGTGGAGATATACCACCTTACCTTGCGTAACCTCGTGGAAAGAGAAGGAAAATAGGTGGAAAAACATAAGGAAATCGTAGCAGCTGCTACTTCCAGGGGTCGGATTCCATTTGGAAAATTTCAACGAGCGAAAATATCAAGGATTAGATTATTCCAACGAGCCACGCTTTTTTCTTCTCCGCTGACGCATATTTTCCTTGACAAAAAGAAAGAAGACAAAAAAAAAATGGAGCTTGGCGAGCTCTCGCTCGATGAAGCCACATTGTTTTCAACGGTAATCACTCTCATTTATTCCATTTATCTTCGTCCACTTGCTCCAATTTACTCTCCATTTACGAGAAAAGAATTGTGTTTCATTGATGAGATAATTGCTCTGGCAGCCATTAGCTATTTCGAGTACAATGAAATTTCTTTTTCAATCGAGAACCGTAAGAATGCGAACGTTATTGCCATGTAGCCACTGAACGATCATTAGCTTCGGGGCTCTAGACAAATTTATTTTCTTGCCACATGGCAAAAACCCTCGGCGCTTGGAAACTCGGCAACGATTCAGAATCTTTCTCGGTGTCGCTTTTCGAATTTCCGCAAGCGAAATTCTTCCCGGTGGCAAAACTATGCAAATCGGAAACTTGTCACCTTGAATCCGAGAGACTATTTTCCTCGCGACATTCGCCAATTATACCGTGCGACTTCTCGGTCCTCGCCAGGAGAGTATTTTCTTCCTGGAATTTCGTGGGAATTCCTCTGAACGGTTCTGGCAAAAATTCAGAATTCTACAGGCATTGTGCTCGATGACGCATTAACGACGCCCAGTGCCTATCGCGATTGCGATGCTTTTCAAAAGAGTGTCTCTTTCGTTTCTTCGGCATTCCCCCCCTCCCCTTCCGCGGCGATGGGCAAGAACCTCGACGAAAGCACCGCGCGCGGCTCATGGGGTTCTAAACGAGGAACGATGGGAGCCCCACAGGCAGGAAGTCATTCCGTGAGAAATCATGTTACTTCCGGTCATTTGGTGCACCCTCCCGCGTCACTCGCTCCACGATTAATTCGGGATTAACACTGCTTTTCGCACACTGCCATTTGCATGTGCCATTGAAAATTGTCGAAGAAAATTTTCACAAATTTTCCCCACCCACCTCTCAGGCTTCGGACACGCGGAGTCTGCGGGTTTCTCTCCGCGATCTCTGCACCTCGTCCCGTCGGGCCAAACAGTTATCGGATATTCGCTTTGGCGGGGGCGGCGATTTTTCTGGCAGTCCCAGAGGGAGTCCGGGGATGTCGATGTACGGTATATTTATTTCGAGCGGAATGCCGTGGGCGTGATGTCATCGTCGATTCTCGAGATTGGCGCGGTGCTCCAACCTCCAATCCTGAGACTTTTCGACGACAGCTGCCTCCTCGGCTGACGGGGGCGAGAGCGAAAATCACTCCGCGCAGACTAAACATCGAATCGCGCGAGCGCGTGCGACATCATCGAGAAAAAACGCCGGGTCTTTCCCGGGGGAGCCGCAGACCGGGGCTGATGATCCGCGCTGTAAAATTTTCATCGGTTACCATTGCGTGATTCCAGGGTGAGGGGTGGGGGGTGTCGTCCCGTTCCATCGAAATTTCTCACCACGATCGGTCCAGGTCGGGTTCCCCGGGGTAGTTTGCCGCCATTTTAAAAAATGGAGCGTGGCGTGAAAATATTTTGCCGGTAAACGGGGGGCGGGGGGTAAGACGTGGGGGGAGTCGCATCTTTTAAATCAGCTTCCCGGACGCGCACACGAGCGAGTAGCGATGCGTTCTGGCGTCTCCGTAAATTCGTGTGACCTCTGGCAGCGCAGAGTTCACGGCGTCAGAGGCAGCGTAACTCACCGCGGAGGTGGAGAACCCGCTTGGGACTCGTTTGCGCGAGTGCTATGGGGCTACGCGTTGGCTTTGGATCTGTGTTGGTGCGCGCGAATGCACATTTTGTCGCGGTTTCCCGAGGAGGAAACGCGCGCGCGTGTGCGTGCATGCGTGCGTGTGGCTTCCTTCCCTTCAAGTTTCACGCGGAGTGAGCGCGAGCGCGCAGTACGGTGAGCCTCGGCTTGCATTCCGATGCAAATGACCCTCTCTCTCTCTCTCTCTCGCTCTCCTCTCTTCTCCTCTCTTCTTCTCTCTTCTTCTCTCTTCTTCTCTCTTCTTCTCTCTTCTTCTCTCTTCTTCTCTCCTTCCGCCTCTTCACTCGCGCGAGAATCAGCGAGGAACGCGGGCCCGCGCGAACACACGTGGCCCCTCTCCGTTCTTTCTCTCCTCTTCCTCCCCCTCCCCCTTCCGGCTAAAGCAACGATAGCTAACCTGGGTAGCCTCGAACTCGACGCTCAAGGAAACCCTGCATGTGCCAATGATACGCCTGTGCATTTTGCTCCGCAAAACTCAAACTCAGTTCGATTCTTCTCCCCGTAGCGTTTCCCCGAACAAATCTATCCCCCCGCACCCTCTCCACCCTCTCGCGACTTGTTCGACGAGAGATTTCTCACTCCCGTTCGAACGACTCGCGGAAGAATAAATATCTCGAAAAGGAGAGCTATGAGATTTTGTGGAATACGTGGCTTCCTTAAGAGTCTGCGCCACCTTCCATTAACTTGTTTGCGAAATTCAAGCCGTGTCAATAATTGACCCTCGAGCACAACTGTCAAAGAGAGAAGAACTTCTCAAGGATGTTTAAAAGTAAAGATGATGATAAGCTCGGGGGAAAAACGCAACGCGCATATGAAAATTGAGACGCCGGAATAACTGTTTTACTTATATTTTACTTAATTTGCAATCCACTTAGGTCCGGCTGCATTATCACCTTTAGCCGGCATTAGTAAATTTGCGAAAGACTCGCGCGAACGGTCGGGGAGAGAATTCGTTAGCCGGTGGAATCGCTTCGTCGAAACCATCCGCACGGAACGCGTTGGCAGCTTCGATTGGCACGAACCGTTGTTTACTTTGTATCCACCATTGTTCGTACTACTGCAAGGATGATTCTGGGAATGCGGGAGATGATTGCAGTCAATTACGATGCACCGCTGTGAATGGAAGGTGCTTTTAGGCTAACGCAGTGTGGGAGATCGACTTATCGTTAGGAAACCTCCGCGGTAGCTGGACGATCGTTCGCTAAAAATGTGCTAGCACAGTCCTCCTAGTGGTTCTGCATGCACGACGTCGACTATCCCCACGCACAGTCCCGGTTTTATCCATCGTCGTTCCATTTTTACCGCCTCCGCTGAAGGGGGGTGGGGGCGCAACACGAGTGTGTTTGAACTCGAGAATAACAGAATAGCAAACTTTCGCGCCAAAAATCGTAGCTATCTGCTTACTTGGAATTTTTGACAGGAGGGGGGAGGGGAGGGGAGTACCCGCCATTGCGATTATAATCATGATCCCCCCCCCCCTCTCCGCTGGACACGTAGAATTGTGACTTACTTACTCTACGTGAAATATGGCGAGTTATAAAAATGTTTTAATGTGGATTGAACAGAACCGAGTTTGAATTTATTGCCCTATAAAACGTCGTCGAGACGCCAAAGGCTCTCGGCTACCACGCTGGAACGAGGGAATATCCGAAAATTTTAGAGTATTTACCGCTCTAATCCCTCGCCGGGCTTATAAAAAGCGAAGTAAGAATCGAAAGTATTCGGATAATACCACGAGATAGTCTCGATAAATGTCCCTGGAGATTTACGCACTTCGCCACTATTAAAACGTACGCTCGAAGAAATATGATCGGAATTAATAAGCGATTATCCGATGGGTGTGCACGCTCAGAGTCCTAGAGATTTTCCCGTTTGGCCGGCGCAAACTTGGCAGACGTACGGACGGACGGAGCACGTACCTCTCAGAGTTTTCCCCGTGGATACGTAGGAAAGTCGGACTTTCGGGAAAATACTTGTGACGCCTCGGTCTTGTCTTCGGTGCCAAGAGATCTCAAGGATTCCTAGAACTGGACGGACGGACGGATGCCTCTCGTCGAGCAAGGCAAACTCCCCACGAAATTTCGCCATGTCGACACACTGCGACGACAAGTTTCACTTTCCGAAAACGGAAAGTTGCGACTCCCCGGTGATGGTGATAGCGATGGCGATGGTGGTGGCGTGGCCCATGATAAGGGCACGCGTGTTTTCTTCTTAGATTTTCAGGGAGAGACAATATAGGACCAACGCGATTTCAGAGAGAGGTCAGGCGGATACGACAGGGGAGGAGGGGGAGCTTCCGAATCAGATAAATCGGCCCTTGCACATGACGCTTACGGGTCGAGATCCTCTTTCCTAGAAAAGACGGACAGAGTCTGTGACATTTTTGGAAACGTTGTTTTAACGGGATCGACCGGCTGCTGGGGCTACGCTCCAGGTTATTCAGCATTCGACGAGAGCGCGCGTCGAGCAGCAGAAAGTCGTTGAGAATTCTTCGGATTCTTCTGCTCCTAAAAATCTCGAGGTTGGATCTTGGCCTTTTTTCGAACGGTCCACACGTCGACATCTAGACCGGCGAGGAGATAGAGATAGAGATAGATAGATCGGTAGAAGATAGACAGATAAATAAAGAAGAAAGAAGAAGGCAGAGAATAAAAGTCTCGTAAAAGTACGTGGCGATGTGGCAATGTCTGCATTTCGCCGTCGCTACCGTCGTCGTCGTCGAATCCTCGGAATCCTCGGGTTTTCAAGAGCCGAAAAATCTTTGGCTCGGATCTGACATTTTTTTGGATGATCTAGGCGTGTACACTCGCGCGTTTGTGCAGTCGAGTGAGCGAGTAGGTGCGAGAGGGCACCGGGATCCTTCGGCCCTCTGTCCTCTCCCCCTTCGCTCGAGGAGACAGCCCTTTCCCCGCTACGAATGGCTACGAGATGTTCACCGACCGAGAGTCGAGAGTCGACAGCCGAGATGCTCGAGGAATGTTAATTGCCATTTATTTTTGCCCGCTGGGCCCGTACCGTGTGCGGACAGATACAAAACCGATTATGACACCGCCGGAGGAAAGTGCGGGCTTCGATGCCCCTGCAGCAGCTTCGAATCGTATCGTCCCTTCGTCGTCGTTGCGCCATCCTCGGAGGGCTCTCGTCGGGAAATCGGATTAGCGACTCTCGTAATCCCTTGATTCGGTATGTTTGTTTTCCGGCCCGATCGAAGGAGGAGGGGGAGGGCCCAATGGCGGCGGCTACGGCGGCATCACCCGAGCATCGGGGAGACCACCGACACTGACCAGTCCCAACGATTCACGCAACGAACCCAACGGACGCGATGGAAACTCGGGGATGCGGGAAATGCGCGATGACGACTCTACAAATAGGAACCGAGCGGGGCGCGGTGGAGGGGGTTCGGCTGTTAATTTAAAATAGTCCAACAGGTGTAACGTCTGGCTCGGGGTTTGGCCCAACGACGTTTCGGCAGAAGGATGCAACGGCTAAAGTGCATCATTGGATGTGCGCGCAACGGTGGAATGTATCTCTTACGTTATCCGTCCACCAGCCCGGAATAGTAGCAGGGCCGATGTCGGTTGTAGAAAACCGGCTGAGGAAACGCGAAGCGCGTAACTAGTCGATGCAACTGCCGCTACTGCAAATGCGCGCGTCATAGCGCGGAGTCATTGACATCATTGATGACTGCCGGCCAAATTTCTGTCCCGGTGTCTTCCTTCGGCCCCTTTTTCGCTCGGCATTGCTATTCGTATGGTAAACACCGATCAGCCTCGAGCCCAAATGCCTCCAATGTCAGCCGGATAATTGAGCTGCCAATTTTTTTCAACGAGCGGAACAACGCTTAATGGAAATAACACTCGAATCATTCCAGACCTCTGTGTCTCTCTCTTTCTCTTACTCGCTCACGCTCCATCTCCATTATATTTCCCAAGGTGCTTATTATTTAACGGTTAATTCGGAATTCGTGACGTCATTCCTCTTCAAGGTATTTTCGAGCAGGCGCGGATTCCCGCGAACTCTCGGAGCCTGGAATCTAGCTTTTTTCAAAGTCCACTTTCGAGAAAAGAAAGTGTTAGAGCGCGCGCGCGTGTATACGGCTCGAAAAGAAACTTTCTTCGCGGTACACCTACTACGTGGTCATTATTCATTCGGTTTCATTCGCATCGCGACTCTCCCGGAGTCACCTCACCTTGGGAATCCACGAAATGAGATATATCGACGAGAGGCGGGAAGGAACTTCTTCCGTCCTCGTAACGTATGCACGCGCCAATAGCCAAAATATTTATTTCGCACCCCCCAACCCCTCCGTCCCATTCAAGAGACGCGGATAGCGAACATCGGAGATCATTGGGCGTCGGATTCCGCGACGGATCAACGACTAATTTCCCCTAAGTAGAATGTATCGATGAAGAGAGAGAGAGACTATGCTGTCGTTGCAGAAGGAAGGTGATAGAGATAGAGATAGTCGTGTGGATGTGGTGGACGTGTGCGATCTAAGAGCGTGGGTTGACTTTAGGACGGTGACTTGGCAAGCGGTCGAGCAAACAAGCGAGCGAGCCGAGAGAGCCGAGAGAACCGAGAGCAGGCTCTTGCCACGAGAGATTGGAATGTCTCCCCCGGCCGCTCAAATCCCTCTCCGCTCTATCCCCTCGCTACGAACTCCCTCCTACCTCGTCTCTCTCTCTCTCCCTCTCTCTCTCTCTCTCTCTCTCTCTCTCTCTCTCTCTCCTCGAGCTGCATGCCCCTTCTGGCCCTCCACCTCCCTCGCCAGGCCCCATCCTCCTCTACAGGCCCCAGCTACGCGGTATGGGGAGAGGAGGGGGTATAAAGAGAGAAGACGGAACGGAAAGGAACGGAACGATGCGGTGTGACGAAGTTGGATCTATAATTCTCTATAGGTCGCTTCAAAAGAAATTCTTAGGAAAATTTCACGTGAAAGTCGTCGAAGCCGGGAGCGGGGGCAGGGGCAGGGGCCGATGGACGGTCTCATTGTTCGGTCGCGGAAGCTATACACGAGTGACCCCCGCAGATTTAGAGATTTCTCTGTAGAATGCATGGGCCAGTGGGCAGCAATGCAAAGAGATGAAAATCAATTACGAAGCGGCCTGTAGGAATGCCCCAGGTGGTGGTGGTGGTGGGACGGAGAAAACGCAAGGAGCGACGAGGATCGCTGGATGTCTGCTCTCAAGGAGGAACGAAGCGAGAGGTATGCGAGAGAGGGAGCGGGATGGGGGAAAGAGAGAGAGAGAGAGAGAGAGAGAGAGAGAGAGAGAGGAAGGATTCTCCAAGTGCAGATTCTCGAGGAGAGGGGATAGGGCACGTTTCCGAGTCTCAATGCATCAGGAAGAAAAGATGCGAGTCCCTCCGGGTCCCCCGCACCTCTCGTATGGTGGAGGGTAACCCTTTTGGCGTAGTGGCTACCGGCGTTACGCTCGTAGGGCCCCCAGGCGGTCCACCGACGGATCCACGAAGACCCACGAGTGCTCCCGAGGACTCGCGACCTGACGAGCCACAAGGGACCAGGGAATGGAACGGGCCCCTGAATCTCCGCAATACTTCCCCACCCTCCTTTCTCCTCTCTCTCTCTCTCTCTCTCTCTCTCTCTCTCTCTCTCTCTCTCTCTCTCTCTCTCTCTCCGCTTCACAACCACTCGTCTTCTGGATTACGCTTACGACTTTTCAAGCCTGCCCGAAACTCCCGCGGATCCTTCCTGTTTTTTTTCTTTTTCTTTTTCCTTCTTTCTTCTCTCTTCTCTCTTCTTCCTTATCTCCATTCTCGCTTCGTCTTTCCTTTCAAATCTGCCTCGCCAATGAATGTTCGAAATTTTATATTCAAATTACTTTTTTCACCGGGCACATAATCTTGAATCAAGATACTCTTAAGACGCGTTCGGATAGTTTCGCATTTTTGATATCCCTTGGCAATGCAAGATACAAACTGGTTGCTCTCGGGAATCGGCGTGTCACCTGCAATACGGAGTAGAGGAGTTTGCATCTGGCAAGGGAGCCGTGGCTGTGGCCGGTTGCAATCGACGATGACTGTCATTAAGTTTCTCAGGTGTTTCTTTGCGCAGAAGGCTAAACTATAATTAAATAAAAAATCCAAGGTATTCGTGCGCGAGCCGAGCGTTTCTGGAATTTGGCATGTCGATGGCGAGGGCAAGGAGGAGGGGCAGAGGCAGGGTCCTTCGGATATCCCTACGTCATTTGATCAGGTTTTTCCCTCGGGGCCGACCTTCCAGGCCTATTTTCGTCTTTCACGGAGTAACCCGCGTAAATTTTCCACCACGTGGATAGTGTCGAGGAGAGAGATCGCTGGGAGAGCGAGAGGCCTCCTCTCCTCCTTGGATTCTCTCCGCTGTGGTGGCGCTTCTGTTCCGCTGGCGTGGCTTTTCACATTCCTCGGGCTCTCCAGGGGCAAACAATGTTAACGACCACGCGAAGGGATCGGGATTCCATCTCCGTTGGTCGATGCATAAATAGGCCGTCGCTTCCACCGGACGACCAGATATACGCGTACGCGTTATTATTTCTTTTCGTGACTGTCTATTTTTAGAAACTCCGTGGAATCTATCCTCCTCGATTCCTTTCCCGTCTCTCTCACTCTCGCTTCTCTTTCCTTCCAGTCTTTTTCCCTTCCTCTCTTTTGCCCCTTTTTCAATGCCGCGTAACTCTTCCTCTTGCTCCCCCCCCCCCTCTACTCGACCCACGTCCATTCCCTCTCTCCCATCCCTCTTCACGCATTCTTTTTTCTCAGCGCTCTCTTAAGTTTCTACAATTTTCGGCTACTGTTCCTTTTACGTTACGCTTCTTTCGATTTTCTCTTTTTGCATTTTTTTTGTTTTTGTTTTGTTTTCGCGTCGAGCGCTGTCATCGGTTTTCTCGTTATAATCTTTCTCTCTCTCTCTTTCTCTCCCACCCCCTCTCCCTTCGAGGGTTTAGAGCTCTCCGGCATTACTATTGACAAGATTATTATTCGCACACGCATGAATCCACTTTTTGCTCCGGTTCGAGCGCTTATGACGACAGCGAGCACTTTCAGCCGCAGTAATGACTTTGACCTTTGAGATATCGAACGCCGACAATTATCGGAGTGTGCTACCTCGGGTCCTGGAAAGTGAAGCGAGCGCGAGTGCGCTGCACCGCGAACACCGAGGGCCCCCGATATTATGACGTGGCTCCGAGCAGTCAAGGCCTCCTTGCAGATTCTTGCGATTCCAAGCATTCCCCGATTATTGCTTCACCTCGTCAAACAATTCAGCCAAGGTACTTGCGAAAATTTTGCAAGCGGCCAGGGCCCCGAGATGGTACTCGACCCGTTTAAAGCTTTCATAATTCGCCATTGTTGGAATTCCAGTCCCCGCTCGGAATTCCTCGATGAAAACATCGTAGAAATCGCAGGCATGCGCGAAGGGCCCGAAAAGCAAAGCAAAGAAAAAAGGGCAGGAATGTCGCCGGGAAATCCGGGGCAATAATTTCGAGCGAGTCCCGCCGGAGCTGGTGACGGTTCCCCGTCGCCATTAATTTCCCCTTCTTCCCCTTTCCCTTCCCTTCCCTTCCCTCTCGATTCTTATCTCCGGCACGGTAGCTGTCATTATTAACCGCGCGATGCTATTGCCCAGCTTCCAGCGCATAACCGCTCATTTTTCCAGCACCCGGATTTTTCCCACATCAGTGAAAGTCGCTGATAACTTTTCCATAACTGACCTTTCTCTGGCCTTTGGCTGGTAGCGAGCGATACCGCTTTCCTATCGCTAATATTCTCTCTATGGTGTATTTCACTCGAGTGGAATTCCGAAACAAATGGACTGTGTGTACGTACGTACGTACGTACGTAGGTACGCAGAGCTCCAGGGCTGTAAATAGCTGGTTCGACGGTTCACACGTGCGACCGGAAGACGCTCGGAGGCTTTGCCCCTTACACTCGCCACAACTACGATCTCGCCTGCGCACCGCGCCAACGAGAAACAGCCAAGTTTCTTCCAGCGGTAATATCTTCTACGATATATCATACTTTGAATTCCAAAGCAAATAGACCGTGCACCGAGAGAGGGTCTGCAAGAACGCGAATACCTACACGCCGATTCTCAGCATTGTGCGCTAATGCGCGCAAATAGAGACTTTTCCAAATGCCGCGAACTAACTAATTTATTACTAATTTATTCTCCCCCTCCCCCCTCTATCTCTCTTTTCGCCTTTCCTTACAATTTGTGGAA
Organism: Sclerodermus sp. 'alternatusi'; assembly: GCA_037305995.1. Taxonomy (NCBI): domain Eukaryota; kingdom Metazoa; phylum Arthropoda; class Insecta; order Hymenoptera; family Bethylidae; genus Sclerodermus; species Sclerodermus sp. 'alternatusi'. The sequence goes on along the minus strand of CM074547.1, from coordinate 3,705,771 downwards.
ATTCAGAGTTCGAATTCGAAAGAAAAATTGTACAATTCGAATTGTGCGTACGTGCTCGGGACCACTAGGAGGGCGGGGTGAGTCACCGAAAGGTCGCGGCTTATCGATCAGGCTTATCTACTCACGCGATTCGAATTTGTTAGCGCTTCGGCGTTAAGTCATCTCGAGAAGTAAATTAATCCGAATAATCGCAACGCAAGCCTATCTCTCTTCCTTGTCCACGGCGGATTTTTTAGCCTAGTGTCGACCGTCGACCGTTCATTAATTATGCGCTACGATTGAACAATGATGACGGTTCCCCTCTCTCTCTCTCTCTCTACTGATCTTGTCCTCTCGGGGCTCTCGAGACGCCAGAGTTATTTCTGTCTACGTACGGCAGCCGTATCATCCTCTCCTTATCTTCAACAATCGTCATCAAAGATAGCATTCTTTCGGTGTCTGCTTCTCCTGATTCTCATTCGTCCTCTCGCGGCGATAAGAAAATTCCTGAGAAATCTCGATATAGCCTCCGCCTCGCCTTCTCGTGGAGGTGGTGGTGGAGGCATTGTCGCCGCTAAAATCCTGCTGCGTCGAATTCTTCTTAAGAGATTATCTCCCCTTTCTCTTATTCCTCCTCATCCATTTCTTCCTGCTCCTCTCCTCCCTTTCCTACCTCCCCCATACTTGCTTATCTTTCGCGGCAAATAGACGCGCCCTGCTGCCGCTGCCGCTGCTCGTCCATGTACCAAAAACCAGTTCACCGCTTCGCTTCCGGCAACAGACCGTTTTTCGAATTGCTTTATCCTGCTAATATTTCCCGCGAAGCAAATGCGTAAACATAAGCGGACTTTGCGCGTATCCATTATGATTAATTATCCAGCTGACATACTTTCTAGCAAAGAAATATATGTACGTACATGCGCGCGCGAGCGCTCCCCGTGGAACAAGTTCTTTTCTCAAATCTTGGATCCTAATTCGAAGAGTCCATCATCGCGTTATTAAGCTCCGCCACGCAGCGCGCTCTTTCTCCAGAAAATATACAGTTAGAATTTACGCGAGATCTTCTCCCGCCTCTATTCTTCTCTCTCTCTCTCTCTCTCTCTCTTTCTTTCTCTTTTACTGCAAACGAGCTTATAATTCGTCTTTGAGAATTCGTGAACGGCGGGGGGGGGGGGGGCGACGACGACTTAGAGCAGTCGTTTGGCGAACGGTTCGAGGAGTCTGGAGATTTTAGCAGGAATTTCCGTGGTCGACCGTATCTCGCGCTTAATTATCGAGCTGATATTTAATCGAATTCCGCGTTACGCAAGCGAAAGGAGCGAGAGTGCGAGAGCCAGCCCGTGCTCCGGGCGAATGACGAACGACGAATGACGAACGGCCAATGACAAATGGGAATAGCGCAACTGTGCGGAGGATTAAGATTTGCGTAATTGCTTTCGCGAGCGCTCTCCTATAGAAAATCTCCGGTTTTCGTTATCGACGCGCGACGACTCTTCGTGGGAGGAGGATTCGAGCCGAGAACTTTTATCTCCGCCCGGAATCGACTCATCGATCGGGAATGTTTATCGAGCCGCGCTGAATCGCCACCACTCGCCACCCCTGCCACCGCCCGCGAGCTTTCGTAACGAGAAAGGGAAATGTCACCGACTAAGTAACGCGAATGGCGCGATCTCGATTAGAACCAAATATGCCGCTAGTAAACTCCGATAAGGAAACTCCTCCCGGACTGTCCCTCCTCGCGCATTATCGCGCGAGCGCTCGTTTTGGGCTTTCCCACTTCACGCACGCACGCACGCACACACATACGCACGCATCGTATCGCATCGGAAGTTTAGCGAAAAGTTTAATACCGAATACCGACACGTCACACGATCGATCTTAGGAAAGAGAGACACGATTCCCATTGCTTGTTTCCAATGAATTTTACGCGCTTCTTCCGGAAGGGGGGTGGAGGGAGTTTTGCTTCTAGATAAAAACGCAGTTTCTCGCGGATGACGCGCGATTAATACGAGACGTCGCAAGCTTTCGAGCTTCATCAACAGCTTCGCGAGATAAAAATAGAAAAGAAGCTTGGTAGCGATAGTGGAGATATGGCTGGTCTCGGTGTGTTTCAGAAATCTGACACAGTATTATTATAATCTAGAGCCTACGCGACTTTTAGCCACTGTGACAATATCCATTGTAACTTCACTTTTTGCGGGTGGATCGTTATTATTTCTAATAGAAGCTAAGCGCTTAACAATGACCACAATGAAACGCTTAGATACACGAAAGCCGAACGCGGATGTGTCGAAGAAACCTTTGTACGCTGTAACAATGAGCGAAATCACGAGTATTTTATCGCTCGCTCCGAGGCTACCTTATAAAATCCATTTATGCAAAGCAATAACGTATTTTTTATTTCTAATTAGCGATCGTGTCAGCAGGAACATAAAACTCGCTCGCGCAACAGACGGAAACTCCGAAAGAATGCTCGCGTACCATCGCGAGAAATCAGATTTCAAATCACGCGAGAGACTCCCTCGAATCAATTTTTCTTCAAGCAGCAACGTCCATAATCCCCCTTCGATCACTTTCTTTTTCGGATTTATAATAAATTCGGTATTCGCGTCGCTCGGTATATTCCATTCCCTCGCTCGAATATCATTTAATAATCTCGCACGGCTATTAAAAAATAAGAACGATTTACTAGCTCGTGGCTTAGTCAGCCCGAGGAATGTGTACAATAAGCAAACAGATATTCGGAATAAAGAAATGCTTCGCTAAACTTTTATACGTTCCGAGAGATCGTTTGTCAGGGGAACAGAGTTGATATTCGAGAAATTTTGTCCGACTCGAAGCGTGAGATTCAGCAGTAGCAGCAGCAGCAGCAGCAGCAGCGGAGTCCTTGAGCGAGTCTGCTGGTGGGGAGGTGGTTTTGGAAAATTCAATCGCGCGGAAAACGTCGGCATCGAAGACCGAACGATTTCCATCGGGGAGGGTTGAGGAAGGTCGAGAGAGCCTCTGGAGGAGGGGAGGTGGATTTTCGCTTAGACGAGGAGTTTGAATTTCCCCGAGAATCGTGGCGACCTTTCGGCTCGTCCGTGGAGAAGCTCCGGAGGAGTCTCTCCCCCACTTGGCACGAGGCAACGAGTTATCGGTAGGTACACCGCGATAATAGCATCGCATTCCATTCATATCAGCATTGCTCGCTCGAGCTCCGCGGCCCCTCCCCCTATCTCCCGAACGCGCTCGCGCGCACACACTAGCACGAACGCTCACCAAGTCTCCCACACGCACAATCAAACGCTCGGAGCATTACGCGCACTGGGAGATTCCCATGCTTTTAGCTTCGCGCGCGCACGCAGACACACACACATACACACGTATAAGGAGGAGGAGGAGGAGACGGAAGAAGAACGTCCTGTGCTTGCGTTCGTACATTCGCGAAGGTCTTGAACGAACTGCTTTCGCATGGCTCGCATTCCTCCATCGAAATACATCACGAGATTTTTCACAAATTTAATAACCAGTTCCCGTAACCTTCGCTCGCTTTCCAAATGACCCAGGGCTTATTTTTCCGACTACTCTGCTCGTTACTTCCACGTGGGAGAGAGAGAGAGAAAGGGACTAGCTTCGCGTTCCTATAAATTAATTCTCTATGATTCTGATTTATAGGGATTGCCTCGCTCTCCTAACCCGCGGGGACCATTAATCTGCACAGTCGTTGTCTCGCGGACAGATTTTTTCCATTTAATTATAGCGGAGCTCTTCGCATTCGGAAGCCGCCACGCCAATTCTACGCGCGCGCGCGCGAGCACGTGCGTGAGTGCGTGCGTGTCATTGATAAGACACGTGATGTCATTCCGCAGGCGCTCCTAAATCGAGATACATCGAAGATAAATAATTGAACGCGCGCGCGCGCGCGCGCGAATCGTTGAAATTGATTCCCTAATCTCTCGCTCTTCGTGGTAAATGGGACTCGTATTAATGACTCTGCAGAAGAGAGCGTTCTCCCGCCGGATGAAATATCGCGGAGGTCGAAAGTAGTTTGCGCTGGGAAATCTGGCGATTCCGCGAGATGACGGATGAGATGGACCCTCCGGAGCACAGAGGTCTCGGATTCCCTCGGAGGTTCCGCCTCGTCCCGTAAAAGAGAAAGAGAGGAAAGGCTACGTCGGGGGGGGGGGAGAGGGAGAGACAAACGCACGCTCCGATAGAAAGAGAATTCAGGACGACGTCGAGTTTTCGCCTAGCGATTTTGCATCGCGGTTTCCATTTGGCTTCCATCTCGGGCCGGCTTATCTCCCGCGCGCGTATTCGAATGCAGCTTGTAGGTGTCTGTCTCGTCGCAAATAAACTGGAGATTACGGCACGCGTTTTCCCGCTGACGGAGAGGCCGACGAAGAAAAGAATCGGCAGGGCCGGTCGGTCGGTCGGTCGCTCGCTAGCTCGCTCGCTCCACCGGCTTTGTCGACGCTTCTCGCATCGTAGCTCGCTGGAATGCGGTCTCGATAAGCCATAAAACGGCTGGCAGAAGACGGGCAAATGCGGCATTAGCATACGCGACGACTATCGTCCAACCGCCCCCTTCTCCGTCCTAGAATATTACGCAAGGTCCGCGTATACCCGCGATATCGGTATCGCCGATATCGTTATTGCCGCCCAATCTCCACCGATTTTTTTTGTTTTTTTCTTTTTTTTCTCATTTCTTCTTCGGTCTCTCCACTCTCGAAAATCCCATCTCTCTCTCTCTCTCTCTCTCTCTCTCTCTCTCTCTCTCTCTCTCTCTCTCTCTCTCTCTCTCTCTCTCTCTCTCTTTCTCCCTTACCTCATCTTACGTCAACTTCGTCGCAACCTACGTCGTCGGACCGCGGCAGCATTTCCGGTCCTTCTTTCAAGCGAGGGATTTTGGCGAGGCGTGGTAGGAGGGGGCGGGGACCAGGGTCCCGGGAATATTCGTCTTGGAGCGCTTTGTCGAAACGGACTGTTGAATCGTCCGACAAAATGCAAGACGAGCGAGAGGCAACGCGCGATATTATTGCACGACTCTGCTGCACGCGTATGTTATTTCTGCAGGTGCGTGTCTGCGTGCACACACGTACGTGCAACACCGCGGGAACACCGTTATACCTTACCAGCAGGACTCGGCGAGATTCAACGAATTCCTCTCGGGGAAAGTTCTCGTTGCGTTTTGCCTTTACTTTTACACGCGCGCATAATTTCTTCGTGCAATCTCGGCGGCGCAGACGCAATTATGCTACTGCAGTCAACGCTCCGCCGGGAATAAAGGCTGCACTTCGTTTGCAGAATGCGCGGGTGCATCGGCCAAATCCGATTTCCGTTCTCTCTCTCTCTCTCCGTGTGCCATCTCGCGTATCTCGCAATTTTCGCGAGGCAGCCGACGGAGCAGATGCAGCGGCCGAATCGTCGCGCGACGCGATAATTTTCGAGATATTTCCCAAGGCCTATTTACGGAGCGCGGCGACGATTACGACACCCGCGGGGAAAATATGCAAGATAAGAGAGCAGCAGCAGCAGCAGCAGCAGCAGCAGCAATAGCAGCATTGCAGACAGACAGGAAGCAGCCGCGCGCGATGACCCTGGAAGAAAACCGAAAATCCCCCTCTTTCCCTCCGGTTGGTCATTCGAGTTCGCGATCGTTGAGTTAGTCCAGGGGAGGTTCGCGCTGTCCTTGAAAATTTCTCTCGGCCCTCGCGATATTTGCGCGGACCGAACAGGCGCTGCCCTCGGCTTATCGCTCCCGACGAAGAGAGCAGAACCGGCGTGTTTTGTATTGCTGATAGGCGACAGCTTGGAATGCGGCACAATCCGCGATGTTATCTCGGGGGCCGCCAGATATCGGCCGTTATCTCCATCTGAAACAGGTGCGAAAATACGTAGTTGCCTTTCCCGGAGCGAGGCCGCGCGCGCGACCCTTTTCCATCGGTCGAGCTGAAACGTTATCGTCCCCAGGATCGCGCGCGCCCGTCACCGCCGCAGCCGCTCGATCTCCAACTTTTCCCTGGCTCTCGCCAGGAGAACCAGGAAGAGAAACCCTGAAAATTATATCGCTTTTACGGGAAAAGTATTCCTGGAATCTACGGATGGGGATCCGATCTCTCGACGTTCGAGAGCGCAAGCTCCTTGTCGATCAACCATTGACCAGGGGAGAGGGGGGGTTAACCTTTCGCGGGTTCGATCATCGGAAAGCCGGAAATTCCACGAATAACTGTACCACGAGTCCCGGAATCCTCTCTCTCTCTCTCTCTCTCTCTCGTCTCGGGAAAATCATCGTAGCCATCGCGCGAAACCGAGAGATTCGCCAGCTCGCCACGATCAAATCGATTTCCCACTCGTCGCCACGTAATCAGCCTCGGACTTCCATGGCATCAAGGTTAATCCGCTAATCGCCTGGCGCACAGCCTGCAATTTCCTCTAAACTCTCGCCTGCCGGCTGTCCGCCGACTGCGGCAGCTGTTCTCGTTGAATGTTTTTTTATAAAAGTCCTGTCGTCGAAGCTTTCCAAAGAAGCTAACGTGCGCTTCGAGTGCACGTGCGTGCGTTCGGCGCGCGCGCGCTCACACTCACACTCACGTACACTCAGCGTTTATTGTAATTGCGCACGTCGTCGTGTGGCGCCAGCGCCACGATCGGTACTCGAATCTTGCAACTACGCGCTCCCTTCTCGGCTCCTTCACCTTCGCCATTCCAGTCTTCCCCCGCAATCACCCTTCTTCAAGTATTGTCCGTGTCCGTGTGTGCGAGCGTGCGCACGGAGGAACGCGTAAGCAGGAGCCCGGCGAAAAGGAATTACCTCGCGGAACCTGTTGTTGGATCCCTAAGTTTCTACTGGAACTCCTCTTTTACCTCCCCGTAACTCCCCTCACCACTCTCCTTCTGTTTCTCTCTCGATCTCCGACACTCTATCCCCTTTCACTGAATTTCCACCTATCGTTTCCTGGCGTTCGCTTTCAATTGTCAAATTATTCGCGTTGACGAGGCCGCCGTTTGAAATTCGTCACGGATCGCTAAAGGTACACCCCCCCCCTCCCCCCAATCCCACTGGGATTTTCCTGTAGCGAACGTTGAAATCGGACATCGTTCCCTCCTGTCATTTCTAGATCGATTTCCGTTCTCAGATTATTCGCACGTTTCAATCCGATGATTGGAATTCGTTACGGATTATTAAACTACCGAAGCCTCGGGGGAGGAGGAGGAGGAGGAGGAGGAGGAGGAGGAGACGACAACGGTGTCTGTCGCTCAGTTTTGACGGATGGATGACGTCACGAGTCACCAATGGCCAGTCGGCCTTGAACCCGGAGGATTCTGCAAATCTCGCGGAACACGAAGGATTTGCCGTGCTGATCGCTGCCGAGCGACCAATCAGATTCTTCGAGTTCACCGCGCGTTAAATGGGAAAATGGGAAAATGGGGAAAATTCCAGAGTGGAGGAATTCGAAAAATGGGACCTGTTCCTTTGGAAGATGCTCGTGAATTGGGACAGGGCCGAAAACCGGGACGAGCGAGGGAATCCTCTCGGACAAAGTCGACACGGCGGGCAGTCCTTATAAAACGCGGACGAGCAGTGTATATTGCCGTCCTATGCTAGTCAGAGATTCCTACTACCCTTCCCCCTCCTCCGCGCCACCACCTCATTCTCCTCCTTCTTTCTCCCGGAGGCCACGTGCGCCCCGAGAAACTCTTCTTTTATATCCTTCGCTCTTTGTTCGGCAGCAGCTGTCCGCTCCAAGAAATTCCTGTCTCAAGTGTCAGCTCGACTCCTCCTGATCCTTCCCGACCCCTCCCCACCTCTCTCCTAACCCCCTGCTCCCCTACTCTCCACCCTTCACCATCACCTCCACTGACCCTCTATCCTATACCTGAATCCCATATCCGCACCAGATATCACTAATCTCCCGTGTATTTCTCTACTCGAAATTCCAACCGTGTCTCAAATTTGCTCGATCAAAGATGAAAAAAAGAGAATGAGAGAGAGAGAGAGAATCCTGTTCGTGTATCTAGAAAAGGCAAGGCAAGGCATTTATTATGAAAATTCTGGCTAATCCTTTTTTGCACGCTTTTTGCTGAATTCCATGGAGAATGTTTGACGTTGAGTGACGAGGAAGTAGAATTGATAAGCGAGTAGGTAGCAGCAGCAGCGGCGGCGGCAGCAAAGACGAATAAAACTTTCTGCTTAAATGAAGAATTGCGTCAATGAAAATGTCGTTCAATAAAAAAGTCAGTCTGACGTCGCCAAAGGAATTCTTTATATGGATACGAAACGCGTACGGTTCATTCTTTACACGTACACTCGGTCATTCTGCTACGGTTCGTGGATCAGTGACGTCATTCCAGGTCCAGTTTCAGAAAAACTCCTCGCATTCTATAAGCTATCATCGGAAAACGTGCCTGCCACTTGCATCGAACGTTCACGCAAACCCTTTTATCCCTTTCGTCCGTGACTCACGATAATGGCACCCCGTGTACGTCAGTGCGGTACGTTAAATTCCTGGCGAGAGAGACATTTCCCCCCGTTCGCCATACCCCGCGCCGCCACCCCGTCGTCATCCACTACTTCCACACTTGAACTTTGGCGCGATCAATTATGCGCCTCGGATGGCGTATCGCCAAACTCCAAAATAGAGAAAGCGAGAGCGAGCAAACAAACGGAACGACAAACGGAGTCGTTATAATTCGCATTCGCTCCTCTCGCGTCGAAGCAGAAGAAAGTAAGAATCGAAAAGAGGAGCAAAAGGGAAAATCGCATTTCCAAAAAAGAGACCGGAGCGACAGCGCCGCCGTCGCTGCCGCCGCGTTTAGTTAGCAATTTTAATGAGATGCTCGAAAAAGGAAGGATTCCCCTCCTAATTTATTTCGGGGAGGGAAGAAAGGTTTAATGTAGTATAATAATATTAATGGAATCACATGAGGAAATTTGAATTTCACGGGCAGATTCTAGGGTCCGGGGTTTATTAAAAATGTATAGGAAGAGAGAGGAGAGCGCTGCCGAGAGCGCGCGCAGAGCCGGTGGAGGAGCTTGGTAGACGTAGCGCGAAAAAAAAAAAAAAAAAAAAAAAATAAAGACCGAAGACACGTACGTAAGTCGAGTAGCCGGGGCTCTCCGAGCTGGCCATTGTGAAGAGTGAAGCGGGTTGTTTGGGGCCCGGCGGGGACCTCCGAGAGCGGGCACGAGACCCATTTCTCGTATGGAATTCGGTAGCCACTGCTCGATCACGTGAGCCCCTGAGCTCCTGAGCTCCTGAGCGCGTCCGGTAGCGCCCGAGAGAGCCCCTAAACCTAATCATTTTAATCTCCCTACTTTTTTCATCGCGAACAAGCCCATCTCTCTGCTCCTCCTCCTCCTCCTCCTCCTTCCCCTTTCTCTCCTCTCCTCCCCCGATACCCCTCGCCAACCCCAACTTCAATCCACCGAGCAAATCGACTTCCACGAATGTCGCCTCCCCCTCGAAACGAAACCCCACAGCTTCGAAAAGCTCTCGTCTCCTCCGCCGCTTGTTTGGCGTTTCTTTCATTTTTAAGGTTTTACGCGGAGATCGCAAATCCCGATGCTACTCTCCCGACCAAACCCTCGACACTCCTTCCCCAATTAATCGCTTTAATCTCATTAATGGAGGAGAACCACCAACCAAAAAACCTCGTCCTTGGACCCTTTATCGCGAACCCGACCAGATCCTCCTCATCAAGTTCTGGATCCAGGAGGCGTTTCGAGAAGACAAATCGACTTCTACGAAAGTCGCGTTCTAAGGAAACCTTAGAATCCCTCGGAGGATGGCCGGAGGATGGTCTTGTCATTGTTGTCAATTTTTTTTTTTTTTTTTTTTTTTTTTTTTTACTTTTTTTTTCCCCTCGTTTTCGCCTTCTCCTCTCTCATTCTCTTTTTTTCGTCCCCGAGGCTCACCAGCGCTCTTAATCCCTCTGGACGAGGATGATTCCCGGTCATTACGTTCGGGGGTATCTCCGCCATCTTGCTTACGTCTGCGACTATCTCTAATCATGGTAATGACTCGGCCATTTATGTTTTTAGGTACTGACAAACCGTCTCGCTCTTTATCTTCCGAGCAGACAAAATTTTACGCGGCGGTGGCTCGCCGTTAGCAATTTTCATACTTTAGCTTTGCTTTGTAGTAAAGCATATGGAGCAAATCACACGTACAGTGTGGTGGTGTTGGTTTACGCTGCTCTCTCAGAAAATCTAGGCGATCCCGCGTGCCAACTGCTAGTTTCCATTTCTTTCTCCCTCTCTCTCTCTCTCTCTCTATCTATCTATCTCTAAGTTGAAAGGCTTTTCGTTAATCTTACCACGGACTCGATTTATCAGTCGAGCCTCGGAATTCCCTTGTCTCGCTTGAAATTCCTCGTGCTCTATTACAGTCAAAGCTGTTGACATTTTTCATCCGTCAAAATTCGCCACTTGTCTCGCGCGTGTTACAGGCAACTCGCGCAACGCTATTGCCGCTATACTCGCATTAGCATGAGTTTCCTAGAGAATCCGGAGAATCCTGCGTGCCCGACAAGAGGATTTCGTAACTCCTTACGTAACGACTGGCTATTCCAGGCGAATTTCTTATTTACGGCGCCAGGATCGATTTCCTCTCTCTCTCTCTCTAGTCGACGAACCCTGAATTCGATCGATCGCACTCTCGTTCCTTGGCTTTATTGAAAACCGTTCTCAGCATTCGAACCGCAGTCACGAAATCCAAGGCTTTTAATAGTCAGCGCTCGAGTATGAAATTTGGCATCCGATTATAAAATACCACAGGCATTCCTGGCTAAGTGCACATTATTCGATTCATAGCGTTCGCGAGTCTGGAATCCGAGTCGAGTTTCACTCGAACCCCATTGCAAATTCTTTCATAAATCTCATTGAAAATTGGCCATTACCGCGAGTATACCGAGTATGCCGGTAAGAGAGAAAGAGAGAGAGAGAGAGAGAGAGAGAGAGAGAGAGAGAGAGGTGCTCCGACTTTGAGAATCTAGAGCGTGTCAGGTGGGCAGACCCAAAAAGTTCCCTCCGGAAGGAAAATTTCTGATCGCTCAGGCTAATCGTCGAGGTACTTTGCCGCTGTTGTTGTCCTAGTTGAATTTGTAAAAGAGGGAAATTTGAAGAAGAATGCATTTCCAAAGGAGTCCAGCCAGCCGGTGGTTGTTGGTTCGCTGGGTTGTGCGAGATCGCGCGCATAGTGGGCTCTTCGAAGCCCGTGGGCCTTCTCTCCACGAGCCGTAGTGGTTGCGCACTATAAAAGGGGCCCCTTGCTCGCTCCAGGCCCCGCGGCTCGACCCGGCGCGGCGTGCTCAGATAAATATGCGGGAGGGGCCGGAATTCCTCACTCGGCTGCATTCCAATCCTTTCCCCCTCTCTCCATCCCGCCAGGGTCCCCACCAGCTCGAACACTCTAACCACCACCACCAACAAACACCATCACCATCGCAAAGCCACTATCACCGTCATCATCCGCGGCGGGTCCCTCCTTCCTTACGACTCTCTGTAATGCAGACTTTTCCCCGTCCATCCCCTCCCCTTCCCTCCTTGCCGTTCCTCGCTGCACTCCACCTTCTCCTCTACCTCGCCATCCCCTTTACCTGCACCTCCTCTAACCGTATTCAGCGCACTTCTCTCTTATCCTTCCTTACGACTCTCTGTAATGCAGACTTTTCTCTTGCCCCCTTCCACCCTCGATCCTCGTACACCCTTGGGCCACCTTCCTTTCTTCTCTCTCTCTCTCTCTCTCTCTCTCTCTCTCTCTCTCTCTCTCTCTCTCTCTCTCTCTCTCTCTCTCTCTCTCTCTCATGCATTCCCTCTCGCAACATACGTACGTATACATACGACGAACGTGCCACGTTGTACGTGGAAGCAGTGCAATGCTCTACTCCTTATACCTCCACCCCACCCCTTCCTTTTCTCTCCCTTCGAGTGGGACGTCCCCTTTCTTCCATTTCTTCATCTTGCTTCTTCCTGCAATCTACTAGACCGCGAAAGATGTTATTCATTGCGTTGACGGTCGCGACCATGAAACCCTCGAGATCCCCTTTTCTCCGATCTTCCACCTATTACCCGAATGCCTCTCTTAAGAGATACCGATAGTAGCCCCGAGTGAGCCACATGCCACATGCTAAAAGGAATTCTGATCTTTATTTTGCTCGGACTTTTCTCCCGGGGAATTCTTCTCCATCTCTCGTTCTTCTACGCGCCACGTTCTTCATCCTTGATCGTTTATCGCGAAGGAAAACATTCGGCGGCGGCAGCTGCATTGGCACGGAAGTCTTCCTTCCGCTCCCTCTCTTTTAACATTCCCGTCGTTTTGCTCTCGAGGGAACCGTGTGAGAAAACACGCGTTATCGCGCTGTTTGCCCAAATTCTTGAGAAAAAATTATTTTGCCGCCAAGCCACGGACCAGTTTCCCCGAGGAATTCGAACGTCCTGCCGCGCTCCCCCTCTTCTCTCTTCTTTCCCATAAAAGAGAGGGAGAGACTCGCAACGTTTCGCGCTAGGGGAGATGCGGGTAATCAGAGATATTGCAAAGTGGACGACGATGCGTCGAAAGGAATTTCTTCCTTGCGTTTGGTTGCATCTCCGCTGCTGCTGCTGCTGCTGCTGCTGCTGCACGACGCGGTGCGTCGCGTCGCGTCGCGTCGCGTCTCATTCCCGCGCGAAGACCCGGGGAATCTTCGCGGAGTCCCGAGCCCACCGGGTCCTGTTCTCCACGCCGAGATGGAGCCACCGATAGCAATCGCGCGTACGTGTGCGTGAGCTGCATCCACGCGCGCGTATATTTGCAGAGGACGCATACGCGTGCATTCGCATGCACATGCACACGGGAAGCTGCCAATGGAGCGCGTACGCGCGTCCGCGTGTAAACCCGTGTATTACAAGCAGCGTGCGAATTTAACGCGCGCGCACGCGAACCGAGGAATTCGAGGTTTCTGGCAGGAATGCGTAATTTTGATTGACGGCCAAAAGGATTGGTAGGTCCTGCGCGGTAATTAAATGTTTACGTCCAGATAAGCCGCGTGGAATTTTTATGGGATTTATTTCATTCTCTTCGCGCTGTACTATTTTATCGAGTGGAATATTTATTGGGTTGAAGGAATTCCGCCCGTGGATGTGCCTTGGGCCCCTGCCCGGTCGCGTTACCTCTATCTTGAAAATTTTTAATCCCTTGAAATATTCGACCACGGCCCAATGAGATATTCGAGAGGAAAATTAAATTTTTGCCCGGTCATTTGAATATTCCTCCGGGCCGTGATAAGTCTTCGTGAAATTGGTACTGAAAAAATTTTTTTTGTTTTTCTTCCTTCTTATTTTCCCGCTGCAGCTGCTGCTGCTTCTTTTGCGTCCTCTTCTTCCTTCGTCCTTATATATATATATATATATATATATATTTCATTCTTCCGTAACGCAAAGTGTATTTTTATATAATATACAGACGTTACCCACGCACAATATACGAACGACGCGCAGGCACGCACGCGCCGTGAATTATTATCGTAGGCAGAGAGGATCGTCCATCGAAACGCGACGACCTTTCTCCGCTTTTTCCGCGAAGGAATTCCTCTGCGGTTCGATATCGTGGAATCCAATTGGTCAATTTTCGTTCCCGCATTACCAATTACTACTACAAGCTTCTCGGTGCTCGCTCTATTCCTCTTCCTGCCCTAGCCAACTATTCCACCGGACTCTTATCCGGTGAAGCTCGCGTTACCATACAAATCCGTGTTGCGTTAAAAATGCACTCCCGATCAATCGGAGACCTCTTCGCCCTCGGTAAATACGAATACTCCGCGTGGCGGCTCCCTTCGAGAAACATCGGCGATTCCCGCTTGCTCAAATTCATTCCGAAGAAATATTACTCGAGGAGAGACTCGCTCGTCCGGGCAATGTTCTCCTCGATAATCGTCCATCGAAGCCCCGGCGAAGAGTCCTGTCCAGGCTACTTTACGCGAGCCAAAGAGACGCGTTACGGTAAAATTCAATGCGATTCGCTCGCGAGTGATTTGACTGAAATTGAAGAGTAAGTACGAATTTTGGAGCACTCGAGAAGCCGATCTACAAACGGGAGCCTCGGCCTTTATTGCACCGGATGGTATTCCCGAGTCGGAGGAGAGTCGGAGGTTCGCGGGGTTCGCGGGGTTCCCGAGGTTCTCGGGGGGGGGGGGCGGGAACGAAGCGAGAGAAGAGCAGATGGACCGAACGAACGAACGAGCGAGCGAGCGAAAGAGAGAGGGAGAGAGAATAAGCGATGAGGACGGAGAAGGAGAGAGTCTATGGAATGGAATTCAGTAATCAGTTAGGCATTCGGCTCTAGCATAGCGAGCCAGGCGGTATAAATCGCAGCCGTTTGTACGGGAATATCTGGTGCTCCTCTTTCAGCCTCCGGGCTTCCCCCTCCACCTCCCTCTCTTCCACCACTTCCACAAGTTTTAACTCTGTGACCTCCCTCTTCCCGTAACTCTCCTCGGTCTTCTTTGTTTTTTGTGCATCCCAGCCCAATATTAGGCGACTAGATCGGAATGCGCTTGTCGCGGGACCTTCCCAAGGGACTGCGGGAGAGGGAAGGGACTCTGTTCCGTTCAGGCTCTCTCTTCCGCCAAATTCCGCTCTTTCGACTTTCGATCCAGGAATGCTTTTCTTTACCTCGAAAACCGGAAAGACGAAAATCGCCCGGCCACCGTAACAGGAAGTCGTCCGTCTCATTCTTTTCCTTTCACGTCCATCCATCATTTTTTTCGCAAACTTTGCGTAAAATCAGCCGTACGTCGCTATTTACGGCAATGAAGGAGAGATTCTGTGCTTGTAAATAAGTTGAGAAGATTTTCGAAAGTTACCGATTGAATTTTTAAGGGTTGATTGTGAGATTTATCGGAAAAGGTTCTTTTCCAAGAGGAAAACTGCCCTTCGGTCTAATCTATGGGTCGAGAAATATCATTTTTACAATACACCCTTTCCCACTTTACCTACCTATAGATGTCATCTTCGTTATCTTTATTTTTCAAATTTTCTGTCAAATCTTTCAAAATCGTCGATTTCTCCCCAAGAATTCATTCTTCTTCTTCCATTCATTTCTCTTCTTCCAATCAACTTGTACCTTTACTCGAACGTTTCGTAGGAATGCAAATACTTTTAGCAAATAGTCAAAATCCGGAAGGGAATGTTCGAGAGAGACCATGGGACGAACACTCGGTGGTGGTAGTAGTAGTAGTAGTAATTTACTTCTAACTCCTTTCATAGCTTTCATAGCTGTAAATGGGCATAATCAATCTTCGAGTAAGCTCATTTCTTTCACTCTTGGTCCGTTTGTATAAGAGGCTTAATATTCTGCGAGGTCCGAGTAGACAGAAATAATTCAGCAGCTAAACATCGTCCGGATTCCTTGTCGTTACCACGAAGAAAAATGAGGCCAGGCACCATCAAGTTCACGAACATAATCGAAACAATCAGTTTCTCTCTTTCTCCCTCTCTTCCGCTGCCCCCCCCCCCCCGTCTCTTCTTCTCTCTGCTCTCCTCTCGATCTCTCCTCCTCCTTTTTTCTTCCCCTCTACCAAATGGAGTTGGGCCCAGTCTTTTTCGATTCAAAGCGAGACAAATAAATTCCTGATGGTTGCGAGGTACACGTGCATTCGTGAAAGGGGCTGTCCGGAGCGCGGGCTAAAAGTGCACGTGCTCTCTGACCGGGAGTCGTCGTCCCCGTAAGGGAGTATGGAATGGGCGCGAGGAAGAAGGACGAAGGAAGCGCAGGAGACAGGGCGCAGATTGATGAGTAGAGCGAAAAGGAATGATGGTGCGAGATCTCGAGAGTACGCTCGTCCTGGTGGGGCCCGCTGTGGCAGGGGGTGGGGGTGGTTGTGGTGGTGGTGGTGGTGGTGGAGGAGTTGGGAGAGAGGAAGGAAAAAAAGGTACTCTTTCCGCGAGGCGAGCGAACCGGCTCGTACTCGATAGCATCTGCGGGACCCCGACAATAATAGTGTGGACCAAGAAATATGCGCGCGGGGGCCCCCTTGGGCTTCCTTTCGTGAGGGCTGGTGGAGCGAGAGAGGGCCGTTGCAGGGCCCCGCAAGGCCTCCGAAGTTGGGAGGGACGGATCGGCAAGGGCGAGCGAGAGAAAGAGGAGAGACGAGATGGAACGAGGAGCGGAGAGAGAGAGAGAGAGAGAGAGAGAGAGAGAGAGAGAGAAGGCGTAGAAAGAAGAGAAGAGAGACGGAGGAAGGAGAAGGACCCCGAGAGATCCCTTCTTGGTCCTCTCCTCCCTCCTCCCTCTTGGATGATCGGAGACACGCTGATGGGGCCCGTGGAGCGGTCCCAGAAATTCCAACAAGGACGAGGCATAATGCGCGACTCAAGGTCGGTTCTACTACCGTACGTGATGGGACCACGCTCTCGCAGGGTCGTACTGTGACCTCGGTGGGCCCCTCCCCACCCGAGCAGCCCTAACAGTCCCAAGTTCTCCCTACCCTTTTCTTGGCTACGGGCCCAGTCCCCCCTCTTCGTGGTCGTGCGCCACCGCACTCGCCCCAGGCTCGTAACAGGGCCCTCTGGCACCACCCCTCTTTCTTTCTTTCTTCCCTTCCTTTCTTCCTTCCTTCCTTCCTTCCTTCCTTCCCTTTTCCTACCTCTTCTTCTTCTTCTCCTTCTACTTCTACTTCTCTCCCCTTTACCTTCTAGGTCCCTTCCCTTCCCTTTCCATATTGCTCGCCGCACCGCCTCCCTGCATGGCTACCCCTCTCCCCTTCCCCCCCGAAAAACAATGCAAAAGAACATTTAAAAAAACAACCGTCCAACCAAATAAGTACTCCGCAACGTGCTCAAAACAAATTTTGTACTTGCCAATGTTAGGTTTAGCGATTCTGATGGTAGTGGTGGTAGTGGCGGTGGTGGCGGTGGTGGTGATAGTGGTGGTGGTCATCGTCGTTCCATCGTCATGCCAGTGTGGTGGTGATGGCGACGGTGATGGTAGTGGTTGTGCCGGTGGTGTTTACGATAACTTTCGTCAGGAATGCGCTGAAATCAAAGTTCCATTTGAGAATTCATCTGGAATGGAATGCTCGGTTTCATCTTTCGTATCGTTTCTCGCATCATTTTTGCTCGATCATTCATGTGTGAAAGCTGAAAGATTGATTTTATAAAGAAATAGGAACTATTAGTATTGCGATACTCGTTGAAATTCAATCGGAACTATAACAATCATGATAATGGTCCCCCCTCCCCCCTCTCCCACTTCCCCATTTGAAGACGGGGAATGCAATTTCAAGCTACAATCCAATCGAGTGTTCTGCTCTTCAGAAAGTGCAGATGGAATTTCGCAAATTTGTCCATCAGTCAAAGTGTCACGAAGGGCAGCGCAGAGGTATAAAGAAGGGATGTAAAAAAAAATAAATCAGAGGAGCAAAGGGGCACTTAACATTCTGAGAAAATCATTCACGCAGCGTGCAGGATCGTGCAGCAGGAGTGCATTAGAGATTTCTCTCTACGAAGGGGAGGAAATAAATAGCGAGGAAGGCGAAGGATGCGCGATGGCGAGTGGTCGGGGCAGGGTACGGGGGCCAAGTAGAGACGGTCCTGCGGGCCTCGAGATGAGGCCCGCCTTTTTACACCGGGTAAGAAGGAGCCGCGCGCACTGGGGCCGCGCAGGATAAAGCAAGACGGAGGTAAGCAAATCCTGAGTGGAAGGAGAACTAGAAGAGAGAAAAGAGAAGGAAGGATGAGGAAGGACGCCAGAAAGATACTTTGCTGGCTGGAAGCAGGAGCGAGCGCACGACAGGATTCTCTTGCGGAAGAAGAAGAAGAAGAAGAAGAAGAAGAAGAGGAAGAGGAGGAGGTACGAGTACGGGGAAGCTCCGCGAGGAGAAGGAAAGAGACAAAGAGAGGAGGGGAATAAGATAGGCACCGTGCGGAGCCTTCGTAGTGGAAAAGAAGAAAGAAGGAGAGAAGGAGCAAGCAGGCAGGAGCAGGAGCAGGAGCAAGAGCAGAAGGAGGGAGTACACGGTGCGTGGAAGTCAAGGAAGGAGGAGGAGAAGGAGGAGAAGGTGGAGGACGACCGGGAGTGCAAGAAGCGAAGGAAGAGAGGCAAAAAGAGGAAAAAAGGTGGGATCCCTTAAAAATTGAGACCCACAGAGGTGGGGATCGGAATTTCGGGCCCCGTAACCGGCCAGTCTCGAGTAGGCCTTCGCGAAGATGAGGTGAGGAGAGATAGACCAGACCCGAGGGCAGAGGAAGAGAGAAGAGAAGGAAGGTGCCCGTGTCTAACTAGTCTCCGTGTACCGGCATGGACCGTCAGTACACCCTCTGCGTACTCGTACCGGCGCATCAGTACCGTACATACGTCGACGATTATCACCAACGACGAGATCAGCAACGTCGTCAGCAACAACACCAGCGACATCAGCAACGACGCCAGCTATATCACCATCTTCAACAGTTTCCGCAGAACTTTCATCAGCAACAAGTCCACCAGTACCAGCAGCAACAACAGCGCTTACAACAAAACTACCTCCTTCACCAACAGTACCAGAATCAACAGCAGCAGCAGCACCAGCAGCATCAACAGCAGCAGTATCAGCAGCACCAACAACAGCTTCAACAGTACAAACAACAGACCCACCAATATCACCACCATCAGCAGTCTCAGCGGGAACAGCAGGAGCAAATTTATGAGAACGTCGTGTCTCAGTACCGCATGAGGATGTGCTATCACAATGATTATGAGAATGACGAACAGATCCAGAGGTTCTATTGGGAGCAGTGCTACCGACGCGATGACTCCGATGCCACGGCTTACTACTATTGCGAATATGTAAGGAAACGTGTGTGCTTTCCTCATAAGTAGCAAAGTGCAGTGATCCACAACCCCCACCCCACCCAACCCCCTGACTCGACGAGTGCTCCAAATTTTTATTGTGGATATACCATCGGTACATGATAATACGTCCAGAATGACTGTTTTTCTTTCCATGAAAGAGAGCAGCTTAAACCCTTTCTCTTAGTTCCACGAGTGGATTCTTTGATTTCATCTTGAGGAATGCGATCCTCTCTCTCTCTCTCCCCCTCGCTCTTTCTCCCCCTTCCTTTCTCTCTCTCTCTCTCTCTCTCTCTCTCTCTCTCTCTCTCTCTCTCTCTCTCGCTTGCTCGCCCTTTCTTTCTCACTTAATTCGAGTCTCATCGAATCGTGCCCGCTTCGATTCACTGGATCATCCAAGTATTTTCTTGAAAGTTCAAGAGTGGATTTTTCCGTTTCAAGGCCAGGATTGGATTTTTTAGTCGACGCTCACTTCACGAGTGAATGTCACAGGAGTGAATTTCTCTCGACTCACTCGAGTGGATGAGTTTCAATTGGTAGTGGAAGTTTCTAATTGTTCGGATTTGTTCGATCTTCGCACGAAATTGCTAATTATTTATTTGTCGAGAAAGTTAGTGGTGTCGTCTTGCACTCGTAGTGCCTAGGTGTTCCTGAGGAATTCGCTATGGCAAGCCTGGGATGGATGTGGAAAGCTATTCCAAGTTCAGGGATTTGTTTGTGTCGGGATTGCTCGAGAGGAGAATTTCAGCCGTTACGAAACCAGGAAAATATTCCTATGAAACGCTTCGATAGTGAAGAAGAGGAAGAAGAAGAAGGAAAAGAAAAAGAATAAGAAGAAGGATGGCGGAGTAGGAAAATATGTTTGTGAAATCGTAAATGCTGTCCTTGAAATCGAGTTTCCCAGGAGTACTGAATTGTTTTGCTAATCAGGAAGATTGTGTTTCATCATAATGCCGCTGCGCGCGAAACTATAGCAAATTCTTGCTATTAAAGTGTTTCGAGAAAACACTCGAGAGCGTGCGCTCGCGCGCAGTCCTCTTAAAAGTCCTCTCGATCAAGTTTCGCGAGAAGAGAGAGATAAGTCGACCCTTCATCGAATTCGAAAATCTTTTGGACCCGGACCCGTTATAAACTTCTTGAGAATGATTAACGAGTCAATAGAGCCACCGGTAGAGCCCCCCAGCGACTTGCTTGAAAAATATTTGTATTTACGGATACGCGTTTCCTGTAATTGATGCGAGATAAAATTCTTTCGCGCGACTCTCGATGTGAAAACGTACGTGCAAAGATCCACGTAGGCGTAAGAAGACTGGGTTTTAAACGATTTCATTTTGGCATCCACCGATCACCGGTGGTATCCGGTATGCATCTCGGTCGAGTCTGCGTGCCTTTCCTCGCGCTCCATTTTCGGAGCGTCCTACTCGTTTCATTGAAAAGCATCGTGGCATTTATCGCTCATTTTGATCCTCGCTCGCGATTCATGCCCTCGCGA
Source organism: Sclerodermus sp. 'alternatusi' (assembly GCA_037305995.1). Classification (NCBI taxonomy): domain Eukaryota; kingdom Metazoa; phylum Arthropoda; class Insecta; order Hymenoptera; family Bethylidae; genus Sclerodermus; species Sclerodermus sp. 'alternatusi'. Next base: position 3,685,509 of record CM074547.1, on the reverse strand, counting down.
ATATCTTACGCCCCCGAGTTGCATTATCCGAGGAAACCTTGCATCTCGCTTGAAAACGAACAATATCTCGCAGCGCGGCTCGATTATCTCTACGGTCAAGATTGATGTTTCGCAAATTCCTTAATCCTCAGCTTCGAAGATTAAAATCGAACGCTTGTTGATCAACGCTTACGAGAAAAGATTCGGATATCAAAGTTTGCCTCTCCTCGTAAATCCTCGCACGCGCGCGCGCGCGCGAGCGCTCGTAATCTTACGCAAAAGATTTGAAAATATTTGCGTCGACAGATTTTCTTGAAAATTAAGCCAATTCTTGCCATCGTGCATCGTCTCGACTTCTTCCATCGCGACAATCTTTTTTCTTAATTGGATTTTCAGTAATTAGCTCTAACGAGATGCCAATGCCGACTTTTCGCTCTAATGGATTCGTTGAATTTATGTTTCAGGCGAAAAAGGAAATTTACGACGTGAAACAACAGAGGCTGTGCCTGGCCCAGGATGAATACAATCACCTCAACAATGCCTTGTCGACGCTTGGCGCATCGCGTACCAGTTGTGAGTACACCTTAATACTACGCGTATCGCAGCAAAGTCCATTCGTCTCTTTCTCTTTCTCTTTGATTTCGGTCAAAAGTCTTTATTGTGTTCAGTCGGTTAATAATCAGTTGGTCAATATTAATTTCGTTTCGTGTGGAATTGCAGTGTGTTCCAGCTCGAGTTCCTTAAGCACCAAGTACGACCCAGACCTCCTGAAATCCGACGTGGCTCTTGCCAGGAGTCGAGTGTCTCGACTGAAGCGGGAGCTTGAGCAAATACGAGCGGAGATGAACTGTACGCAACGGGGAGTCGACACGCTCGCCAGGTATTATATATGTTCCACGATTATCAGCAGAATGTTGATAGTCTAGAGTCTAAAGTCATTTCCTAATAGCAAAGACTTAGTTTCTCATTCGCGGCGTTTCTCTCTTTCTCTCTTCTACAACCTTTTAATGCGAAATGTCATCGTATCAACGAGGATAATTTCTCGTGGAAACGTTGCTTCTCGATTCTCCGGTATACCCACCACTCGTCGATGATGTATCATCGAAGAATCACAGAGTCCATACTTAAAAACGGGGTTGTCTTGTTTCAGTGTGGAACAAAAGTTGAGCGGTCATCACGGTGGTTGTTACAACATTACGGAAGCCCAGGCTATCATGACTGAACTGAGGAATATCCAGAAATCTCTGAGTTCTGGCGAAAAAGAGAAGGCTGAGCTGATGCAGTCTCTGGCGCAACTGAAGGACGAGTTAACCAGGTTGCAGCTCTGCGAGGGTAGCCCAGAAGCCAGCACTTTGAGCTTACCTCAAGAAAAACTTAGCACGGCTTCCCAAACCGATTTATCCGGTGAATTAGTACCAATTGGTACTAGATTGGCTGAAATGGCTCGTATGAGACTGCAGTACGACGAGGCCAGGAAGAGGATACAACACATTCAGCAGCAACTGGCTGATTTGGAAGAGAAGGTCATACCTGGCCAAACGGAGAGCGACAAGGATAAGCTTCTCCTCTTTCAAGAGAAGGAGCAGCTTCTAAGGGAACTCAGAAGTATCACTCCTCGTACCAGAACTCAGCAAGATATGAAAAAGATCCAGTGTGAAATTCGACGTCTCGAACAAGACTTGAACAATGCTTTGGAGCTTTCCAATAAAACCATAACTGACAGGGTTCGTTTGCACGAGGAGAAACAGCTTTTGCTGCAACAGCTGAGGGACGCATTGCGATCCATGGCCATGTTGGAAGGACAGTTGAAGACACTCAGTGCGAGCACACTGTCCGTCAGCAGCAGTTCCAGTCTCGGCAGTCTCAGTACGACCAGTAGTAAAGGCTCGCTCAGTTCTGGACTGAGTTTTACGGACATTTACGGTGGCCCTCAGTGTTTGGGTACAGTCAACTCGCAACAAGAGCGACCGGTCGATATGGTTGATCTTCATAGACGAGTCGAGAGATTGCTCAGCAGAGGATCCGAGCAGAACAATCTCGTGGGCACACCTTCGCCTGGAAGGTCGCAGCCGAGTCTTTCGCCTAGATCCAGTCTATCCAGTGTCAGTCCGCCTATCTCACCTCTTTACGAAAATGCACCAATGGGCCCTCCGCCCGCATACGAGCAGGTCGAGCTGCAAAGGAAACAGCATCAACGAACGGCGCAACCTTCCAATTATACGCATCTGGACGGTAGTCAGCTGGAGGACAGATTGGCCGAGCTGAGACTCAGTCAACAGTTGCCTCACGATGGTGCCCAGGATCGTTTGAAGTTGGTCGTCGGTCCACATCCACCGGTGGAACTTCAATCGAGCAACATGTCCCAAGGAAGCGGCCTTGGAAGGCCAACTAATTCTGGTCAATTGTCTGGACTGTCCCAAGACCCGCCACCTCTCTCGCCCATCAGTGAAACTCCACCTCCTACTGGAATACGCTCGAGGGCGAGTAGTTCCGGTACCAATACTAGATCCGTCTCCGCTGCTGTATCGGACGAGAGCGTGGCTGGAGATTCTGGAGTTTTCGAGGCATCCAACAGGAGAAGACTGTCGGGATTGATCGGAGATGCCGATCCATTGAAAACTGGTGATATGAGCCTGGAGACAGCGCAAGTCCAAATCAAATTAAGGTACCAAGAGATCTTTCGGGATTGAAAATCTGCGCGAAGCATTTCGCTTCTGTATTTCCGAGATTTGACGTTCACGCGAGACATCTTATTGCGCAGGTATTCCGTCAGCGATGGACTTTTGCATGTCGGCATCGAACGTGCGAGGAACCTGGCTGCTCTCTTTATCCCGAATAACGCTGAAGTGTAAGTATATTCGAGTATCGGTGTAACATCGTTGGGGCACTTGTGCGTTGAAATTATATTGAAAATCTTTAAGTAAATATAATGTCCATGACATTGTCTCGATCATTGACCAATGAGTCACATTCACCTTCGTTATATAATACATCCATTATCAGCGATACCATCTTGCAATTAGCTTTACGAGCGCTCGGGAAGTTATTCTTGCGGCTATTGTACGAACCGTGGTCATAAATTCGCGAATGGCGGGACAGTTAGACGGACAAGGCGAAAGAGACAGATTAATATATAGTTATGTGAAACATTTGATTAATGGCCCAACTTTTTATCGACGCCTTGCTCATGTTTTTCACAAATCCTTTACCGAATAAAAACATAATTTATATCGATTTCTTCCTCTGTGCATTATCTCGATAATTAATATACACCACTCTTCCTTCCAATATAAGAACCTTGAATATATCCTTATTGACGATCCTTCTATGTTGCAGATATATAAAAGCTGCTCTACTTCCGATGCAGCCACCGGTTAGTCATATGTGTTGTACAAAATCAGTTACGGATTTACGTAAGCCAACTTTCGGTGAAACATTTCCCATTGCAGTGCCATTGAACAAGCTTTACACGAAGACGCTGCAGGTTAATGTTTGGTGCACGGGTTCAGAGTCTGAGGAGTGCTTGGTACGTAATATTATATCTTTCATCATCGCGCATTTTATCACGGTGCATTATATTTGCTTTTCTCCCGTCGTTATTATCATCATTATTGTGCTATTGAAATTCTTGCCAAGCTAATTACATAATTCATTCATTACAGGGCTCGGCCCAAGTCTCGCTAGCAGACTTTAGCCCAGAATCACCGAGCGTGAAATGGTACAATATACTCTCCTTCCGCTTTATGCAGCCCTCCGAGAGCCCGAGTCCGAGCACTAGTAACGTTTCTACCGTGTTAACGAACAAACAAGCCAAGCACGATAAGCAGGAGTCGGACATTTCGATGTATCGAGGAGGAGCGCAAGCACAGAATGCGAAGGAAGAAAGTAGCGACGAGAGTACCATCATTAGTTCGCAGACGTCAACTTTGACCAGAAACCAAGGCTGCGATGAACTGCAGACCGCGGTCTCTCTCAGGCTGGAAGAACTTGCCAATTGCCTTGGAAGTCCGGAAGAGGAGGACGAAGATGGTGGAAGCGACAGTGGAAGCGAAGACAGCGACGAGGAAGGCATTATTGTCGAATTTATGATAGACGATAATGTTCTGGAGGATGTTTTAGAGCACGAGGTACGTTTGTTTCGAATGTCCCGTTATGGCACGATCCTTATAGATCTTAAAGAAGGAAGAGCATGCATACACACACCACGTATACATGTAAATTTTCACAAAATCTGACACGCTGTATTAACAAGTTTGTGACATTCTTCGTTACAGGAAGACGAAGAGCTTATCGAAGATGCAAGGCAGACTCAGGATAAGGAAACAAACACCGAATGTGTATTCATTCCAGAACAGGGTAAACAAAGGAAGCTGTCTGCTGCTGGGGTAACGCCCGGCGCCATCCACGACGATAAGAATTCCATTGTGATCAAAAGAAGTCAGACGTTTTCACCGAGTGCTGCCGTCAGCAAAAATCATTATATCTGCCGTGTGAGTTGAAGCTGCAATCTTTTATTTGATTTCTCTCGACATATTCCTCTTATCGTTGATTAATGCGCGCGATACTCGCGCATTATGCATTTGAAGCTTTCAAATTACGAAACGAAATGAAGTTCGACACAGAACTATCAATTTACAAACTGTTCCATTACCATTTCCATTTTCATTGAGACTCATGGGTTTTCATTTGGGTTCTTACAGCTCAATCGAAGCGATAGTGACAGCAGTATGCCACTCTATCGTCGCGGAGGACCATTTCAGCGGAATTCCGTCGAAAGGCGCTCTCTCCGATGGCGACGACCTTCTTCGGCTCTCAGTTGCAAAACTACGAAAAAATCCAATCACTTGCCACCGACCGCCAGGACTTCGCTAGACCTTGAACTCGATCTTCAGGCACAACACGCCAGATTAAATAATCTCCATGATGAGTTGAACAGGCTTCGAGAACTCAAGCAAAGACTCGAACAAGCTCGCGAGAAAGGCGACACCGACTTGGCTGCTTGGTTGCTCGAAGATCACAAGTTTCAAAATCTTATGGCTCAAGCCGAGAGTGGTAGGAACGGAAAAAATGCCGAAGACAAGAAAGTAGAGAAGATGCTTAAGAAGACCTCGAAAGAAATTTACAAACTGAGGAAAACGAAGGCTGGAAAGGGAAAGCCTGACATCATATCCTTCAAGTGAGTACGAACGGGATATAGAAAAGTGATCAGCACCGCGATATTTATGCAAATATTGACGATTTCAATTGTTCTTTTTCACTTTTTACAGAGAAAAAATGGCATTCTTCACACGCGTAAATCTCAATGTTCCTGTACTTCCACCAGAGGATATTTCGTCAGAAAATGTAGTCGCCGCCAGTCAAGTGCCTCTGCCTCAACACAGACGACATGCATCAGAGCCGGCCAGTTGCGAAAGCGCAACATCTAAAATCAACAGTCAAGAAGCTTCGAGTAATTCTTCATCGCGATCAAACAGTGTTTCTACCGGAAATGCAATTCCTGTTAAGTGTTCTAATAGCATGCAGATTGTTAACGAGATCCTACCGAATAATACGAAGAGGATGGTTAACTCTGTAAGTCGACCGAATGATTTAAATGTACGGAGCACGGAGAATGGCCAAGAAAGTGTAAAATCCTCTGAGGAAAGTAGCAGCAGTAGCAGCAACGGTGAGCCAAAGAGGTATGAATATGTCGTCGACAGAGTTCTTGGGGTGGAGGTGTAACCTCCAGTTCCCGTTTAGAAACTGCACTTGCGATAGATTTAATGTTTTATGTGCAACGAGGAGTTTTTCGAATTCGAAGTCTCGAATGTATAAAGTTTTTTGATGCCAATGTTAGATTTGCTTGTGTGTGAATTCTAGTTCGATCACACTAGATTCACGTTTGCCTTATAAGCGGCCTTGCGATATATTTTTCGATCCTCGATTAATCGTCTGTTTATAGATACCATTTGGTTCCTTATTGGTTAAGATATCCATTTGTTGATTTATCAAATACGAGATATTTTTTTTGTTCCGTTCTCGACTTCTAGGTGCCATGTGCAAATATATTGGAAATGTGCATTCGAGACCATGAAGAGAACGGAAAGATTATTTAGGAATGACAAAATATAACTATGATTACTAACTGAAAAATTGTTAAAGGTGAACGTGTATTTCAGAAAGAAAGATAAACGTTGAACGATATTATCCTTGGATAATATGGATTTACGAAAAAGTATTCAATTTGTAGAGAATTGATGATGTAAAGTATATTATATTGATACATAAAATATGTAAAATAAATTTTCGTAAACTTTTTAACGCAAACCACCTTTAATAATTTGTGCTTAGTATGCATTTTATAGTATTCGACTTATCTTGAATGAATTTTCAAGTGTATAAATAAAATTTTATTCTCATACGGGAAATTTAACGTAATATTGTTATTGTTTGAAAAATATTTTAAAGATTCCTAAAGCTTCTGATTGCGATTTAATGATTTTCCAAAAAAATTGTTAATGCATAATCGCAAGTCTCTCACCACGTTATACCGTGCAATCGTCTTTAGTGCTGCGTTGTGGCTGTACAAAGCTTACAAACTAGCGGACTGTATATATAAATATGAAAATATAACTTATTTAAATGAGATTCGCTAATAACTATTTATTTTTTAATCGACTTATTCGGGATTCTTGTCCCGAGCTCGCGTTACTCCGTTATACGTTATTTTCTCTGCGAATCAGAGCACAGGACCCACCGAGCAGCTGGTCTGCGACCCGATTATGGAAAGCTTGCGCCCTGGTTGGCTTAACTTCATCGAGCACAATTAAACCAGCAAATCAATTATTCGTGCCTTGAAAATTTCACTTATTGTAAGAGATTCGCTACTAGCCAACTGAATTATTAATTACTGAAAAATAATACTCACTGTCGAAAGTATGAGTTTTCTACGCTCTTTGATACGAGGCTTTAAACATGCCAGACACAGAATGGAGCTAATGGTTTTTTGTTGTTACTAAAGAGAAAGAATCCAGGCACGTTTCTCCAAATAATTATATAAATAGCCAGAGGCCTTTTTAATCAAATTTCGCCTGGAGTTTAACCATTTTGGCCAATTCGTTATTAAAGTAACAATTAATTAGCGCCGCTTTATCAATTGCCAAAAAGTAGATGAATCTGGGATTTAACAAGATATATTTTACTTAGAACCGAGAAGATCCTGTATTAGGGTTAATGTTATGAACATAGTGCCTGTTAGATGATAAGATCGTTAACGTGTTTGAAGGAGCAATTATTTCCAGCGTATCGTACGCCATATTACACGTATGTACATTGAGGGACCTGGAAGAGGTGGGGAGCTAGGGTTATAGTGAAAATTGCGCTAAAATTTGTATATAAGTTTGTATATACGCATCGACAATCATGTTTTTATTCGTTTATAAATAAATATAAATATATAAATACGACTCGTGTATTCACACGCGCAGAGACACGCGACATACAAGCAAACACACATGTATACATATACATATTATATAGACACATACAACTCTAAACACATATATTTATATGTACACCTAAGAGAAACTTTTGCAATAAATGTAATTCACTCTGCGAGCCGAATGCAATTATAAGGGTGAAGTATATTACCAATTCGCAGAAATTCGAAGGATGAGAATAGGTAGCAATGAAATGGAAAAACCGATATACCCCACGATCAAAACCGCCTTATAAAAGTGTTAAACCTATTACAACCGTGTATTTAATTAATGTTATGCTATTGTATTATTTACTACCGCATAGCGCCTTACTGTATCGAAATAAGTATAATATTGATAATAATGACGTTAATGGTAAAGATAAGAATGATAATAACAATAATGGTAATATCGTAAAGGGACACACACATACTCTCAGACACGTACAGATTCCCGCAGGAACATCCACAATTACAGCATGATTTGTAAGTAATGGTTCGTATGGTAATGATTAAAGTAAGCTTAGAATACATGAAAAGATTTCTTGTCTACCTGTCTCTCATCCTCCATCTGCCCTAGATCATCATTTCCTTTATGGTCTTTTCATAGTGAGAGGAAGTTTTTCTCCGAGATTTGAGAAAATGGAAAAAATGGTAAGTAATGTTAGTTTCAATTGATTGCTTCAAAGGTAAGCAGTAGTAGTAGTGTAGTAGTAGTAGTAGTAGTAGTAAAAAGATAAACAGGAGTATTGCTACTGCGTAGGTGTGTGTTTGTACGTGGGACGTTATCGGTCAGTGTTGGGTCGTCGCGTGGCCGGCTCGGGTTGCGCTCGAGTTACTTTTGCCTGGACGACCGACGTCGGCGTCGGCGTCCCTCAGTCGAGCGGTGTGCGTCCACCGCGATGCTGCTCTGCATCATCGTTCGTACGACGCTCTCCGCTTCACTCAGCGCCGCGGTGCAAATCGTGCTTTTCCTTCTGCCAAGCTCCAACATCTGGAGGATCCACGCTTCCCTACCTCCTGGAGCCGGTCAGTTTTCAAAAACCAAAAACGATCTATGTCTCTCTCTCTCTCTCTCTCACCTTCGTAGTTCACCAACACCACGCGCTCCTATTTCTCTTATTTTTCTGTTTTTCATTCAATTTTTCAAAAGCACGCTTGCACTCTTTACCGCTATTAATTTTCGATACTTTCAAGATCGTTCGTCTCCTTCAAATTGATCTTGTCAAAGGGAGAATATTGCAAATCTGATCGGTGCGCAAGTGATCGAGTGGCACACGCGTGGGTGCTTTCGGAGAACAAGCGTTGAAGAAACTTAGCGCCAAGTGAAAAGAATTGGCCTAAGTAATTCAACGCTACTGCCCCTGGTATATACGCCAGGTAATCGATATTATTGTGGACACACTCCACTCCATGGACTCACCAAGCCACACGAGAATCCTGGATAACGTTAAACCACTATTCTAACGCGCATCCGTACCTACCTCTACATTACGAACAAGTTTCTACTTTTGTCTTTTTTAATATTAGTTCGCTTTTATACGTGGCTAATTTCAATTCAGGTTTCTTGAAAATGTTTTGCATTGCTTTCGTTCAGTCTCGAGCGGCACGCGATTACGAGTTTCGTTAAATTTCCATCAAGGATTCGGAGGAGGCCAAATCGCTCTTAATTTATTCAAACATACCGAATTGGAGAATGAAATTAAATAATGCTTTAATCATCGTCCAACGTTAAAATTATACGGAGCACGAAGAAAGATTTTTGTTTCTGTCATTTCCCGTATGAAATCTAGTGGATCCAGATGTCACGCCGATGCCTCGTTTCTTCCTTTTGTGGAAAATTATTTAAAGTTGGCTAATCGGTTTTATCAGATTATCAGGTAATTGTATCGCGGAAGGATCGGAGCTGTTTAGTTATGTTTGGCTCGTGGCACGCTTCTTTCGTGACAGGTGGAACCGTAAGCGCCGAAAACACGTGACTCGCGAGGGCGTCGGTGCAATGGAATCGAACCTAAGGCCCGCGGAGCTAATCAAAGCCAAGTTCGCAAATTCTCACCATAGGAACTTTGTTTTCTATCGATTTAACACTTCCTACATAGCAGGGACTAAAAATACCTCCGGTTCATCGCAACTCCAAAAGCTGCGTGTGCGTGCGCTATCGTTGAAGACTCTTTAAGAGAAACAACTCTTCCCTCTCTCTCTCTCTCTCTCTCTCTCTCTCTCTCTCTCTCTCTCTCTCTCTCTCTCTCTCTCTCTCGTCCGTCCCTTGACAAACGGAAATTGCTGCAAGAATCAGAGTCGGGAGAGCGAAAATTCCGCGACTTTTGGCGAATTTAACGCACGGCCATCAGGCGCATTAGCGAGTAACAAAGAACGCGGAGAATCCGATGACGTTTCCGGACCGGAAACGCTAGCGGACCGTAAAATCAGGTCGTTCTGACAACGCGCTATAAAAAAAAAGCACCGACACTCTTCCAGAGCGTCATAACCAGCAATTGCAATCGCGATTGCAGGTATGCCTCTGTGGTTCACCGAACTCGCGACGATTGTATCATCGCGATCGATGAAGAACCGCTCGATCATCGGCAGGAGCTTCCACGCAAAAGTCCATAACGAACCCATTAAAATACTCCATTATTCTATCATTTCGTAGAAAAACTCGCACGATTCAAGTAGGTATAGATGACCTCGGAAATATCCATTGTCCCTGCGATATATCACGCGACCTCCCTAATCTTTCGAGGAACCTATCGAGAAGAGAGTACGCGCTGCTGCCTCTTCTGCGCTGCTGACTTTTCCAAATTCTTTTGCCAAGTGACACGCGAATGTCGGAGGCAGCGGGGTAAGGAAACGCTCGAGGAACAGGGAGACGCGTAGGGACGATTAAGAAGAAATTATTATGGAGTCGCGTCTTCTCGAAGCTCGAACTCCTCGGGGTTGCGATGCAATTTTCACGAAGGCAGGTCACGAGATCGCGTGATAAGATCCGGATGATCGTTCGTTGTCCCTCGGTTGATTACAGCTACGACGACCAATAGGACTCTCGCGATCGACTCATCCACCGAGATATCGTGACATCGCCGACAACTCGCGTGCGTCAGTTCGTTCACCCTGTAGCTCGAAAAAGGATCTCGAACAATATTGCGAAATACCATCCACCATCGAAACCCGTTGTTGAATCATCGCAAAAGCGCCGCTGTCAACGAGAGGAAGATCGCCCACCACGCGTCTGCTTCGATTTTCACGAGACCTTCGAAACAAATTATTAGACGCGTCTTTCTTTTTCAGGGCTGAGACTGCTGACACTCGATAGTTTTAGAGTTAGGAGAAAAATCATTTCTTTTCGTCAAGATCGATGGGTCAAAATCGAACGGCGCGTGGTCACCATCACCTGGTCGCTTTGTCAGCTTGCAAGTGAGTCGAGTACTCGTTACGATAAGCGACGATCAACGGTGTGGCACACACACACACACACACACACACACACCGTTGGCAATGCTTCATCTAGAGTTCCGATCTATCTCACCGATGGCTCCTCGCGATTAGACGCATGATTTATGCTCTTCAAGTTGACCGGAAGAAACGTCGATAAGAGAACTGGATGGGAAATTAATGAAAACGTTTAGGACTCGACTAAACGTAAAAATCAGGACGCCATTACTGTCAAGCGAGCGTATTCGGGTCGTTGATAAAAGTATCAAATTATATATCCTCGCGAGCGTTGACAGCTGCTGCGGATGATGAAATTACACGGTTTCATCCTGCGTGCTATCCTTCTCGTCGAGGATTTTACGCGAGATTTGATTTTTAGTCGACTCTCTCTCTCTCTCTCTCTCTCTCTCTCTCTCTCTCTCTCTCTCTCTCTCTCTCTCTCTCTCTTTCTCTCTGTGTGTACACTTTGATAAATTGTCATGAGAATCAGGTGAATGAAGGAATGAAAATTATCGGTTTAGAGGACGAGATCATTTTGATCGAGCATCTGCCAGGTCGGCGCGTACATCTTCAGGACTTCTTCTGGACGGGAGCCGACGACGCGCCGCCATGGGTCGAGCCCGGACAAGGACTCACCTATTACGAGACCAGAACGGTACATCGTACAGTTACGGTCTATCCCCCTGACAAAGGCGAAGGCGAGGGCAAAGGCGAGGGTGGTGAAGGGGACGGGGACCAGAACAATCTGCCACAGGGTCCTGGTCTCTATGTTCCTGGCTGCACGTCTTGCATAGAACCTACACCCACTCTGAACGAGGCTGACGAGAATGACATAGGGATTCTCATCGGAGAAGATCCCGGTCCTAGGTCAGAGCCTCCCCTTATTCGTCGGATCTCTCCAAAGAGAGATTTCTCCAAATTTTCTGGAAAACTATCGATCTCACGCTATCTCGCGCTATTTAGGTACTGGTTGCTGACTGTTCTTCGAGCTGGCGAAGCGGTTCCTCCAAAAATTGAGCTACGACTCGCTCGCCTCTACAAAACCGCCTTTGCTAGGCAGCAGCAGCGTCATCTTGGCCTACTCTCGATTGATCCTCGCACGCGAAGGCTCGCGAGGGCTCGATCATTTTTCAATGAAAAGGTGAGGGTCGTCGCACACGAGAAACGCATTTTCTTCGAGTTTCTCATATCATAACTCCGACATTAAATAATCCAAAAGCTCTACTACCTACTGCATAGGATACTCACGATGCATCTATAAAAGCTAATTCAGGAGGCAATTCTATTCGATTCGATTTCTATAGAAATAGCATTTTTGATTGAATTGCCACACGATCTGGTTTCAGGTGGCATCGCTGGAACGTGTTTCAGCGAACGCGGAGGCCTTGACCAGAGAGTCCATATCGCGTGCCCGACCAAAGTTCCTGGCTGACGCAGAGGTCAAAGCAACAGGACTAATGGAGGCACTCAAGTTCAACGGGACACCGCATCCGGTATTTGACGCGCAAGGATCCAACGACGAGGAAACAGCCAAGGCCTCGAACATTAATCAACGTGTCAACCAGGTAACCTGCTCATCGTCATTCGTTTCGATAATGGAGATTATCCAAGATTATTTTCAAGGAGCCGAGTTCTGTGGAATCAGCATGGAGGAATACCACCACCGATACCTCGAAACCTCGGAATCTTCTCGCCGATGAAACTTACGCGAATACAGCGGGTCTGAATGGCGAAGTAAGGACTCGCGCGCGAACACAATTTTCTTCGCTCTCGCGCGAGCGGAGAGGAAACGTTTCTAAGATGTGCTAATTTACGCGTAGGACTCTCGAGCAAATCCTGAATCGAACGAAACGGATGCGCAGGTTTACCTGGAAACCTGGAAGAATTGGAACGACACAAGATGGCCGCCGCCGCCGCCGCCATCATCACCAGCCAACGAGGAGAGGAACTTTACCGCATGGACGAGTTTGCAATTGAGATCCGACAGGTCGATGCAGCAGGGTCTGGTGCAAGTGCGTATGCAAAACACGAGTGTGATCGATGGCGGTGCCACCAGATTGATCTATTCCGTGCATCTGGGTGGCAAACCAGTCCCGGCCGAAACTGCAGCCAGGGACATGGCGCTTCTGTCCGAACAAGAGGTCGCCCTGGAGCTCGGTGCTCCCGTCATCGTGCAAAGCGAACGTAAGGTCACGAGATTTGCGGAAATTTGGCAAAGCGATGAGTCAAGCGAATCTCTTTCACAGCCTACCTAAAAGAGACCCGTCCGCTGGCACTTTCACGAAAGAGAGACGTATGGTTGCTGGTTGGGGCAGCCGGTGCGGCGATTGTTATCCTAGCCTTCATCGTTACCGGTGTAGTCATCATGGCTAAGAGAAAGAGAGCTCACAGCGCGGTGGTAGCACCGCCAAGCAAGAGCATCTTGAAGAAAGATCGCGAACACGATAGCGCGGCAACTGCTGGAGTGGACAATGCGGGCTTCTCCACTTCGGAAACGGAAAAGGTAAGCGAGTGCTTGTGCGCCGGGTTCGCGCACTCGCACTCGCACGATTCTCGAAGATGTTGCTTTCCGTCTTTCTGTTTTTTTTTTCTTTTTTTTTTAACGATTGATTCCAAGTTACCCGCGTGTACGGAGTTTCCATTCGCGTGCCAACGGCTGACGAAACTAAACGAGATGACGGGAGGCAAAAACCAATAAAAGTGACGCGCCGGTTTGGCAGCGGACAAAGGAAACCCTTACCCAAGGGTCCTCGAGCTTGCTTTTTAGCAACCAAGACGATATCGATTCCAAACAAAGTCTCCCTCGTCCTTTGATAAATCGTCCCTTCGCTCTTCGCCCTATCGAACTTCGTCCCGTCTCTTTTCGCAGTCCGATGCTACCAGCCAGAGACACACGTCCGCCACCCTATCGAGAACTCCAGCCACCCCTGGTTCGCAGCGAAGCCTCGAGGCTGGTCTCAACGAAGTATCCAGCGACAACGACGAGGATCCCAAGAGAATTTGGGATCTGCAGGAACGCGTCGCGAGGAAAGCTAGGTAAAAACTGGATGTTGCTCGAGCGATCGATCCGCGCAGGATCCAAAGGGTCCTCCGCAGAGGAAGCAAGAATCTTGAAAATGATCGTTCTTCTGCGAAATAGAACCGTCGCCGTCGCCGCCGCCGTCACTACGACGAGGATCACCAGGACAAATGCGATGGATCAGCCAAGAACCCCAGACTCGTTGGATTCGGCCGCTGGGAGAATCGAAACTCTGGATTCCATTGAAAATGGATATGTTCGACAAGAAGATGGTACCACCTCTCCGCACTCGTACCTCTCAATGCCGTCCTGCAAACAATTTCCTAGCATGCGCACCGTCGAACCTCTCTCAAGAGTTCTCGAACCGGTGATGGTTGGTACTCTCGTTGGTCTTTTGGCACATGGCCGCTGAAGTTTGAAATATCGTACAAGAAATACACACGCGTAACGCACTGTTCGGTTATTAGGTGAGACACCTTGACATAGATTCCCCGGAATTACCGAGACACGCGAATGGTCAGATCAGCGGTTATAGGGACGGAAACACGGATGAAAGATTCTTTGCAAGGGCAGCCAGCGCATCCAAAGACCCGGGTGTTCTTGGTCCAATTGTATGGAACTTGAGAAGGCAGAAGCAGATAGAAGGTACATCGAAACGCGATCGAGAGACAATGTCGTCGACATTGAACGGAGAATAAAAGTGCATCAGTGACGTCCGTAGTACACTTGACGTTTGTGCGTCATTTCTGGATAATCGCTGGACAATCTCCTTTGGCGAATCAACGTTCGAGGAATTGCGAAATTGGTGAAAGAGCAATTATCCGGAAAAGACGCATCAACGAGTGCCAAGGCGTTTGATTTGATATCACGAGGCTTTAGGAGATCATCTTCCTTCTCGACAGGCACGACGCCGGAAGTGGGAGCAGAATCCGCTGCACCAGCTGGTCCAGTGGGACGAGCGAGAAGACGATTGCACGAACTCCTCGAGGACTCCTTCAGCCTCTTCGGCAGCAGGGATCCAAAGACGAAGGAGTTACAGTTTACCGCATCTACCGGATCTCATGCGCCGAATACTTTTGCGTCCGTTCCGGATATCAGAGGCAGATCAACTTATGTTAGGTAGAGTTTGCGATGGAAGCTCCCTTTCTCTTTCTTTCTCTTTTTTCTTTTCACGCGTCAATTTCGTTTCAGCCCCAATGCGACACCAACGTCGGAAATAAAATCACGACCGCGTACATCTGTCCCGCGTCGAGGATTTCAAGATCAAATCGCGGAAACTGGAAATGAAAGTCCGACACATCCCAGAGGCGCGTGGGGTTCAAGGCCACTGAGCGCCGGTCCATTCCACAGACCTAATCTACCGGAAGTCGATGTTCGACGAGTGCTCGTGGATTCGCAACTTCCTCCGGAAGACCCAGCCGTGCCGCTTATCGCCAGCATCAGAAAAGAGCTCGAAAAATTCGCTCCTTAATTATACGATTGTATCCAAGGAGACTCTAGCAATTCAACTATTATTGATAAGCAACGCGACTTGACTTCATGGCCATAACATACCTTTCTACGAACAAGCATGTACATAAGTCTGCTGAAACTCGGCGATCTCTTGGTAGAAAAGTAGAATAGACTTGTGCGTATATGAAAATCAAGCGTAGAGTTTGGGCCACCAAGATCGAACAATTAAAGTCATCTTCATTATTCGTATAATCGTTATGATATGCAAAAGATTTTTAATACACACGCGCGAATCGTCGAAATACATTCTAGCGATGAAATGTAAAAAAAAATCGATTTAATTTATTCCCTCCCCTGACCCAGCCGATCCTCGACCCTCTCAACGAAGTTTTAGCCCACTTCGACGTAGAACTCTTCTTGGAGTAAATGCAACAAAATTGCGGTCATTGCATTCGTTGGCCACCCAGTGTTACCTAACAGAAATTGCTCTCTATAAATTCTGCAAGGTGGAGTGAGACAGCACCGAGCCCCAGATCCACTCTCTCACTCTTCTACAAACTTTGCGAATGCTTGGTCTACTTGCATATGTCACTGCGTTTTAAACATTTCCCTGACCTCTGGTAGAAGATACAGAAAATAGAAGTGGAACGCGTCGATAGACGACATTTTAAGAGATGTCTTATTGCCCGCCGGTAACTTACAGCAGCGGAACCTTCGACGAAGCTCGCATATTCCAAGGGGGACAGTTCCAAGATTGCAACGGACGACGAAGGTCCTCTTCCCTTAACCACCAGGTCTTCAGGTCCATCCGTCCATCCGGAAACGTGGAAAGGCGCAACGAGGAGAGCGAGTTTCGCATCCGCGGATCCTCCGTTCCGAGCGGGGCCTAAAAGGAAGGGAATAACGTTATCGGCGTGTCAAGTTTTGCGCATGCGCCCAAGCGATCGGAGAGAAGAAGGGCGCGTTCACTGTTGGATTCTCCGAATTAGGGCGCTAGTAGTCGCCACCGGTCGCTTCCAAGCTGTTATGGCAGTCCGTCTGACACGAGTGGGCAGCGAACGATCGCAAAGGAGTCGTTGAAGTCGCCGCTGCCGTCGTCGTCGTCGCCGCCGCCGCTCGATGTCGGCTGCGTTTTATCGTCGGCGAACTCGAGAACGTTGCTGGACTTGTGGTTGCTCGAGCGAGCTCGTTGCTAGGAGAAAAGGAAAAAGTTTCGTGGTTGTCGTCGTAGGTTCGCCGGACGACTCCTAGTACGGGTGAGGTAGCCAATGCGCGCCGTAAACACGCGTCGGCGATCTTGTGAATGGCGGTGTGTCTGGTGTTGTGACGCGTGTCCCGCAGTCTCATGCCCCGTTGGCTGTCAGTTTCCTTATTCTCGCGTAACGCGTTAACGCGCAGCAACCACGACTCCACGCAACCAGCAACCCCCTGTCCGTTTGCCTGTTTGCCTGTTTGCCTGTCGCCTGCCACTGACACCGATCTCATCCACGCTTCGTCAACGTCGACGTTGAATCGACCAGTGCCTAACTTAGCCTGACCCACACGGAGATATCTCCAAGATTCCTAGAAAGTGAGGCTAAATCTCGTGAATAGTGACGCGTTGCAGCTGCAGCTGCTTCCGCTGCTGCTGCTGCTGCTGCTGCTGCTGCTGCTACTACTACTACCGCTGCTGGTACTACTACCAGTACCACTACTACTACCACTACTACTGGTACTGCCGTTGCTGCTACCGCATTACCGGTTTATGTTTTGCGACATCGCTCACGTTTTTCCTCGGACCTCGAGATCAAAAGCTCCTCTCGAGCGTTTCCTGCGTGCTCGCATTCCAAGGGGAAAAGGTCCACCACGCCACGCTACACCGCACCACACCGTACCACCTCGGATAGTCGAAGCTGCCGCTCGAATTGCCTTGTGGTTTTTTTTCGCGAAAACTTAGCAGCGGAGTATCGCGAGATGCGTCACCGGGAAACCCGGTGCTAACGGAGCGTTTGCAGGGACTGCTCTGCTGTTAGATGTTAGGTACGCAGGTACGAAGCTGACAGTCGGTACCACGCATAAACAAAATATACTGCGCTCTCTCGTGCAAGAAGAGTCTGCCGTCGCCGCCGCCGCCGCCGCCGTATGTGGAAATAAATCAGTATGACCGAAGGAACATAGCGAAAATTAGAGATCGTTCTTTCGTTCCTAGAGTAGAAGAGAGGCTCGCAAGAGCGCATTGCCAAGGAGGAAGGAAGAAGAGGGGAAGAGACGAAAAGAGAGAAAGAGGAAAGAAACGAAGGAACGAAGGAACGAACGAACGAACGAACGGGCTATCGCTTCGTTTCCGCATACCTTGCGGGATCGAATGCCGGAAGCGTCCGGCCATGAAGGAGCTGCCTGCTTCGCAAGGTTCACGCCCCTGTGCGTCGTCTCGCATCTCTTTAAGCTCCTCTCGTGATTTACCGGACGAACTTTTCACCTCCACGTGATCCACCTCCCGATTCGTCCGCAACCCCGACGACGACGACTACCCCCAGCACACGCACACAGACACACAGCTTTTAATCCCCAAACGTATTCGACGACAACGCGCAAGCACGCCCCCTGCACGCTCGTTGCTCTTCATTTTCAAGCGATTCCTCGACACCCTAGCCGAGAGCGACGTCATCGAAAATACACAGCCCTCCTCAGGGTCACGCGTTTCATGACACTGTCGGCCGCGCATTCCAGCAACAAGCCAATTAGCATTCGGTCGGGGTAGCCGCGCGGGGGAGAGTGCCTGCTGGATCTTTTGGATTTTCACGAATTTTAGGATCCTAAGGATCGAGCGAGCCGAGCGCAGGGGAGGAGGAGGAGGAGGAGGAGTTTCCGATACAGTGCCGTGATACGCGAGAATCGTGCGTTTTCGATGGGCAGTGGTGGCAAGTGGTTGTTATTCACGAGGAAACGATCCGGCGATTTCGCAATTGGCCGAAAAGTGAGAGCCCACGACGTCGAAATAGGAGCAGCAATCGAGCGTTCGTCTCGACCGGGCCGTGGGAGAGAAGATGTTTAATTTTATGAAGAAAACTGCCGAGAGAGACGACAAGGAGAAACGAAAGCGAGAGAAGAAAGAACGGAAAGATGTCAAGAAACGCGATCGTAGCAGCATGTCCGCCGAGGAACTTCTGCGTCTCGACGAGGTATTTTTTCTTCTCGCTCGACACCCTCCTCCTCCCCCCCCCTTCCTTTTCTTCCCTCGGGAAAAACTCCTTGGAAATTTCAAGCGAGATCCTTGCAGCGCTCGACACTTTCTCGCCTTCTTTTCCTAGCTGGTATATCCGCTCGCTAGCTACCTACCTACCTACCTTTTTTCTGCCAAAAACAATGAAAATGGAAAGTTCGATTCTGGACACTGATAAACACTTGTTCCTTGTTGCATTGTCTCGCGCGGTTAGCAAAGTGCGGTCGTTGAAATAACATGGCTCGGTTTATCTTGGCCAAATGCTAAACGTTATTTCATAGTATCTCATTCGCTGTCTCTCTCTCTCTCTCTCTCTCTCTCTGAAAGAAGAAACTGCGAGCAACATGCGCGGTACATGCTGTAATACAATAGCCGATTTATTCGTATATAGTGAGGCGTGCGCGTGCCATTAATCGCTGTCCACATTGGGATCACATATATTCGTTATCGGATATCCATGTATGCACTCTTCGTTACGCTACACACTCGACAATGTTACACGCGTGTGTGGGCGTATTCCAATTGCCACTGCGCGTAAATAGGCCCACGCCAAAGACTTTTGAACTTGAAACCAATGGTTTATTGATTCTTCGTCTACGCGCTACCACCACCATCACCATCACCACCACCACCACCACCCGCAAATACAATGGTCCCTAATATCTTTCCCGCCATTAACTTCGATTTCCCGTGGAAAATTTATGAACCTCCTGCCAAAGTTAACGAGGCTTTCAAACGAGATTTGCGCCGATAAAATATTTTCCTTCCAGCGAGAGAAAAATCGCGAAATTCTTAATTAAATCCCCTTTGGATCTTTTACGAGCGAGGAGCGGTGCCCGGGTATATTTAGATCTTATCAGGATGCAGTCCAGAAATAGAACCGCACCGAATCCGCTTGAACTTGAAATTAACGGGTTATCGATTCACCGAGGAAAGCGTCCTTGGCTCTCCCGAGTGTCCTCTCTCTCTCTCTCTCTCTCTCCTGTCAGGAAAAACTGGACGTTTGAGATCCATCGTTGCGCGCGTTTAATGCAAGTCAACATTTTGCCGCAGGTCCGAAGGTCATTGAAAATTCCTGGTCGTCGGAAGGAAAAGGAAAAGCTTCCCAGTGGAATAACCGCGGATTACAGCGCCTCGTTTTTCGCCCACTTGGACAGGGACCTTCTGGAGAATTCGCAGAACCTTTCGCAGAGCACCGGAACTTCCGGCATCAGCTGGAACACCAGAACCCCGGACGGTCTCACGCAGAGCGACTCGTCCGAGGCATCGTTGACGTCCTTGACTGGTACAACGACAACTTCGACAACAACGACCACCACCGCGGCGAACGCTGCCGGTAAAAATCTACCGCCCCTACCCCCGAAGCCGCCGAAACGTGGCATTTTAAAGGGACCAAGACTGAGCGTGATCAGCAGCAGCAGCAGCAGCGCCAGCGTCCTCGTGGAGGGAATCGAGCTTCCAAACGGCAACGACGCCAATCACCAGGAGGCGAGTACGCTCCTCGTGAGGAATACTCTTCAGAACGAAGTGATCGCCTATCAGAATGTTCCCGTGCACGCGCTGGGAAATCTGAACGATTACAACGACGAGGATTCCTTCAATTGCCAGACCACTTGGCGCGTTACGCACTCTCCTTCCGGGTATCAACCCCCCCCTCAGTCGTCTCATCAGGTGGACACCAAATTACTACAGGTTGCTATTTGTTCCCTTCACCCTAGAGACACCTATGAGAGCTAGCTGCTCCCTCGTCGATTCTAACGAATTTCTTCCACTTCTTCAGGTGGTAACGAGCGCGAGTCCCTCGGCGGATTCGCTAACCGACACGACGAACTCGAGTTTTGCAACCCCGCCGTTCAGTCTGTCGCCAGTCGGGGAGTCCCAGGGTTTCAATAGGTGGAGATCGTCAGCCTCCTTCGAGGAGCAAGGCGTCGAGCTGCAGCTTCCGGAGATCGTGCCACTGGAGTTGCCGGAGCCGCGGGAGCTGACGATCCAACGTCAGCCACCCCCGCGCAATGATTTCGGCTTCTCCCTCCGACGTGCCGTCATCGTCGAAAGATTCGCCAATGGCGTCACCCAGATGAAGCCCGTCATCTTCGCGGAGCCCGGCACCCTGGTGCAGCATAACAACGACACTGGCTTACTACCCGGCGACAGACTGATCGAAGTCAACGGAATCAACGTGGACGACAAGTCCCGCGAGGAAATTATCGATTTGATCAAGGGATCTGCTAGCAGCGTCACCGTAAAGGTTCGCTTATCCTCATTATCGCTAATCCCTTAACAAGCTAACGATAATAGTGATAAATAATAACGAGCTTTTAATGACCAGTCGAGAGCTACGTGCTCTGCTCTGGTTCATTAGGATGAATTCATCGAGCAACCATTAATGATATCGCGCAAACGCATAGATTACACGAAGAGGTTTGCTCTCCCTGCCTCCTTCCTCCCTCTTTCTTTCGTGATCTCCCAATGATGAATGGATGTGTACCGAAGCAAGTATTTATTTTTCTCGAGTTCAGGTAACTCGTTCCAGATAGACTTATCGCCGTCGTTACTGTGTTTCGTCCGACCCGAGGTTCCCCACCCGGTCTTAACGCTGGGAATACACTGGAAAAACGTCGACCCGCCAATTTAAGATTCAACGATAGGTCAGGTCCGTGGGTTCTTGCGTAAATATCGCAGGCTGTTGTGTATGTGTCTTTGTTGAAATTGCGAAACGTCGTTAGGCGTTTATTATCCACGTCGAGTCTTCCAGCAGGGATCGGCTCGGGATATACCTATTATCGTTTCTACTCGATTGCTTTTTCCTCAACCCCCCGCTCCCCCCCACACACACCCTCATTTTCGAGAACAACCGCTTTAATTGTATGGCAGTCAAATGTAACGCGACATTTCGCGATAAATCAGCTGTGGTGTTGGAGAGAGAACTAGCGGTTCTCCTTCGTACGACGACTAACCGTTTGAGTATCTCGCTTTGAATAATTAATCAGGTTGTTTAGTCTTAATGAAGCTCGCCTAGTCCAGTCATCGACGTCTCACGCAGGTACCGCAAAGCGCAATCGTGCATTTCCAAGCAGGTATACCGAGTTTAGCGCGCGTACAACTAGACGTTTTCTTTCGTGGGCAGGAAAAAATCAATTCGTTGGAATTGCTTGACTGGAGACTTTCAGCGGCAGTCGAAGACCTGATTGGAAACTTAAAATATTCCTTCTTAATCGTAACTCGTGGTAAAAATTTTGTTCGTTGCCAGGAAGAGGAGGGAGAGGGGAGGGGAGAGGAGGAAACTAGCCGACCAGGAACCTTGCCAGTGGCGATTAACAGTTAGCGAAGAAGGGCCATTGGATAAACGCTATCGTTGGACGATTGCGTTATCAAAGTTACTCGCTGTTATCGCAAAGTCCGGAGTAAGGAGAAACGAAAAGCTAGTTGTTACGCAGAAACCCACTGGTTCGAGGATCCTGTACTCGACGTGGTGAAAGGCAACCGAGGAATCCTCAGGTTCTCGAGAGGTCGATGGAAAGAGGTCGATTGAAAGTCCCATGGCAAACCTTCGATTCGCGCAACTCGCAGAATTAGTCGTTCTCCTAACATTTTGACGAACTCGTATCGTTCCAACATCTATAATGACCCTAACGCCATTTTATTCGACCAATAGCTCACCGAGTAAATAAAAGCCGCGCATCTACGGCAAGATTGGCCAGAGATAAGTAATCTCTGAACCACCACCACACCTTTGGGGTATAAACGAAATTTTTTTTCAAATCCGATATCTGATAAAACTTTCGCTATCGCTGATATAGCGCCTCGATAATGGCAACAACATCAACTCCATCGCGTAGAGAGTGTGTTCATTCCCGCGAGTAGAAAACTCTTCGGAGACTCACGAATCGTAAAACGAAAGAGAGTCCAACCGTTATGCAATGGAGAAATACATTAATCGCGCCTTGTTGAATTTGACATTATTCCGAGGATAAAAGATTCGTCTCGATCGAGGCGTTGGATAATTAAACTCCGCGTGATGCATCTCTCTCAATATTTTATTGCGATATATATCCGTGCAATAATGTCGGTGAGTATTAGCATCTTCCCGAGCGGTTAAATACGTCGTACGAGGGGGGGAAGATATCCGCTATTGCCGAAGAGAATACCTTGATCTTGGATAGCATTGTCGAAGGACCGTGTCTCTAGCTGGCGCGAAAGAGAGAAATTGTGGGTGGAGCAAGTGACTCGGGCGGATGTATCGGCGTGTAGCCTTCCTCCTCGGTTAGATGGTAGTGGAGGATTTAATAATCTCTTCCTTCCTCGCAATCTCTCGCTCTTTTCCACTCAACGTCTCTTCTTTCTCCGACAATTATTCACCCCATCCCAAAGAAAATCATCCTTCATCGTGTGCCAACTTCAATCATCGAGTTCTCCATATCCGCTACCGGTACATTTTGCATCGTCTTCCCTCTAATTGGTCTGATTTCTCGAGAAATCAGAGAGTTGGGACTGTCTGACGCGAGAAATTTTTTTTTCAATACTTCCTTCCTCGTTCTTTCAATTGGTTTTTAATCACTCGCGCTTTAACGATATGGTGGTGGTGGTGGTGGTGGTGGTACCTCCTGTGTATCATCCGACACGCCAAGGGGAAAACTGGACCCCTGGCATGCGCTAGTTCCAGGCATTGACCAAATTCCTGGATACTTGCCAGACCAAATAATTTGGCGGAGGAAGCGGTTTACTGTACGTCAAAAGCCGGTTACTATATTTCATTGGGCCCCATAAAGTTCAGACTGTTCACGAGAAACAAGGAACCTTCTCCAGGTACTTAGGCAACTTTTTATAGCGCACCGAACAAGACGGCTTTGCACTAAACACTATAATTCCAGGCTAATTTATTATTCTGTAAAGATATCGCGTTTCATTGCGGACCGTCTCCCTAAATATCTCAAAGTTTTTCTCACTTTAACAAATATAACATTCCTCCCTCCAGAATTCATAATTCGTAATAACAATATCACCGAAGGATTACCGCCACCAATTCTCGGTTTTATCTCGGTTTCATCTCGCTTCGAGTACTCGAAGAACGAGGAAAACGCGCATATCGGTGATCGCACGGATTAGGCCTCGTAACGACTTGCGATAATAAGAATTATAAAAATAAAAGCGCTCTGAGAACAAGATTAGGCACTCGAAATAGTGGTGGTCTCTCTCTCTCTCTCTCTCTCCCTCTCACTATCTCTTGGCGAAGAGTCATCGAGGTATGTTCGAGCTGTTTCTCAAAAGAGTCGAGAGAAGAATGAGAAGAAATAGAGTGGAGAATTGGTTTTGTCGAATCGATTGACGAAAGTAGCTCGTTTTTTTCGGCGGTACCGTAAGAATTATCTTGAAGCAACGCTCGTGCGAGTTTAAAGGAGCTGTTGGGTCGAGTCGCGGGGGTCTAAATATATCGCGTTCGACGTTTCGTCTACGAGGCAGTCAGCCAGGTGTGTGTTCAGCGACTCGTAAGGTGTGACCGCGCGCGTGGAGCTCCGGTGTTTCCTACCTAAGCTCGTTCATTGCCACTCGCATACTCGATATAGCGCGCTGCCCTGTGTGACTCATGGATCCAGATAAAATTCCCTACACTTGTTCCACGAAGGCCCCCGCTCGATTTGAAAAAGAGTGCGATAAAAGGAAGGAACTCGGCTTCATTAAGCTTTCGGCCCCGAGCCCCTCCCTAATTTTCACTCTAATTGGGAGAGACGCGCGCAGTCTCCTCTCTACGTTCATCCTAGAACGCGACTAGAAAGGCAGGAAACGACAAATTTCCATCCATCGCTTTAGTGCCCTTCCACGGAGCTTCTGTCCAATTCTATTCAATTCCGTCGTCGTAGCTCCGAATCGTTTCTACGACGGCGTTTACGCTCTTTCGGCTTCTCTCTTGGCTCTTCTCTACGTGGAAGAAACGATCACGCTGTGTTTTGATCATCCCAGAGAGATTATACGCGGAACGCGGAGGAAAAAAAAAACTGACTCTGCAGAGATTTAGGCAATGGCGGAATTATAAGAGGAGGGGGAGGAGGGAGGTTACGGGAATGTCTGACCTTGCGTTGGAGAGTCTGGAATGTCAAAGGTGCCACACAGGAACCTGGAACCTGGAACCGACGAGAACCCCCTCGCGTCTGGCAAAATTCAAATGTGACTCGAGTATGGCGCGCGCTCCCCTTTGCTTTGCCATATCGCTACCTATACGCTCTCGTTGCGTTGCGTTGCGTTGCGTTGCGTTGCGTTGCGTTGCGTTGCGTTGCGTTGCGTTACGTTGCGTTACGTTACATTACGCGCTCGTCCGTTTTCACCCGAGGGACGTGCGATAATCGCTGCATTTTGTGCATCAGCGCGTACCAAGCGCGACACCTCAAAAGAATCGGGGGATCGCGCTTTTTGCTCGCATGCTTCTCCTCTCCTTAGAATTCCAAGCGTATGATTCTCTCGACTCTTTCATTCCATCTCGCTCCCTCTCCCTCTTCCTCCCAACGTATTCTTCTTACTGTTTCTCGCTTGGATTCTTAAACAGTAATTATAAAGCATGAAAGCTGCTTCTCATGAAAACCCGTCCGCGTCTTCCATTTCCTCTGAATTCTTGAAATTTAATTACTCACAGTCGTGCTAACCTTCCGATCTTCCCTCCGATCCTCCTCTCTCCTCGTGGAAAATAACAGACCGCGTCTTGTTTTTGTTGTTTTTGTCAAATTTTTGTCATCCTTCGGCCATAACCGAGAATAAAGCCGGCGCTAATCCATTGGCGAGTTCCCGAACGATTCTTGAGAATCTTGATAACGATATTGACCCAACTCGATATTGACGCCGAAGAATCGACGGATTGCACGGACCTACTATACCTATCTCTAGCGACACAAACACGCGTCGTCTCTCGGAGGATATTTCCAAAGCTTCTTCTCTCGCAATACCAAATCCGCGCCGACCGAATAAATGCTAATTTATTCCTAGGCGCTTTATCTCGAATTCGTACTTTACGACGCGAGTCGCTAATGTTCCTCATCGAAACTAATTCTGCTGAAACGACGAGCATGACGCAATTTGCATACGAGAGGGTCCACAAGTCCGCGCGAACTTTCAAGTTTATCGTAGATATTTTTCCAGCGAGATACCGTACAGCCTTTCTAGAGAGAATCCGATTACATTAATCCTTCACATCCACCGGAGGGGGAGGGACCCTCGATCCCGTCGTCCGCAGGAATTATGACCCGAGGCCGCCGCCGCCGCCGCCGCCGCCGTCCATCGTGAAAATTTCTCAAATCCAATAATCGCGAGCGTAGAAGACGTCAAGCGCAAACGCGCGCGAATTTTCCAATTGCTGAAAGTACCGAGTTGCCGCTGGCAAATTATATCGGGATTTCGCAAGCCGACAAGATGGCGGCGTGCAATGAAATTGATTATTAGAGATTTTTCTCCGTTTTCCTCAACGGCTAATTGGCAAAAGAGCGCGTTCGCTCGCTCGCGCCTATCACAGTTTTGTAAGATCGCGCAAAGTTAATATTCCCGTCTAGTCATGGAGAGGCAGAGCGTTGAAGCGAACGTGACGCGATTTACATAGGTGGGTAACGCGTTTGCGGCCCCCTACGCGGTCAACATCCTGCTTCCTGCTCCGTGCACGCCACACGAGTTTGCCCGTGCACGCGTGCCCGTTACACGCTCGATAGATAAAATCCAAACAGGCTCGCGGACTCATCGGTGCCCGTTATTAAAACAACCAAGCGAAAAGCGCATTACGGCCCGGATCGCTACGATTACCTAATGCGCGCTCGGTGGATGCACCAAGAAGCGCATCCGCGATGCGAAACGCATCGATGAAACCTGGCGATCAATTATTCATCCCTCTGACGTCACGGGCGTCCGCCGGCATTCCTTTTTACTTTTATCTCGCGAACGCGTTACTCCTGTCGCTCGACCGACGCATCCTTGTATCCTAAGAAGGGGGGGGGGGGCGTTACCCGGAGAAACTCTCGGAGGAATCGAATAGCCGCGCCGTGGTCGGATAATTGATCATCGACTCTCGGTGATTTTGCGTCGGGAAAATTGAATTCGCGGCGATCGGGGCGAGGGGAAAGGTCGGTGGATCGGCGCAGAGGCGAGTCCCGTGGCCGATCCTCCGATTCGGACAATAGTCTCTCTCTCTCTCTCTCTCTCTCTCTCTGACATTTGATTCAGTGCCTGCCGGGTATTCCCGGTGACTTTAGGAGCCGTCAATTGATAATATCGAGCGTAAATGTCACTGGAGCCAACCCACGGCCTTCGTGCCCGGGTCAAGATCGGCCGGCGAGACCTGTCAGCTATGCACGCCGCGCGTACGTGACATGAGAAAAGTCCTCGCGACGTGCTTACACGGCCATTCACTCTCCGCTATTGTCCCGTGCAATGAGCCACTTCATACAACAAATGTCTCCACTCGCGTGGAAATGTGAATAGCGCGCAAACCTGGCACTTCGTGATCGATAATCGGGACATTATGTTGCCGCGATTTAGGTCGTGTTTATGATCCAATTGTTCACGTTCTGCCACGTAATTATTAATGCCAGGCAAAAGTCGTTTCTCATACGGACAACTTGACAGCGCATACAACGACAGCTTTCGAATTAACCCCTGAACCCGTTGCAACGCTTTTTTCTCCATTCTCTTCCTTTTCCTTTTGACATTCCCTGGAAGAGCGAACGATCCAGATCTATCGATGATTGTTGTTGTCCGATATTTCACGATAGTTGCCTCGCTGCTATATCGTTGCTCTCCCTTTCTCTCTCTCTCTCTATTTTTCATTCGACAATGTCCGATCGATGATTGATCTCGTTTTTGGTATTGTTTTTCTGTTTGTCTCTCCTGGCGCAGGTACAACCGGTAGCCGAATTGTCAGAATTGTCCAGGCGTGGTGGCAGCGATGGACGACACGTAGAGCTGGCACCTGCGAATATTCGGAGTGGCACGCTTCGTCGATCCGGCAGTCTACGATTCCATCAAAATACGGTGAGTCACTCGATCCAATTGCGTGCTAGATAATAGGTCGTTGAGTCATCGCGATACCGGGAGATTTTGGCGGTAGTTATTTGCTATAAAAATACTGCCAATAAATTCTACCTAATCTCCCGCGCTGGTATTGAATCAAAGGCCATTACTCGGATTAAAGATCCTCGTTAGGAGAGTGCTGGGGGGGGGGGGGCTGGTTGATGGACAAATTATACGAACTTGTGAATTCGCTAGAATATGGAGTATGCTTCTGTTGTTGTTGTTGTTGTTGTTGTTGACGAGATAAAAAAATCCCATGAAAAACTTTTACGCGAGTCATTCATCATCCCCTTTGACAAATTTGAATATCGTTAATTTGCATGTTGCATGCGCAACAAAATAAGGCAATGCTGCATTATGCAGGGACACTGTGTACAGTCGTGTGGTTACAAATTCAGGTTCAGGCCAAATGAATAAATTGAAGGTTATTGCATTTGCATGTGCATTTATTTGCTTCCAGAGCAAACCACGACGACTCCGGGCCCTTTCAAAACCATAAACGCGAAAGCGTTAAAGCAGCCTTGCGAATCTAATCAATAAATTAATGTACTAAATATACTTCCCTCGAGAACATTAATTTAAGGAGATCGCTCGGATTCAATTTGAAAGATGAAAGGCTTGAATTCAACCTGAGAATCAGGGTTAACATGTTTATATTTAGTTCTGTCTGTCTCTCTCTCTCTCTCTCTATCTATCTATTTATCCACGATGCACCAACACACGCGTACACACGGAATGTTCGATTTGTATGAAATTAGGGAGGATTCTTCCAGGTATCGAAATAAATAGAAATGACTATTCATACGCGATGCACGTGTGATGTAATGAGGCGTGGCAGTGGGCGGAGGGGGAGGGGGAGGGAGGGAGAGCCATGGCATCGCGATGTAAATTGAAATGACAGCCAGTGGAAAAGGGATCAGGCGGAATGCAGACAAGTCGACAATGTAGGAAGGACAGAGAGGGGGGGGGGGCAAAGCGAGCGTATCAGCATGCAAGCAAATTTTCTCGCAGTGGGAACCGCGCGCGAGTTGATCGAACAAAAGAAACGTTTTACAGCTCTAACTGTAAGTATGGTCAGCTCGCGTTTTTCTCCAATGAGTCCAGAACGCCTTGGTATTCAGCCTAAGCAAGGCTGGCACGGCCAATAAAGCTCCGCTGATGCGTAAGAATTTATTCCAGTCGCTCCAGATTCTCACTGCAATTCACTCCGTCCAATTCCATTCAATCACCAAAGCATTCTAATGCCTCGGATTTCATTGCGTTTCGTTTCATCGTGCGCGACTCCGAGAGGGAAACGAGCGCTCAGCGCGATAACACTTATTCAACTTACGAATTCCTTTCGCGAATATCCACACGGACGGGGACGACGTTCCTCGTTCATCCGCCCTTATTTTACTCTTGCTCTTCGATCGGGACGACATTGTTGCAACGCCTGCTGATCGCTTATGCAACGAGTGCTGGGGGGGGGGGGGGATTCGTCGCTGCGTATAATTCGATAAATCTCTGCGAGAGGTTGAGGGCCAGGAGTTGTTGCTTAATTAACGATTTATGAAATCCGTGTCGATCGAATGACTGTCCAATGAAATGTTATGGAATTACTCGGATAGAGAATTATGTCGCTCGTCCGAGTGTACACGGCCAGTGTAACAACCCGCGCTCTAGCCGGTTCACTGATAATTTCAGCGAAATGAACTGCCGATGCACGAACACGCGTAAAGAGAGTGAGTGAGAGAGAGAGAGCCCCTGTAAGATCAAACTGTTATCTTAATTATGGGCGAGATATTAAGAAAACGCTTCCATCGCTCATTACCGCGGTAAGTAGAAGGCTGAACACAAGCCAATGGCAGAGAGAATTTCAATGCACTCGCGGTTTATTCAGAGCGTGGAAAGAGAAACTGGTGGGAGGGAGGGAGGGTGTAGAACCGACAGAGGGGAAGGAGCGCTTATTGAAAAAGAGACGCGATCGTTTACTTTCAATCTTCATTTTCCCCGCGCGCGCGCGCGTAAACGTCCAGATCCTTATAAAACCAGGGATAAACGGTACGCGATTACCGATTAAGCGGGATTTTCCCGGAAAATCTTGCGGCGCCGCGTTTCCTCGTTCTCTCGTTCTCTCGCGCGATACGATCGTTCGTATCGAAGTGTGTCAGAAGTGTCTGCGAGCAATTGGCAGCGAACGCCTCTCGTACAATTTGCGAAAAGCTGCGAAAAGGCGCTCGTCAGAATTCTTACGCAACCGACTTGCAACGCAAAGTGCGAGGAGGAGGAGGAGGAGGAGGGAAAATGGCGGAAATGCGGGACGGAAAGAGAATCGGCGAATAATCGGTGGAAAGGGAAAATGAGGAAAAGTGGGGATTGGGTGTGAAAAGAGAAAGAAAAATGGTCGACGCTTACTTTCCACCCACATTCCCTAGGCTGGCGCGGCATAGTAATCGCATAACGGTACATCCGCGCGCTCTCTTCTGGGTTCTTCGTTCGCGGCATTTGCCTCGTTTCCATCGCAAGCGAAGAACTGTAATCCTCTAATAATGGAGAACGCGTGTTACGTGGCGCTCTCGACCCGATACTTCCTTACTTTAGTCGACGTCAATGAACTATCAGCGTAAATTAACGTCGATTACTGCTTTTCGCCTCGAAAAGGCCACCCGCCGCATTCCTGGCCGCGTGAGATCACGACCGATAGTTTTCGCGACAACGCTAGGAAAATCGCGTAATCAACATTCAACATAAATAATCATCGAACGCGCAAAGGAATTTCATGAACGCGTGGAAACGCGTGCGTCGTCTTCTTCAAAATAAAATTCTACGAATATTTTTTTCAGGAAACACCATGCCACATCGCCATACACGCAATTTCTTTCCACCTTCTCGTAGCGCGCTTCTCTCTCTCTCTCTCTCTTTTCCTCTCGTCTCTTTCATCCTCTCGATCTGTGCATCCTTATAAGTAATTTCAATAAATAAAATATCACGTTTATCTAAATCATTGATTTTTCTTCTGCGCTTTTGTCTTTTATTGTATGTACTTTGTGTGTGTGTGTGTGTGTACGCATGCTTGCAGGTTACTTGCCACGGTGCATGCTTTTGGCTTTTTGCAAATTCTAAGCATCATCCACATATCTCTTCTCCCGAGTTTCCGCGTAGCTTTTTGCTACATTTCGATGATTGCTATTTTTTTTTACTCCTGTTGCGAGCTTTGAAGGATTTTACAGGCAGTCTTTTCTTGCCGTGGTTAACTGGGCGGAAACCTGAAAGATTGCGATTTCCTTTGTGCAACTTTAGTAGTATGCGAGTGGAAACAATACTACTACTACCATTCTTCTTCTTCTTCTTCTTCTTCTTCTTCTGCTGCTGCTGCTTCCTCTCCTTCTTCTTAGGCGGTTTCGGTCGGAAGCATTTTCTGTTTCGCTTGAAAAAAAATTCAATTAAGAAAGCAAATGTAGAGAAAGAGTCGAAAGAAATTTCTTATTTCTCTGTCCAAGTATAATTTCTTTTCTTATGTAATGATAATTGAGTTAGAGTTACTGCCGTTATGTAACTCTTGTTATAAATAATATGTGTAAGAAAACCACAATGCGAGATATGTATGAGACAATGTGGATGGTCTGGCAGAATTTCCTCGCATTCCTATGTTGAGAAGACATTCGGTGTAGGGATTGAGCACAGTGTTGAGACTGTGTGAGTTTCCTGTATTTTTTTTCTTAATCTGCAACTCCGCGAAACAGCTTTTGCGGGCTTTCGAGGCACCTTTGTTAAATTAGATTGTAACAAGCAGGAATCTCGACTGGTGGCGACTCATTGCAGTTTAGCGATTCATCTTCGAAGCTTCCACACGTTATACATTTTTTCCAGCTAAATATAATCAGTGTTCATTGCAAATTTTTTTCTTCAAGTTTTTCTGTCGTGTGAAATCATTGAAGATGATCTCGGGGATTCTAAGTAAAAAGAAAATACATTTTTGAGATTTCTCGACGACCGATCGACGGTAAAGTAGGTGCCTCCACAATTATTTTTCATAGAAATACCCGATTAAAAAACACGATTTTTAAGGATCTGCGTCACTCCTGTGTACCGTGAGAAATTTTCTTTAGACTTTTGAGTTTCGCGTGTAAAATCTTTTTTCAGCTACTATCGGGATTTTTGTTTCGACGAAAAATTGGAAAATTTTCACCTAAACGTATACAAGTACATTCGCGATGCACGGGTTTTGTAGCTCATTTCTAGAAAATCCTCTCTACGAAAAGTTATTTTGAGATACGTTCGTAGTAGCGTCATTGACATTTGCAAGAGAGTTTATCATCTACCGCAGGTCGGTAAAGTCGACGGCATCTCTCCGGAAAAGTATGAAAGCGCCGCTAATATTGCTTCGCGATGAACAGGTTTTTTCCCTCGAGCGAATCGAGAACCCCGTTTCTGACCACATTTTTACCACCACACGCGTCTCATTGGTAACACCTAAAAATATTCTCGTAATCTCGTAGAGACAAAAATCAAACCCATTTTACCCATTGCTCCGAGTCGGAGGAGAGCCTACAAATCCATCTTTGCGCGATGAAAATCGTTCTTCTGCGTTTATCGTAAAAAGGGCGAAATCATTTAACAAAGAGATAGATAATAGGTCCTCGAGGAAAGGAGTCATCCAACGCACTTATCTTTACGACCAAACTGTATTATCAATCGCCAAATGTCGCAGAGGCATTCGAGACCTTAAAAAATTTTGTCAAGATATTTCAAAGTAAAGAGAGACACGAGTAAAAGTGATTATCTTTACGACTCGTCCGAGACCGATGATTTTCCCGCTAAAGTCAAATATTGGTAAGCGCAAAGCAGCTCGTTTCCGTTTATTCTCGAGGGTTACGCGAGGTTACGCGAGATCGACAAACAAATTGTCAGCTTTCGGAGAGTTTGTCGTTCGCGTTGCATCCGCAGCAGCGACGGTGTTAAAAAAAAGCTAAAAGCAAAAGGTGTCGCGTGGAACCGATCGAATCGCGAAATGCGCGCGATGGTAGTAGCGACAGCGGCAATAGTTCTCGTTTTCTCGTTGGAAATGCGCGAGACGATGACGAGCACCACGAGGACATCGCGCACGTTCGGTAAACAAAATGTACAGGTTTCAGGATGACGATGCTCCCTGTGCGCGCGCGCGTGCAGTCCTCGCAATATCTCGAGGATTAGTCACGAGCCGCTCTCTCGAGCAACTTGAATGATAACGCAGCCAGCGGCTAGGTACCAGCGACGCACGTAATGTCGATTACGTAATTACAATTGCGTGTACTTGCCGGGAGTAGGCAAGTAATTACGGCGCACGGCATTACTCGCACCATTATTAGCCCGCACAGCTAGAGCTCTGTCGATTCTCCAAGTTTCCCTAGGATAATCGCCTCCTCTCCGTCCTCCTCTCCTGTTACCCTGCTGGATCTAGCCCACCACCACCACCACCACCACCAATCATTTACTTGAACTTTTATTCCCTTTCCTCCATTTTCTCCCTTGGCGGCACAGAGCTTCGACAGCGAGACGAGGGCCCCGAGATGCGAGAGCGATAAGCATTCTCCTCCTACATATTACGCGCGGAGAAACGCTACTACCTTTCTTTCGTGAGAAGATTTTTCCTCCTCCTTGGCACTTGTCGAGGCTGCTGGAAAATTATCTCCCTCCGCGCGCAACTCGACTCGACTCCTTTCATGCGTGCTCGCCAACCCACTAATCGACTCTCCTCCGGATAATAATGATTTTTCCGAAGACGACGCCCGCGGGCCGAAAACTCACGGGGGGAGGGGGAGGGGGAGGGGGAGGGGTACCCGAGAGAGAACGTTTCCTCGCGGAAATTAAGCGATCGCTTCCACTCTTGTTCCTCCTTCGCGCATTCCTCCACCAGGTAGAACGTCCCGTCCCACCTCTCTCGCCGCGACCTTCTCGCGTTCTTTAAAAAGTTTTATCGCCGGCTCCTTGTACCACGGCGTGTTAATTGGCCGCGATAATTGCGAAACACCGATGTTCAAGCTCGCGTCTCGCGTTGGCTGACGGATGATTAATCCGTTGATTGAATTTTGTTTGCAAAGTTAATTTAATCGGGCACTCGTGTACTCGATCGTTTTCACTCTCGAGATTTATCATTCTAAGAATAGCCGCGGCGCGCACAGCTGCCAGTAGAAACGCGCGAGTCGTTATTAAAATGCATCGGATCTGCAGCAGCGTGAAATGCAACGAAACGTCTTTGCGATCGTTTCTACTCGGCTTGCGAGACATCGACTACTCGGCGCGGCGCGGCGCGCAGCTATCACCTATTATTTTCCAAGTATTCTCAGAGCCGAGCGGAATGCAGATATGCAAAATGCTAATCGGCGAATGTACGCGCGAGCTTTCCTCTAATCGAGCTTTTAATTCCAGAGTGGAATTAATCGGAAACGAGAGAGAGAGAGAGAGAAAGTCGGAAAAACTCACTCACCTCCTCGCGTCCACCGTCGTCGCGTCCAAATCGTGTCGGGGAGAAGTCTCTTCGGGATTTTGCCGATAGGGCGAGGGTGGTGGTCGAGGCAACTCGTCGGCTCCTTCCTGCAAAACGAGAGAGGCGCAATCGTCAGAAAAAGTCGGGAAGCTGGGGGAAGCTTTCGGTGTTGACCGAAAGTCTCCCGCGCTCCGAGAGTTCGCATCGTGGAAATTATGGGGTTTCGCGCGATCGAGATCGGTCCCCGGCGAGATCAGTTTTGCTCGGTGCAGATACCGAGATACGGTTGTCGACGTTGTCGTTACCGATACGTCGATCGGCTAATCCCCGAGTTTCCTCGAGAAAACGGCGCAGCGCGCAGATACGCGGAATGATAATCGGCCAAGTGCGAATATCGCGAGCTTCTGGGCGGTGTCGCCGCAACCTGTTGTCGTTTCTAGGCCAGCCATCATTTTTCTATCCACAACGGCCTCTTACGAGGCGTTGCAGCAGCTAAGGACGAGTAGCCTGTGGTGCGTTGCGGGGGCGGTGCTTCGGTACCTACTTCCTTTTTCATCTTAACGATCGTTTCCCCGTTAGATCCGAGAGATAGAGAGATTCTCCGCGCACTGTCCCCGATGTGACTTTGAATCTGAGATTGATTAGCGTTATTGCATCAGGGCGATCGGCCAACTCCACGCTCCAATCCACTCTCCACTCAGCACCATTTTCCATGAGGTAACGTATGTAAATCTCATCGAGCCTGTAATTCCGTAATTCCACGATTCTCCCTCGACTCTCTCGACTCGATGCAAAATCAAGAATTACGGAGACGGACCGAGCTCTGTGGGGCCTTTGGTTTCTGGCAAATGATTTTAATTGCCATCCATTCGAGGTGCGACGAGGCTGGAGGGGAGGGGGAAGATGAGAAAGGGTCACGTGATCGATGCGCCTATGGGTGCAGTCAGTGCATGACGTCAGGCGGTTGGCTCTCTATAAATATCGAGTTTCCAAAAAAAGTTGCGCCTTGCCCACGCTCCCCTACAAGTTTAACGGCCGCTCGCTACCGCCTGTCGGCCCGCGAATGCAAAGGCCCCAGAGAGCCCAAGAGAGTCTCTCCAAACGTTATCCGAACACTTTGCGAACACTGGAAGTCTGGCGACGCGTAGGGCGACGCGCGGGCGTCAAGACGCCAATTGTGTCCCCGTTGGCCTTTTGTTTTCCCGTAGGCTCCGCTAATCTTGCGCGAAAACAGTTCGTTTTCTTCTTCTTAAGATGGGGGGAGGGGGGTGTCTCTCCACTCCTTTTTAATCGTCTTCGAGAGAGAGAGTAGAGAGTTGCTACAACGTTATATTGAAATTAGTAGTCAAGGGGAGCCCCACCATATTTCTTTTTCAACGCGACATTCGAATAAACCGAAGAAAATTGACAACGTTGAGAGAAACGTGGAATTGGAAAGAGATATTTTATACCGGCGCCTTTCCAAGCGCGGCAATAATCGCCGCGATGTCGCATTAAAATAATTTGATATCGAATTTACGTATCTCGCGCTAAATCAAAAGGCTGTGTGCGATTATCGCATTGTTGTGGCTCGCCCACGTAGCAGCAGTGCATTAATAAAGGCAAATGCTGCCACGTCAACGCCTCACTGCACCGCGTGTTGATTGCAAGATTCCCCCACCCTTTCTTGCATTATACTCGATGTCTCTTGACTCTTCTCTCCGTGGCCATCTTCCTTTTTCTCGCAGCTCGCCGGTCGACGAACTTCTAGAAAATCAACCACGCGCATGCACGCATGTGTTTTCGCCGCAGTTGCAGCCCTAATTGCATTTCCTACCTTCTCCGAATACCACGAATTTTATTTCTCTCCTGCATAAACTTTTCTAATTGCCCGCGATAAACGACGCTCCGATGCTTGGTGGTGGCACCACAGCTACTTTAGCTACTTTAGCTACTAGCTCGCGGTGCTTTAGGCCGGATCAATCGCACCCCTTTTCCGACCTATCGATAATCGCATTTTTCCCTGTGTGCTCTCCATCCACGCCGTTGGTCCACACTGGTCGATTGCCAAACTCGCGCTTTAACGCGTCGTTACTAATTATGGAAGATCGGGAAGCGGCTGTCGAGTACAAGGATTTTTTTCATTTTCTCGATGCTCCCGCGGCAAGTTATTTCCAGTGCTTTCTCTCGCCACCACAATTCATTTGACGGCAGGAAATGGTCCACGGCTCATGAACCTGGACTGCTTTCCAAGTGGCAGGAAATTCTCCTTTGATATTTCCTTTTCCCTCATCGCAGTTTCGGTTCGCGTTAAGCGCGTAAGTTTATGTTTAGATTTATGGTAATGACCTCCATTTCGTAGCGGAAAATACTAAGAACGCTAGTTATCGCACGCTAAATATTCTTTATCAACTATCTCGCGTCTGTTAAACTGGTTCGAGGGGGTACTCTAATTGTGCGTGCACCGTGCAGGTATAATCTTTATATTCGTCGATACTCGAAACTTATCTTTACTGTCGTCGAGGACGACAGCGACCGCGACCACGACCACGACCACGACCATGTATCCTCTCTATTTGTCTGTCGCAGCACGATACCTTGACGAACTGCTTTGAAACTAACGCCAGGGACCAGCACCATTCTTATCTGTCATCGCTCGTACGCCAATTCGATATTAGCGATCTCTCATCCACGAGTGGGTGATCTCTCTCGGTATTAATCATCCTCAAATTTGAGAATTTGGGTCACGACACGGGGTACATAAATCCTCGTGTGGTACTCGAGAAAAAAAATTTAATTTTAAATATCCCCATATGTTCAATCGCGTTCGCGCACTTGCGGTAAATCAAGATGGCGGCCATATAACGTGTCAGCGGTGACATATATCACGCGATGGGCATATTTTCCGGCACGCTCCGAATATGCTACGATATCCCTACAGTTTTAAAGCGGCGTTTTTTCTCAGTCGCTAAATCAAAGTGACACCGATATAATACGTTCCTACCGTCATATTTCTCGACGCGCATTTTTCTGGGAGCTATCCGCCGATTTTTTTTTTTTTTTTTTTTCTTCTGGGCCCATCGTGCCCGGCACGCTTCGAATGTAGGTTTACGTTCGGATTTATGGCGCGTGTAATGTCCCGCACGTAACGTTTGCTGTCGAAGCGAGCAAAGCGCCAAGTACGGTACGTGGTATCAAGCATCACAGAGCGGCGTTATAGATTTACGACGTGCGTGCGCCGCACTTATACACCAACCGGTCCACTCTACACGTGACTCATCTCTCCAATCCCCTCCCCCGCATTTACAGGACGTTTCTTTCGAGTTACGAGAGATTCGACCAAGTCCCTTCCTCTCTATCGCGGGCCCACGAGCCAATAACGCCAAAAACTTCCAAGAACCAAACTACTTTTCACTCTAAATTGCCACCTGCGAGGTACCACGCGCGCGCGCGCGAGATCATCGGCGTTCTCCAAAATGGCCGGGAAGGACAGAAGGGGGGAGAGAAATTCCAGAGGGCAGTACTCTAATTCGATTCGTACCGTACACATGTTCCTAAATAATATCAGGACCGCTCCATCTAGATCGCAATCGTTGCGACTCCCTCGAGCCGATCCTTCTTTGTACTCTGATACTTTAACACGAGATAGGCTGTCGCGTGAGAAAGTACACTGGGTGTCGCACGCTTAAACGGCAACGACAGAAATCTTTTCAGCGATCTCCGCGCACCGCCCACGTTTCGCGTTATGCCGAGCAAGGTCGTTTCAGAGTTCCGAGAGCCAAGTAAGAACCAATCAGCGATATCGCGCGACGGGCCCCGGAGAAAATGGCCCTCGTTGGAAGAAACGTTTTAAAAAAGCCTCGGAATGACAGCGAGCACTCAATTCGCTTCATCTTTATGTTATTTATTCGTCGAATCGGAAATTCTTCGCTCGCCAAAACTCTCCGTTTCTCTCGTCTCTCCCATGCCCCCTCTCCCCTTTCTCGATGCATTTATCGCAGATAACTTGCGTAACCACTCGGCTCGCATCTTTTTGTCAAAGCCCACTACTCCGAAGACAACGAGTGAAAGAGAGAGAGAGAGAGAGAGATTCATTAGTTTGATATTATTAATCCTCGTGGTTTTTGTCGGGACTACTCCATCTCCCGCTCGCGGCCTCCGTAACTTTCGTCTCTCCTTCGTTCTCGCTTTTTGCCGCAATTCGTCTCCGCGATATTTAGCCAGCAAACAAGTCGCACATTTTGTTCTCTGCGCGGCTCCTAAGAGAAGCGTGGATTCGAGTGGATTTTTTTCTCCGCGGACACATCCGGCCCGCTACTCCTCGCGCCAGCTGTTTCTCCTTCTGACTTTTTTCGTCCCGCTGACAATAACTCGCGGGATATAACGCGCGACGAGTATATAAGCAAAAGCCTATCGCTTTCCGTGTTCCACGCCGGAAAATCCCTGTCCAAGGGGGAAATATGGCACTGCCGAAAATAATTCCTCGTTCCTCGAGTTGGGAATCCTCGAGAAGAGAGAGGAGGATCTCAAACACTGCTACTGCTATTGCTGATGGTGGTGGTGGTGGTGGTGGTGGTGGTGGTGATTTCCGGAAGACTCGAGGAGTAAATATGGCGAGCAAAGTTTCCTTCACCGAATGTTCCCGGTTTCCACACTGTTCCGAGATATTGCGTAACTTCCAGACAGAGAATCTCCCAGAAAGTACGCGAGCCTCTACCACATTCGCGTCCATTGCGCCGCGCCTAAATTGTGTTCTCGTTGAACCGCGTTGCCGCGAGGTCTCGCAAAAACGCTTTTCGGACTGGAAAGAAAACAGTCGAAAATAGAAATAATGGCCGATCTGCGTGATCGTATTTCGTAAGCGGTGACAGCGGCAGTTTCGCGCCGTTAATATGACACAATGTCTGCCAAAGGAACATAAACGACTAGCGGATTCATGTGCAAATGAGAATCGACTTTGGACGGTGCATACAACTTGAAAGGACTCTCGTCTCGGAGTATATATTATTCTTGTTTTTTTCCCCCACGACAAGCTACTCGCGAATCTGTAATTATTTTGGATCGTAGGCCTCACACCGAGTCACGTTACCTGACCGTGCAAAACTGCACTCTTCTTTCGCAATGTAGGAATTTTTGCAATTAACGCATAACGGCTATTGTTCGAAAGAGAGTAAAGGAGAGGGAAGGCAGAGAGAGACAGAGAGAGAGAGAGAGACAAATCATCTATTTATATAATAAACGCACAGAGAGGCAAACATCGCATAGAAGCACCACGCGCTCCCTTTTAATGGAGTTTTTCTAGTAGCATCTGAAAACTCGTCGTAGGGTCTCCACAAGGGCTGTAATTAGTCGGAGGGGAGGGCCGGAGGAAGGAAGCCCGTGGGTGTTTTTGAAAATCGCTCCGGGGCCGATTCTCCTCGAGTTTTTTGCCGCTTAACGCGCTGCCCACGAATTCTCTGGACCCTCGTCATAATCGCCGGTGGTGAAATTGTCGTGTGGCAATCCACCTACGTGGAATCGCTCGATTCAGGCCCGGATGCGATCGTCGAACAATGCCGGGCTCTCTAGGATCGTTTCGGGCGTGGCTCTTATCCCCGCGATTCACCGACGACCGCTTTAAATATACGGAGATTCGAACCGCTTAATTTTCCACGCATCTCGTTGTAACGATGTCAATGAACGATTAACGAGAGAGATCCTTTCGATGATGTACGAGCCGATACGAGAGACTCCAGGCCCGAATCGTCGATCCCAATCCGAGTTTTAAAGACCCTCCGATTTTTTAACGATTCATCCCGCGTACCTCGTCCAAAGATCGTCGAGAGATCGAGATACCATCGCTTCGGATAAAGCCTCTCTCTGATCTCGATAATTCTCCTTCCAGCGTTGAATCTCCTAGAGAGACTCGTCGATTCTCGAGCTCCCTCGAGACCGCGAGAGAACACCCCCTCCCTCCCTCCCCTATAGGTAAAAGAGAAGAATTTTGACCGTCGAAAATGACGTCACATTAGTCGCGTAAACCGCGACTGGAATAATAATACGAATCGGTTGGGGCTGGTCCAGTGGCGGTGGGAGCTTCGGAGATGCGTGGATCTCGCGTGTTCCGCTCTCTCCTTAAAATAGTCCCTTGGTCGGCGCACGTGCTCTGCACGCGTGTCTTCGTCGCCGGTCGACACCCTGCTACACACCGTCCTCTTCCCAAAGAAAATTCCGACGTTCGTTTCTCGACTCGATTTTTTGCAAAACTATTCGACAGATCGCGATTAATCGCAGAGAGAGAGAGAGAGAGAGAGAGAGAGAGAGAGAGAGAGAGTGTGTTGGGGTACGTTAGGTTGGTTTTTCTCGATTCATCTCTGAACGGCCGCTTCTCTAATTGAATCGGAGGAGATCGGTTGCGTCGCAAAGTGTCGGCTTTGCACGGGTATTCGCACTCGCGGAGAGCCGTGGTAAAGGGTGAAAGGAGCAGATAAATCCGCGCAACCCTTAAGGCGGCTCGCGGCGAATCTCGAGTGCTTCTTCTCGGAAAGAACTCCAGATGCAGCCGCGCTGCAGGTGCAATAAAATAGCGCAGTTTCAAAGAGGCGCTCCCAGCATCGGATCGACAGTATAATTACCCCTCGATTATTATGGAAACAGGTTTAAAGCGATCTCCAGCGGCCACGCGATACTTATTTATTCCGGGAACGACGAGGACGATAAATTTTCGCCGGCGATCGATCGATCGATCGATCGATCGATATTTTAATTGCTGCCGGGGAATCCTCTGTTTAATTTTGCGCTTCGCTAATAATACGTTTTGCATACCGGCGATCTTATACATTTTAAAGAAACTCGGATTCCTATTCGTTACGAGCCAATACCGAATGTTAATTGATCAGGTTTCGCCAGTGGGCCAACAGTTCTCGCAAATTTATGCGGCCTGATATTTTTTGACATTCCTCTCTTGTCCCTCTCTCTCTCTCTCTCTCTCTCTCTCTCTCTCTCGGTGGCTGCGCCGCGGCCAACCGATACACGGAGAGCGTCGTGCAATAAATTCTCCTTACCGGATTTCTAACTAGTATGAAAATCGTTTTGCGATCGCCGTGCCATTAGCGATCGCGGACCAATATCGAGTGCCAATTAGTACGATTTTGTCACTGGATTTCCAGCAGCGTGTTATGATAATTTATGCAAACGGATCTCCCGCCGTCGCTGTTCTTTCGTGATTTATTCAGTATTCGTCAAGTATCGGTACCGATCGCGATCTATTTTTAACGCGCGATACCGAGATACTCTTTTACGACCTTTCGCAAATCTCCGGCCTTTTAGCCGGCTCGTGCTAAAACTTGCGACTTTTGCTCGGTCCGGCGAAAAAATCGTGCGTGGAGGAGCCCCCGATCGATACTCGCGCGGTTGCTAATTAAATCGTTAATTTTTCATCTTCGATGGTCGATAATTCACAAGATCAATAGACGCCTTTTACCGCCGAGTAGAAGCTCTGGCTCTTGAGTGCCAGCTGTTTTTCATTGCTGGGAAAAGGAGACTGCTCTGTATCTCAACATATCGCGTTGCGCACTAGCCACTTCGGCATAAATAGCTTGACGCGCCAGTAAGAAATTGCGCACTTCGGAGTTTGTCTAAAAAGGGAGCTTTTCCCCCTTTCTCCGAGAGTGAAATTTTGCAAAAAGGGTCACTCGCTAAAAGGGAGACGAGAGAAGTTCCTCGGTAAGGAGGAGGCGAGGAGCTCGAAGATTTGGCCTAGTGGTCGAGCGTGAAGCGGATCGGTGCTTGGGGGGTGGATGGAAGGAGGTGGCGGGGGGTGGAGGTGGAGGAGGGCGAGGACACGTGAGAAGAGAGTGGTACGGTTCGGAAGGGTGAGAGGGGAGGGAGCAAAAGGAGCGGAGGAAAGGAGCCGCCGTGGGCACACGCCTCTCTCACTCTCCTCTCCTCTCCTCTCCTCTCCTCTCCTCTCGCACTCCTCTCTTGACTGTTTCGCTCCTTTCGCAGCCGCCAGAGCCCCGACGATCAGTCGAGACTCGAGAGACTCGCCGTGCGCTACGAACGACTGACTCGCGCAAGACGTCGCACGCTAACTCGCCGACCGACTCCGGTACCGGAAGTTTACCCGATCGACCAGTCGGTGATCACTCCATTTCTCAAGAATCCACCGCCGTTAACCCCGTGACCCCCGTACCGCCGTCGTTCAATTATCCACGAGTAACCACGCGCTTCGTCGCTCATTTGATTCGCCGCCAAAAAAAAATACGAGCGACCATTGTGAACTTTTCCATGATTCATCCACATCCTACGAACCAGAGAAATCGACCCTAGATCTACGTAGAAAGCACGATTCTTTTCTCTCGGATACTCTCGTTACGTTTGGAAAATTCCACAAAATTTTCGCCGGAGGGGGGTCGTCGTCTCTAATTTACCAGCAATTTCTACATTGGACGCAGGTGTCTTTGATTCTTGTGGATGGCGGAGAAATTGCCAGAAAATTAGTTTCCGTCGATGGTGTATTGTTGGGGCAGAGAAAAACGGGGGGAGAGAGAGAGAGAGCGCGAGGAATTAGCTTAATCCTCGGAGATACCGTTAAGAAGGGGACCACCGAGTACTGTTACAGTTTAGTGGTTTTCTAACGAGATCCTGTGAGTTGCATTGTATCCCGCCGCGAGAGACATTCATAGAGTGAAATGACGCGTACAATCAAGTAGACCGAATGCAAAGTAGATTCCGTTCACATCGAGACAAGTGGCTTCAATGAAATCTCAGCGTTCCATAGAAACAAGAAGAGTGTGCAACTGCGCCGAGGGGAA
Source organism: Sclerodermus sp. 'alternatusi' (assembly GCA_037305995.1). Taxonomy (NCBI): domain Eukaryota; kingdom Metazoa; phylum Arthropoda; class Insecta; order Hymenoptera; family Bethylidae; genus Sclerodermus; species Sclerodermus sp. 'alternatusi'. The sequence continues at coordinate 3,642,711 of CM074547.1, read as the reverse complement.
AAGCACGAAGGAGCAAGGTCGCTGGGACAATAGCCCGATTAAAATTTCTCAACTGCCCCGTCGCATTTAAGGTGCACCGGACCACAGGAATATTAATCGCGGACCTTGGTCAGCTCTACCGCGAGTTGTTGCACTCCGCAGCTAAATTCCCCATAAGTTATCGTCAGTCATGGACCACTGACGAGGAAAAAACCACTACTGTGCTCCTCTCGAAAAAGGAGAAGAAGCAAAAGAAAAGACACAGTAAAAAGAGAGAGTGAGAGAGAGAGAGAGGAGGAAAAAAAGAAACCATTTAAAGACACTTTACAAAAGTATTGGAAGCACGTTCGGAACAAAGTGTCGCCTAAGAAACAACCTTTATGGAAATACCACCACCACCACCACCACCACCACCAAAGCCCAAAGAGCGATCTACTGGAATCGATCCAAGGTCTCTAAATCATTGCGCGCCATAGTTCTCCGATCCCTTTGTTCGATCGTATAAAACGATAAACAGCCGCGTGACACGCGTCGAATAATGAATCTTGCGTAAATCCGAGAATCCCTGAAACGCGTACTCACCCTGGCGAGTGTGTCTAGCCGCTGTCGGTTTCGCGATCCTTTACGGAGAGAGGCGAACGCTTCCAGCTCGTAGTAACATCGTAGGAAGCTAGAAACGAGGATCAGAAGCGAGGAGACTCTGATCGTGGAGGAGACTTCAGGAAACTGTCGTGGAAGTTTGATCGATTGATCCTGCGTAGGCTGCGCATCCTTCGGTTCAGTTTATAATTAGCGAGCTGAAAGGACAAATTGGAATAATAACGTGGCAGACCCTGGCGCGTCCTACGTGTGAGGCGTGCGTGGCGCGTGAGGGCCCAATGGGACCTAACGCGGACACGTGACGAATAAATAACGATCGCATTCCAAAGTTTCATTAGAACAGAGGAGATGCTTATCCTCAAGGTTAGCCGAACGGATCATCATTAACAGTCGAGAGAGCACTTGATCGATGATGCCTCGCAACGGAGATATCATCAGCCAGGACGAAGGCTTGCAGCCGTACCAGCTGCTGCACAGGTCCTGCAGGGGCAAAGCTCACGGCAGTGGGATCGCGAAGCAAACCGCTGGACGCGCGGTGTCCTCGCCGACGACGACGACGACGACGACGGCCAAGTCGTCGAAACCGAGGTCCAATAGCTTCCGGGAGAGCAGCGGTACCAATGGTACCACTCGCGAGAACCCCGGCCTCAAGAAGCTCTGCAGGAAGCACAGCAGAAACAGCACCAGCTCCTGGGAGTACAGTGACAGCGACAGCCTCAACTCCTCGGAGCCCGGTCAGAATGGCTTCCACCTCCATCACGCGGCGACTGGGTCCCCCCAGAAGAACGGCTCCCTTGTCAGCGACAAGAGTACCGCCGACGGCTTCGAGAAGGACAGGAAGCCGGGGGGTAGTTCTCACGGTTCCTACTGTTCCTCCAAGTATACGAGAAGGTCGTTCAAGAAGGAGTCCTGGGCAGACAGCTTGCGCGGGGGCTACTCGGACGACAAGATCCGGCAGATGGAAGCCGGCTGGGACGACAGCAACGTCATCCGGACACCCAGGGAACGAAAGTGGCAGAGGATAACCGCGGAGGACCGCACCGAAACCGATGACGCAGGTCTTGGTGGTCTTGGCCTCGGCCTCGGTCTAGGTCTCGGTCTCAGGACTCTGGGAGTGAAGGGCCCCGGCTCTGGTTCTGGTTCTGGGACTGGGACAAACTACAAGACGTGGGGACCGGCCTCGAAGAGGATCACCAAGAAGAGTAGGAACGGCATGCAGAGGAAGCCGGTCTACGATGTGATCGAGTGGCAGGAGCTACTGGAGTTGGCCCTCGCCAGAAAAAATGGATGGGGTAGGAAGAGGGCTAGCTCCACCGGGGATGTGGTGGGAGAGAACAAGAGTGGCGAAGGTAACAGACAAGAGGAGGAAGAAGAGTGCTTGAAAAGACTGGAGGTGTTGCTGCAGGCTAGGGCTTTGCCGCAAACTGTCGAGGTACGTCGGGACCCCGTACAATTGGAGGTCCCAGCGCCCTCAGCCCCCAACCCCCAACCCCCCCGGCTCTCTTGAGAATGCTGCTCGAGTATCGCCGTACATATGGCACATGTCCTTGGGTCCTTGCTACACGTATGTCCGGGAGACATCTAGCACTGTTCTTGTTGACACAACTGACAAGGTTCATTAAGCATTGAGCATTTCTCCCTCGTACCTGTCAAGGATCACTTGTCAACTCCGCGATATTTAAGTACGTTCATTATCCATTCTGAAGGGCCCGTTTGGCGCAAGGACCTGCCACACAGCTGCAAGATATTGCAGCTTTTTCTCCAGTCCCCCGGAACTTTGGCGCGACTTCTCGATGACCTCGCAGGGTCCTGGGATCGAGACTCGACGGTCGATCGGTCCCGGAACTTTTCGAGATCAACAATTTTCCCAATTCCCTGCCTCGGGATTTAGAGCGCTCTTAATCCGCGCACTTGCTATCGCATTATTTATAGGACAAGCGTAACGGTTCCTAATGATCGCATAATTTACATGACAACGATCTCTGCTCGGCCGATGTATGCGAGATGAGTCACGATCGGTTTGGCTGGTCCCGTTTTATCGCACCTTCGGGAATCGACCTTTAACTGGACTATGCTAATGGCGAGCGTACGTCATCCCCTTCGCGGAAACGTAGAAAAATGCGAAAATTAGCCGCGCACCTCTCGCATCCGCGATCTGAGAAGATCGGTTTTCCTCCGTGAGCGAACATTCCTCCCCCAAGGCAATCTTTCCTGCGCCAAACTAAGCTTGACTCTCAAAATGCATTCCCCGGAATAACATTCTTCAGCGATAATGGCCTCTAAGTGTTTTTATCATTGAAACTCTCTAGTATGCTAAATCGATGTTTAGCGATGCGTGCGAGGAATCGATGCACACGCCACTCTCTCTCTCTCTCTCTCTCTCTCTCTCTTCCCTTCCACGTTGTACCTGCAAACAACGATAAACCGACGACGATGTGTGCGCGTATGTCTAAACGCGCGGCGGGTACCTTCGTAGGAATAAATTTCCTCCGTAATTGAATATCCATTAAAAGTAGGCAATCTCTCAGGTATTGTAAGTGAAAACAATATCCAGAAACCTACGATGATCCTATCTGCCGTGTTCCTACCCTTCGCGCGCGTTTGATACATCATTCAGATACATAAATATTTTTGCAGAATAAATTTTCTCCAGCAGGCCGAGCAAGTAGGTGTAATCTTATCCAGCCGATACTTTTTCTCCTACTCAAGTTGGCGATCCGAGCATTTCCCAGCGAATAGCGAACGGCAACAACGATAATAGTAGCGGTATCTCCCAGATTCGCCGCTTTTTCACTTTTAGGCACTCGACCGGCTTCCTATCTGATTAGAAGCGGCCAATATCGAGCGTTGCCACGATCAAAACGCGAGAGCGAAGCGTACGGGCTCCGTTTCGCGAATGGCATTTAGCGGTGATACGAGATTGCCGAGTGAAGAAATCGCTGAGATCGTGCGAGTTCCGAGTGTCGGAGGAGCCGGTAATCGGCCGGTTTGCCATTTTAGGCGGTCCCTTTCTAACGAGCGAGGAACAATACCAGCTGCTGGCACCTCGAGCTCGCGCGCGCGCACACGCGGCCTTTAAGGTTGATTCATGCTAATTTATTACCAGGAAATGGGCCGTCCTCGTCCTTACGCGGTGTGTTAGAGCGAGCATAAGAGAGACAGAGAGAGAGAGAGAGAGAGAGAGGGAGAGAACGACGCGGAAATCGACTCTCCGCAGCAGCTGCACGTGATTTTGCGCCTGCGGGGGTGCGAGCCTGCGATTTCGCGCTCGCGCAATTAAAGAATCGCGCGCTGACGCCGCGCCGCCGCCGGACCACCATCAGCATCGGAAACCATTGAAAAACTGGCGATCTGTTGCAACGATCGAATGTTACGGTGAATTTACGTAGCTGCAGTTGTGCGCCGATGGAGTTCTCGGATAGTGAATTATATCCCCTTTCGGGAGTAATCAAGTCGACTCGCAGCCGGGCAATTCGTATACAATTTCATCGCTACTTTCCATCCGCGTAACTCCCCCCTTCCCCCGCCCCCGATCGATCGTACTCGAGTAAGCATTTCCGTTGAAAAAGTCCCATGAAAAAACCCCGAGCGAACCTCTCAATTAATCCCTCTCCACCATCGCCATCGCCATCGCCATCGCCACCACCACCACCCACTTTTCCCTTTCGGCCTGCAAATTAAAAATCACCGGACTACCGGCATTGCCGATCGGCGATGCGAAACGCCGGAACTTTGATCTGTTGCAACGCTCCAGCGCGTTGCGGAGCGTGTGCACGAATCTGCTCCTCAGGTACGCGAATTACGCATACCGTGCCGTACCCACCCTCCTCCCTCCCCGTACAGCCGCCGATCCATAGATCCCCACCGAGGAGGAATCTTTTTCGACGCGAAACTCTGCGATTTCCAGGCATTCCAAGATCGCGTGTACCAGGAGGGACCCACACCCCCGGAACCGGCCGATCAATCATGGAAATGTCGACTCGCGATTATAATGAGCACGCACGCGCTTAGGCGTTATTGAAATGTCGATACTGCTATCGCGGGCACCGAGGGGGGTTCTTGTTACACAGCCAGCGGATCCCGAGTTACGCGCGACGACTCCACGTAAGATCGTGGAATTAAGAGCGCAATTAACCGGTAACGCGGCCAATAATACGGCCAGTAAAACAGTTAATAATCCGACTCTATTTATTTACGCGGCGCATTATCCCTGCGAAAGGAAGTCTCGCAACGCCCCGAACGCAAGGTGCTTGCTCAGATCGGGGATACTTGCGTAATTACACGCACCATTACCTTCTCGCCGGCCGAGCCAATACCGATCCTCGATCCACAGCCACGGGCTCTCGATTCTCTTAACAATATATAGCAATTCGAGCAAATGGCGTGGCGTGGCATGGCGTGACGTGGGCGTCGAGGGAACACGAGGGCAATCCAGGCCCGTGTCGTGTCGTGTCGTGTCGTCTCGTCCCATCGCCGGTGAGAGATCGAAGAAAAGTTCCCCGTGAAAATCTCTCTGATAACTCCCGGGGTTAATTGGCTGGCGATAATTTGCGAGATTTCCGTCGAGTTTCTTCAGCGAGTCTGGTGCAACCAACGACGCGAGCACCAATCATCTGCCTCGGGGTCGAGGCTCGTTACGGACACGTGAAATCTGCGACACTTAGCGCGCGCTCGGTGTTAATGAGGTTCCCGCTAACGTCGCGTCGATTAGATCATTTAGCCAATAGCCAAAGATCGGCGGCTATTGCTGGGGGATCGGAGATCGTCCGTAGGAGCACGCGCGCGAAAGGACTGGCTCCTCCAGGTTTCTAGGGCCGCACTTTGAGAGTGTTATATAAGAGACGGTGGAACGGACCGCCGCGACTCGTGTTGCCTTAATTTACAAGATACTCTGGCTACCGGGGACTGCTAATAAGAAGCAACAGATGTCATGTTATCTCGTAACATTAAAGTGACGGAATCGCATGCCTGGAAACTCTATTAACATAGGCGAGAGCGCTATAAGGCAGGCGTCGTCGTGGCTGTGCGCACTGTAGCTACCGTAATTAACATAAAACGTTATAACTCGTCCTGGCGACGAGTGCCACCGATGTGTAGCAACGCATCGGTGTGGGACGACGTTGGACGACGGAGAGAATGTCTCTACTCGATAATGCTCTCAAGGCTTTCGTTCCACGAAAGAAAAGCGGGAAGACGGAGCTCCGGTCGTTTCGCAATCCCGAGAATCTCCGATCGTCCCGATTTCGAGTCCCGACGACTTTCGGGTTGCGTTAGATCGTCGAGTGCTCTAAAACCGGCAAGTTTCACTTTTTAGGAAATTTTAGGTCCCTAATCGCCCTAAACGCTCCTCCCGCCATTAAAACGTTTGACAAACTCCACTCGCGTCTGTCTCTTAATTGTCTCGTTTCGTCTCTCTCTCTCTCTCTCTCTCTCTCTCTCTCTCTCTCTGTTTAAACGTCGGAGTTTCCACAATCATAGCATCTCCCCCTCCCCCTGTCTCTCCTTAGACAACTTCTGGGTTAATGGCCTTTCCGCGAGTCCAACCAAGTTTTTTTTCTACATTTTACCTGAGCTCTCTATCTCTAATGTGTGCGCGCGCGCGTGTAATCTCGTTTACAGGCAAAGTCGGAGGAGCACCTGGCACAGGAGAAAGAATGGCTGTCCTCGGAGAGAGTTTGGCTGTTGCATCGGGGCGGCTTTACTCCGGCCACCAGGTGTGGACCAGCGGACCCGGAAACGGGGAAACTGAGGATCCGTCTGGTCAGGACGGGGGAGGAACTGCTGGTGGACGAAGAGGATGTGGAGAAGGTATTTGAAAAGTTTCTCAATGCCTCTGATTTCGCAATAGCTTGACTTTTCACTGTTTCTTTCCTATGTATTTATGCACCGAGACTTATTAACGTTGGTATTATTCCTCTTGTCATATCTTTCTATTTTTCATTCATCGTATTTCCATGTTCTGTCAGCGCTTTAATGGCTCGACGAAAGCCAACGATACAACATGAATAATCTACCACCTAGAAATGTATTTATAGCAATAAAGCTAAATGCTTGCTTGTTTTCTCCAGGCGAACCCCCCACAGTTCGATAAGGCCGAGGAGTTGTCCCAGCTACGATTTCTCAATGAGTCTTCTGTTCTCCATACGCTGCGGCAACGTTACGCCAGCAATTTGATCCACACGTATGCGGGAGACAGCATCGTTGTCATAAACCCTGTGGCGCCCTTGGCTATCTATTCCGAGAAGGCAAGTGCTAATTACTCGACATCGCGATATTACCGCCGATCGTCGAAACCCGTCGCATCCTCTCGTCTCCAAAATATGTCGACGATGTCGAGATATCGCGGGATCAAAACGAAAAAGTTCCTTTCCCCGTCATTACTGTGTCCGATCTCTTTTCAGAATAGAAATTGCGTTCTTTGTTATTCAGGTGGCACACATGTTCCGCGGATGTAAGAGCGAAGACATGCCTCCACATATTTATGCGATGGCACAGTCGGCTTACCGAGGAATGTTGGCGACCAGACGGGATCATTCCTTGGTTTTCCTCGGGCGTAGCGGCTCCGGAAAAACCACAAATTTCAAACATGCATTGCACTACCTCGTACTAGCGGCGGGCACGGTCAACAAGGTAAAGTTTGTATCCTCTCGTACGGAGGAAGGACTCGCTTTCTATGGTTTTTTTTTTTATTTTTTTTATTTATTTTTTTTTTTTATCAATGTTTCACTCCTGTTCCTTCCACAGATCTTAACTATCGAAAAATTGAATGCCCTCTTCACCGTTCTCGAAGCCTTCGGGAATAGCAGAACTCACATGAATTCCAATGCAACCAGATTTACTCAATTGTTCAGCTTGGACTTTGACCAGAGTGGGCAAATTGCCTCGGCTTCGCTGCAGGTAACGTTTTTCTGGAGGTAGCGCAAGAATAGGAGGAGGAAGGATGAACATTCGAGTTAACGGTCGTGCGATAATGTCCGTTGCAGGTTCTGCTTTTGGAAAAGTCGAGGATAGGTCGAAGGGCGAACGGGGATCCGACCTTCCATGCCGTGTATCGTCTTCTGGCAGGCGCGGAAGGTGCCTTCAGGAAGGAGCTGCATCTCACAAATCTAGTCGCTGAAAATAATCCATTTATAACGCCACTCCAAAAACACGAGGACAAGCAACGCGCTATGGTGGAGTTCAATAGGATCGTAGCTGCTTTCAGAATTCTCGGGGTCTCCGAGACCGACGAAAAAGTAATCTGGCTGGTACTCGCCGGAATTTATCATCTGAGCTGCGCCGGTGCCGTTAAAGCTGGTACCAGCTCGCAGAGTCGTTGGCAGTTCGCTAGAGTCGAGTGTGCCGAAAAAGCGGCCACTCTCTTGGGTACTACCGTGGAGGAGCTCAGTAGAATCGTGTTCTCCTCGAGTACCGGCGGTGCTGGTACACCGAGCACCCCGAGACCCGCTCTTCGAACTCCCAGTCCTACGGATCAATCGAAAGATCTTACGGGCTTCGATGCTCTTGAAGGTCTTCTCGTTGGTCTTTACTCCGAGGTCTTCCATTGCGTCGCTGCTTTGATCAATAGGTACATGCGCGGGCTCACACTCACGCACGCACGCACCTTTCTTTCCTCTCTCCGTGAAAAAACTGAGGGAGAATTTACGATAATTCGATCATTTTCAGATCCATAACTTCGTCGGTGCACACTGTGTCATCTCTGTTATTGTGCGACTCCCCTGGTTTTCAAAACCCAGCGTCCTGTGGAAGGCAAACTGGGGCCTGCTTCGAGGATCTCTGTCATAATTATCTGCAGGAACGTTTACAGCTGCTGTTCCATCATACGACGTTGGTCGCACCCAAGGACAGGTAAAGCGATCCTCGTCCCTCTCGCGCAACTTTGTCCAATGATACGACGATTGTGAAATGTAGGTACGTTCAGGAAGGCATCGATGTGGATTACGACGATGATTACGACGAGGATGGCATCGGGTCCCCGCAAGGTTTGATATCACTTTTGGATCGAGGGTCCTCCCAGAGCGCCACGATGCTCAGAACAAGCCAAAGTGATCTCAGTGGTAATCGACAACTGGAAAGGAAAGGCTTGCTGTGGATCTTAGACGAAGAGACTGTATGCCCTGGTGGTAGCGACGAGACCTTTCTCGATCGATTATTTTCTCATTATGGAGATCGAGGTAATGTACATGCTTGTACTCTGCGATTATCCATTCTGCAGCGATTTAATCTTGTTCTCTTTTCCCCTCTTTTAACCATTTCTTTTTTCTCGATCCAGATCATCAATTATTATTAAGAAAAGCACCGGGTAATAATCAGTTCGTACTGCAGCATCTCTTAGGAACCAACCCCGTCTTGTACACTGCCACTGGATGGCTGAAAGCGACCAGAGAAAATCCTGTTTCTAAGAGTGCAATTACAATCCTTCAAGAGAGTATGAGGTACCGCCTTGCGCAAGAGCTGCTGCAGTCTCTTTTCGAGGATATAATTTATTTTAAACTTAAAACCCTACTTTTCACTTGTTTGCAGGGAGGATGTTAGCAAACTGTTTGTCAGCGCACGAGGAGCGGGAGTTACGGGTGCACTGTGCAGCTCCGTTTCTGGATTAGAAGGTTCGCAATCTTTGAGAAGAGCTTCCAGCATCCGTCGAACTTTCACGGCTGTCAAGAGAAAGAATGTTTGCTTACAAGTGAAATTCACAGTCGTAAGTTTTATTTTACACGCGGTCTCGATTAATTTTATCATTCGCCATTGGCACGGCAAAAGCTCTTAGATAATTCAATTAATAATAGACTCGCTTCTGTTGGCATACTGTTAGAAATAACAGATAACGTTCATTTCTGTCAGCGATCAGACTGTTATCAAATTCTTTTTTTTATACATTATCTAAAAGTTATGATGAATAGAAATGACCTTCAAAGTTGTATAATCGATTTACCAACTGTCAGTCTCTATTAAAGGAGATTTTAGTAAATCCTGAAATGTTCAAGGAATTGTATCTCCTATGGCCCGTGTGCTGTTTCATTATGATTGTTATTCTTATCGTGTGTTTTTTAATCGATGTAAAAATTATTCGGAGACGAGAGAAACTTTTGCGTTTCTTTATAGCTAAGGTTTGTAAATCATTTGTTGTATACAGGACGGTCTCATCGAAACTTTGCGTAGGACCCGAGTTAAATTTATTCACTGCGTTTTACCTCAGCACAATGCAGGCTGCACTGAAAATAAGAGTCTACTATCTGTGAAATCAAACCAAAGCGAAGACACTGTGATTAATGTTCCACTGCTACGGTCTCAGGTACTATTTGTTCTTTTCTTTAAAAGCGCAAGCAAATTGTTAAATCTCGCATTAGATCGTCAATTCTCTGATATTTTAAGCAATAAAAAACTGTAAGTTTAATTATGTTCATCAATATTTTTCAACAGATTCGAGGAAATCAAATCATAGATGCTGTTCGTTTACATAAAGTTGGCTTTCCCAAGCACATGTCTTTGGGTGAATTCAGACGTCGGTTTCGCTTATTGTCAACGGATGTCAACGTACGTCCCGGAAGTCCCGTGGCTGATGAACGTCGCGCGGTAGAAGATATGCTACTGACAATTGACCTCGATCCAGCTACGTACCGTGTCGGCCAAAGTCAGGTTTGTTGCATGCGATTCTGATAACCTTGATTTTTTCACAATCCCACCTCGATTACAGTACGCGTAAAAATACATACAGATATAGATTTGTTTTCACTTAAATAAAAGCCAAACAAGTTATTATCACCAAAATTACTCGCTAATTAAAATACCCGATCGAGAAGATGTATCGCGTTTTGATAAAAAAAATCGTAGAAAAAAAACAAGAATTATCTTACTCGTAATCCTTGTAATATTTGATACATAATGCAACGTTATATGGCAGATATTCGTGGAACTTGGTTTTACATCACTGAACATCACGTTTTGCATCGTATAAGGCTCGAAGGGGGTTGTACTTTATTATCCGGTAAAGTATCATGGTCCTTCGTGCACATGTGGTAATTGATTTATAACTCGAGTGGACGCATGGCTAAATAACATTCCTGTTACGCGCGTTGAACAATTAATGCGCGTACTTTCGCTGACAACGGAAGAAGGAGTTGATGAGATTCAGGACCGGGAGAAAATGCCATTGGTAGGTAACGCTGTGCAAATCATTGCGCGAGACATTTCCGCGTGGCAGCGCGATCGTCCACGCTGTGAAAATGATTGAGTGGCCACAGGTGCATCGACGACTCTCTAAACCTCGCAAATCCGAGCGGACTGAGACCCGAAAAAAGGAGAAGATGAGACGACGAGAGACGGGAAGAGAAAAGAAAAGTGGTGAAGAGTAGAGGAAAAGAAAGGAGGGGTGGTGTAAGGGGGGAAGAGAGATAGAAAAGGAGAAAGGGAGGGCCGCCGGTCAAAGGGGTCAAACGCGCGTTGACCTTTCCTGAGTTTCGCCTGCGGAAATACGATAAAACGGTGCTAAAATACTTTCCATGCGACAACATCCCGACCGAGACAAATTTTAATTCATCAGCGCAGCTTTCCCTCTGCGGATATTTGTACCGAGTACTAATAGCAAAACCGCGAGTTTGTATGTCCTACTGCCGAATGCAAACGAATCTACTGCCTACCGAGTACCGAGTAAAACAGCGCTAAAATATTTTGCATACATATGCAAATTAACGTAGCGTATTTTTCTACATCGCGGCGTCTTCGAGTTGCTTTTATGACGTTTCGACGAACGTGCCGTCCCGCCGCCGAGTATTCGGTCCCGCAGAAGTCTTGTCTTTTGCAAAATTTCCAAATCCGCGAAATGCGCATTCTAGGAAGATAGCGTCGATTCTATCGCGCCAAACGGCAAATTGTAAATTGCAAATTGCAAATTGCAAAATAAATCCTCTTTTATCTCGAATTCATTTGTTCTGGGAAAATGGAATCTTTGCGTTTCACGAGTCTTTCCCCGCCGTTTTACGTTTATTGGGAAGGTTGGGAAGGATGGCCACAGTGTGCTAGCAGTAGGAAATTACCATACAAAAGCATAAATCCGACGTAGCTGCTGCCTTGCAAAAACCGGCTTCGAACTTCTGACAGAAGTGCATTTCACCGATCCGCGTTGATTACCCTCGGCACGTAAACCAGCTTCGAGTGTTGCTCGGAGCTTTCACCTTGCAAGCGCGCAGTTTGTAGCGTTGCTGCAAGAGAGTAACGCGCTGGACCCATAATGCCCGAAAGGTAGAGCCTGCCGCTGCCGTCGCCGCCTTTATGTAAATCTCCCGATGTGGACTACTACGACGGTAACCCAGTTTGGCTCTCGATTTGCACGTTTCGCGCGTGTCCCCCGCCCTTCTTGCTTAGTGCGAGAAGTCCCGCTGGCCGAGATTTCTTTTCCGTTCCCAGTCTCGTTCCCTCCATTTACAATTGCAATGAGAAACAATTCCATGAGTCGCTGGATTGGTTTGCTTTGCCCGATCAACTGCTGCGCAATTCTTTAATCTCTTTAAATAGCCTAGCGATCCTAATGAATTCGAAGCGCATTGAAATGCGAGAGTCGTCATCGTTGTAATCTTTCCAACATATTATTAACAGTGGTTATTCGATCTTAGTCAAAGGGGAAAAAATAAAATTATCGTTTCACGACCAGAGATAAATTTAGATAAGTCATTCCACGTGAAGAGATGACCCCAGACAAAGTAACTAGGATAGAGGGGGCGTACGGTATATATGGTATTGACATCATCCAAATCACTTTAATTACAAGGCCAAGCTCCATCGCGCTTGCGACGCAGTTTGCCGAGCCTCCGGCAGAGGTTTTCCGTGCATCCACGGCTGCACATCGTATTTTCCGCGTCTACCAACAAAACGAGCGCACGAAAATGGATAAAACTACTCTTGTAGCCAGTGCTCTCTGTGGAATAGTATTGTACGTGCTGTACGTGTTGTGGAAGCAGCAGCAAAAAAAGAATTACTGGAAGAAGCGTGGGGTTCCACAAGTGCCCGGAATCGTTCCGTTTATCGGAAACATACTTCCTCTGCTTCGCCAGACGAAAACCCATTTTGCATTTGTGGAGGACTTTTACAAAAAGTACAATGACACCAGTATGGTGGGATTTTGGCACCTGGACCAGCCGTCCCTGATCGTGCGCGATCCAGAACTGGTGAAGACGGTCACTCAAGTCGAGTTCCAGAATTTCAACAAAAACTCATTTATGCTCTATATGGGCAATGACGCTATACTGTCGAAAAATCCCTTCTTCTCGTGGGGCGAGCAGTGGTCAACCGGAAGGAAAAGATTGACCTTCGCCTTTTCCAGCATGAGACTGAAAATCCTGCTGGAGAGTATTCGTGGGGTGTCCCACAAACTGGATGCCTATGTCGCGAAGGGATTGGCGGGTAAGGATAGCCTGGAGGTGGAACTGAAGGATCTCTTCTCGAAATTCACCCTGGAATCCGTGGCGAACGCTGGATTCGGCTTGGAAGGGTTCTGTTTCGAGGATAACCAACAGGAGACCTTGAAGGACATGGCTTCGAAGATCTTCGCGAGTGGAACGTGGAGGAGCGTGCAAATGTCTATAATGATGCTGTCGCCTTTCCTCAGCAAACTCATGGACATTCGTTTTCTGCCGAAAGACGTGGAACTGTACTTCAAGACGATCGTCAACGAGATCATCAAAATCAGGAGAGAGGAGAGTGTGCCGAGGAACGATTTCTTCCAACTTATGGCGGACTTCGAAAAAGCCGAAGGAGAGAAGATAGACGTGGAATCGATGACGGCCTACGTCCTGTCGTTCCTCCTCGATGGCTACGAGACCTCGAGCACCACGCTTGCTTTCGTTGGCTTCGAATTGGCCAGCCATCCAGATGTCCAGGAGAAGGTCCGCGAGGAGATCCATTCCGTTTTGTCCAAGTACAACGGCACCGTCACTTACGACTGCCTCAAGGAACTGACGTACTTGGACCAAGTGATGAACGAGACCCTGAGACTCTACCCGGCAGGTGGTGCGTTGTACAAATTGTGCACGACGCCTACCCGCCTAACGGGTCACGATGGACTGTCCGTTCTGGTGGAAAAGGATGCGCAAGTGGTCCTCCCGGTATTGGGACTGCACAAGGATCCCAAGTACTGGGAGAACCCAGAAGCCTTTGACCCAGACAGGTTCAGCAAGGAGAACGCTAAGAATATTTCGAAATTTTGTTTCTATCCTTTCGGCGATGGCCCTAGGCAATGCGTTGGAATGAGAATGGCCTGGATGCAGATGAAGGCGGCCTTAACTGTAATCTTCAACAAATATTCCCTAGAACTCTCCGAGAAAACTCAACTTCCCTTGAAACTTGATCCGCACGTGCCGATCTTGCCTGCGGCAATTGGCGGCATTTGGGTCCGCATAAAACCTCTGTAATCTGTTCTCTACAGTAAAACGCTGCAATTCTTCCTCCACCGTCGCAACATCACATCGGATTTCAACGCAATATTCAAGAGACAGAGTCTGGAAGACACGCCACGAAAGCGATGAAATTTTTACCTCCCCCGCCATTCTTATGATCGCCAGTAGCACAAAAGTGTGCCCAACGCTCTTTCATTGTCATGCTCGATTGTACGAAAGGAATCTATGTCTTTTTTATGTAAAAATAAAAGTACTCGATCACAATCCCACGGAACTTTCGTTCTACTTTATTATTCCGCGCGTGGCAGTTGGCTTTCGTTGGCACGCGAACGAGATCTTTCACTCGTTAAATAATCAATTAGTCTCGAACGGTAATTAATAGTAGCGGCGTGCATCTGCTCCTCGTAGCTTCAATCGTATCTAGCGAATTGGGTCATCTCCAAGCTGCAAGTGCATTCTGAAAATGCAGCGGGAGTAGATAGGTTTGTGGTGGTGGTGGTAGGCAGGTAGGCGGAAGTGCAGTTCGTAGAGAGGTGGAGGGGGCAATGAGTGGCATTGGCGGATTAATTAAAGGCAATTGTCGGGGAGACACGGTAAATGAGCATATTAATTGAATGACTCTACACTCGAGGATAATAAGCGGGTCAAGCAAGGTGTACCCGTCTAGCGGATAATCATGAGATTCAGCATGGAAAGAGGAGAATTTTCAAAACGTAGCTGCGCTCCTCCAGGACAAGTGAGCTCGTTGCAGTTGACCGTCGTGACTGCGGCCCGATGACCCGCGTCTTCTCATCTCATCTCATCTCATCTCAACTCATCTCATCTGGTCCCGTCTCCTCGTGCAACTTTCCGATTCTTCTTTCGTGCGATAATCGACCGTTACGCCGGAACGTCACGCAGATGCGGATGGCACTGGGGAGTTTTCATAAAAATTATGCCCGGTCGTTTGCCTCGACTAATGCATCGCCCGCGGCTCCCGTCGTGGAGGCGCCGCCAACGCCACCAACGCCGCCGATTTTCACTCGCGAATTCTTCACGAGAATTCCAATTCTAATCGGCATCTTATTGTTCGCGTCGTCAATGTCCGGATTCGCGTTACTTCGGAGTTTCCAGAGTTGGTACCGTTCCAGAACGCGTTACTCGCGGTGCTCGCTCGTGCTTTCCTAAGCGACAGATTTGACCTCCTCCTCCTCCTCCTCCTCCTCCTCTCCTCCTCGCAAACTCCGTGTGCGCACACGCTGTTTTACATTCGAGCTCGATCTCAAGGATTCAGGCCAGAAAACACTCGTCTACCCTGCTCAGGCCCGATGCACAAACAGAACTTGTTTAGCTTTGACCTTGAATTTCACTTAGCCCGCAAATGAAAACTGACGGGGGTTTACGAGTCCTATTTTATTTTCTGTCGTTGTTGCATCTCGTGCCAGTGCCCAGAGCTGGTGCAACAGCAGCAGCAGCTCTCGAGAGCGTTTGTAAAATTTCCGAGCGGCCGACCTATACCGAGGTCAAATCAGTCGGTAACTGCCTTCAGGAAACTAACAAATTGTCTTTCACCTTGAACTTCAATCGTATGCACCAGGAATTTCCCTCTAGGCTCACCGATTGGTCAGCCACTTTCAATGTAGAAATCTAATAAAATTATTCTTTGTGTTTTTCCTGACCCGATAATCTACTGAAAGATTACGCTGCTTATCTGGGTTATAATAGGAAAGGCGCAGGTTACTTCGCGATTGGATTATCCGTGTAGCTTTTAAATCATCGGATTATATCTCCTATCGGATTATAATTTGAGCACTACGTCTTACAAGATTTAATGTCCCTCCGGCTGAGAGGTACTTTGTATCGAAAAGGCAAATGGATTTAGTACTCGATGTTTTTTCATTCCTTCAACACATTTCACGCGAAGGTACAAGCCCGAGGATCCGTGATATATTTACTATCTCCGCAATAGGACTCTTCTCTCCGGTTCAAGCGATTTCGAGCGATTTAATATGTAAATCTCTTCATTTGGTTACTTTTGCAAAATGTAGGGATTCTTATGTTTTTTTCTTTCTGTTTTCCCGAAAATAATTCTTGAGAATTATAGGAAGTTCATGGGATAGTAAACGAGTGTAAGTTTGATATTCTTCACGGTACAAGCGATTTTAACTAAGACTTTGCGTCAGCGGTATTTTTCATGGTCAAAAACCGGTCCAGACTGCATTATGTCGGCTGAAGTCGAAAATCCAGCGCGAGCGGATTAAAATGGCGAAAATGGCCAATGATGGTGGATGCATTCAGTGAAATTCCGCGATCAGCTTCATCATTCTGGCGCTCTCGCTCTCGAAAGTTGTATCCCGAAAAGAAACGGTCCTCCCCCCTCTTTAAAACTGTTGATGCTTTTTTTTCTTTCATCCACACCTTTCGGTTACCCAAGCTTGTCGCGCCCTCCACGGTTCATTGACTCCTCCTGCTGCCTTCTCTTCGCGAACGTCTCGCGCAGAGTTTTGCGTTTTACCTTGGCCTTGCCTTGCCTTGCCTTGCCGACTTTACTGGACCTGCCGAAAAACTTTATCCATATTGCGACTCTTCTGTCTACCGGTCCTACCACATTTTCTCCGATCTTATCAAAATTTGCTTCCAACATAGAGAATCAAATGCTATAATTCCAATCTATTAAAAATCTGTTTACTCCTCTTTTTACCATTCAAGTTTTTTTTTACCGATTTTTCGTCATATTTCATTTGACCAATAAATATTCCATCGAATAAGAATTATTGTGGGTGTCAAGAGTTGTTATTACACTGCGGAGTATAATAATAATGACAATAATAATAGTAATACTCGTTAAGGAAGATGCATTTATTTAAGCAAATCTTGTTATTTTCATCTCTAAAGTTTTATTACTAATAAGTCAGTGACTCGGAGAATCTCCTTTTATTATCTAACAGGATCTATTAAAGATTACAATTTATTATTATGCTTGGTCTTTGGGTTTTATCTCTTATTTTTCTCTCTGGACCTTTCTCATCGGAGAGATTTCAGCTAACGCGCAGTGATCATCGAAGAAAAACAGGGAGACCGAAAGTGCAACAATCCGGTCTTACCACATTTTGTCCCAATTTATGACCCGCCGCCTTCACCAAATATGAACGTGACAGTAATCCATCTTCATATTTTATGAAAAAACCTCCTCTACACTATGTGGCGAACGAAGTAATTAAACTGATCGATTTATCGAGAGCCAAGCATTTCATTTCGCCTAAATTAATATCAACAGTAAAATGCTTATCATCATCGAATCTCTTTCACTCTAAGAGTGAAAGTAATGATAAGGAAAGTTCAAAAAGTTTCCGATGCATAAAATTCACTCTTAGGAGAATTGGAGTGATTGAGAAATTAAGACGAAGATTTTTACTAATTACTGGATAAAAAAGATAAGAAAAAAAAGAAAAAGAAAAAAAAAATTGCCTTTCACCTAGAAAGTTCTAATGTTTAGCCAGTTTCATAATTTCGAGAAGCATCTCTCCCCCTTGTCTCTTGAGGATCTTTCCATTTTTCTCTCCACTTAATTAAACAATGTTCGCGTTACGCGAAGTGTAAAATTAATGGATAAAAGGAAAGAAATGGAAATGATCGCGGAGCAAATGAGGTCGAGTATCATGCTGCTCGAGTGAAGCACCATAATGATCTTCTGTTGGAAATGAGGAAGAAAAGAGAAAGATTAGAGAAATAGTGTCATTGGACTTACGGTGATTGACAAGTAGGCTTTTCCATAAAGGTCTTGTGCTCCCTTAACACGATTCTCTTAAAAGGCTCTAGCGGGAGATCGAACGTAGCGCGCGCGCGCGCGCGGGCATTGCAAAAAATTTAAATGAGCCGGTGAGATTATTAATAGCGAAAGAGTGGAAAGTAAAATGCTATTTCTTACATTGATAAATTCACCTGTAGCCGTAAATGGGAGAAGAGGATGATAAAGCATTCAATAATTCAATCTCGTAAATTCTGAGTTACGTGATCGGAAGTGTTTGGGAGATCGGAAGAGTCGATCTTCGAATCCGAGGAGCGAGCGGCGAACGGTGAGCGAGCGTCTGTCTGGCTGCTTTCTCCGAGAGGCGATTCGATAATGAATCCGTCGCCAAAAGAACGAAATCGATCGCCCAGAGCGATTCCGATCGTGTCGCGCAACCGCTTTCAAACATTCCGAGAATCCTCTCAAGATCCACGTGCTGCTGGTACCTCGCGATTGATCGATCGTTATCGCATCAGCCGTCAGTCATTTCGTAGCTGCTTCATCCTAAAACGCATTCTCACGTTCCAGTTTTTGAGTTGCGAGACGCGCAACAGTATTGTAACGGGGCGCGCACTATCATCGACCGCCAAAAGAAATCGGTGGAAATGGCCAGAAGGATGATTAGCGTATTCAATATCGAGTCGTCGGTCTTCGGCTTTGCCGGTAAAAGGCGGAATGCGAATCGCGAGTGGCGCGAGTGGCCATTTTTTCTCTTTTCCTTTCGAATGCGAGTCGCAAGCTGCTAATAGTTCCATTTGTCTCGCGGAGACAGCCAACACGATCGGTCGAACGTGCGTGTGCGCGCGAGCGCGCATGCAAAAGGGGCGAGAAACTCTCGAAAAACGAGACACGCACTCGCGTGACTTTCTCGTGGCCCACATTTCGCGAAGACACGAGAGTCGCTGTTCTCGTCCGTTGCCAAACTTTGCCGATCTTTGATCCCCCGATGGCCGGGCGAGGCGAGGCGAGGCGAGGCGAGGTGAGGTGAGACGGGGAGGGACCGAGTCGGGCTACCGAACGACGATCCGTCGACCTCTGGAGCGCGCCGGCCGATCGGCCGGTCTGCTCTTCCTCCTTGACACACCACCCTCCCGTGCACCATCCGGAAAAATAATGCGCCGAAGAAACAAGTGGGTTTTTACTCGAGCGCAAAAGTAGCTCAGGCTATAAGTCATTCGCTCGTTCTTAGCTTGATCGCTGAATGGCCGAATGGCTCGGGCGGATCCAGAAGAAGCTTTGCGATATCTCACACACACACACACACACACACAACCGATCGTTTTCACAATTTTCACTCGCCTCACTCCGCCCGAGATCATGCTCGATCGCTACTGGGACAAGCGAGCAGTTATTTTCAAGGGCTACTTACCGATTTACCGATTTAACGATGCGGTTAACTTGGGCGTGCTCGGAGATTCCTCGGACTCCCATACGAACGGCGGAGGAGGGGAGAGAGAGGGGACGTCGGCTTCTCCTTCATAGGAAAAATGCGGAAGCTGGACTCGCGAAGCGGATGCACGCGTGCCACCGATCGACGCGTGCGTGGTATAATAAACGTGCGTGCCATTAAACTGCTGAATCACGCAAACTCCACGCACGCAAGAAATTCTTGCATCTCGACACGGCCCATCGAGACTCGTAACGCGCGTCGGTATCTCTTGATCGGTATGGTCTTGATTTTCGCGCCAAATTCGCGTACTTCCGGAAATCCGGGGCCGCGCAATGAGATAATTGTCCCGGTGCTATCGACGGTTCCTCCCCCGAGAGTGGAGCGACGCACGGACAACCATGGCTTATCTAACTGGAGCAACTCGATGTGGCAAGTTCACACGTAACGCTGCCGGGGGACTCATTAGGCGCGTAATATCGGTAAATAAGTTCGCTTTCGAGGCAAGCGAAAGTCGCGCATCGTTCCATTCCCAGACGCGCGCTACTCGCTGGTATTTATCAACCATTAGAAATTCCTCGGCTACTTCGACGGGCAACCCCGATCTTCGGCTGGAAAATAGATACTCCGTGGAAAGAAAAAAGGAAAAAAAGAAGAAAGGCCCGAGACTTTGGAATTCAGCGGAGAATCTTTGGGAAATGTCGATCGTAGCGCGAGATCCTCGAATGCCGGAGATATTTGTGGCGGATGCAGGGCGCAAAGTGCGTAAAGAGGGAGAAAAGAAGTGGGATCGAGAGTTAATGAAAAGCTTGGAGCGGAGTGCCGCGAAATCGTCTCACCGAGTCCAATTCTCTTTCAACGAGAACGAAACAATTTCGCGTTCGTCACGGGGCAGGTGAGGGTCATCAGGATGCCGTGTACGGCGAGAGGAAGAAAAATGAGGGACGGCGGGGGTAGGCTACGGGGATGACGCCGGATGGAAAGAAGCAGCTTCGACAGATGGCGGATTGAACGGAAGCGACGAGGCTCGTAAGAATCGCGACAAGAAAGGCAGGAGCGCGAATTAATGCGACGGAATAGCAGGAATGCGCTGAGACATCTGAAAAGGAGAGCTGCGCACCGGGTAGACAGAGAGAGAGAGAGAGAGAGAGAGAGAGAGAGAGATAAAACTCCTGCGTTCCCCAACTCGAGAGCGAGGCGAACACTGAATTTCAAAAAATTTTCATACATTCGCGATGCTGCCGAAAGAATTTGCCGAGTTGTGCAGAGGACGAAAAGAAAAACGGGGGCGCCGGGAAAAAATGAGAAAAATAGACACGTGGACGTCGGCCAGGGGTAGGAGGGAGAGAACGAGTTGCTTCGAAGTTTGGGGCGAGGACGACGACGACGACGACGATGACAAAGGAGCACATTCGCAAGGACCGAAGGACTTCCATGAAATGTCTCGAGACGCTCGTCGTTGCTGCGAAATCCTCGCGAAATTCCGACGAAACTTAGCGACGACAACTTCGGCGCGAGATGGGGCAAGATAGTGAAAACGCAAAACCCAGCCTTTGTAAAAAGCGAGTACATTTCCTTTTCAATGAAAACTCTCGTAACGGCGCGCCCCCTTTTCCACCCCCTCTCTTCGCGAGACTTTCAAATTTTATTTAATCTGCGAAAAAAACTACTAGTTTTCATCAGAACTTCCCACTGATTGCGGTCATTACTTTTTCCTGCGCTTTGACGTCGCTGGTAGTGTGGTGGTGTTGCGTTGTAGTACCACCGGAGTCTCGTTCCTTCCATTGACAATTTTCACACGTGATTTTCTCACTTCACTCCCATAGTTTCACCGATGCGTGAAGAAAAATTCCTCCGATCCTCGGATAAGTGGATTTAGGTGTTATTTTGCAACGAGATAGAGAGACCGAGGGAAGGGGGAAGGGGGACTTCGATGAAAAATGATGTACAACGCGTTCCAAAGGATCTCGCTGATTTCAATAACTATTAATCAGCCCGAGCTCGCGAATATCCGTCTTTTTCAGTCTCGGGATATCTTCCGTGTGATTACCGAAGTTGAGTTTCACGTGCTTCCCAGAGTCGTCGGAGAGGATCGCGGTTGAAACAAGGTGGCATAGCGGGCATGGTCGGGGTCGGTGGCGGTGGCGGGGGCGGGGGCGGGGGCGAGGGCGGATGTGGGGGGCGCCATTTACGGAAGAGGTTCTGACCGTCCCCTCGCTCCTCTCCAGGACGGTTTCAGGGGGGTGGGACGAGGGGACTCGAATAGGTGAAGAAGTAACGCGTTTCTCACATGTCTGCAGCCCCCGCCGCGTAGAAGCGGAAACGCGTCGGGGTCAGATTCCTTCTTCCACCCTAGAACTAATTGCGTTACGGGTACCCCGCTTCCTAGTACTTTTCCTAGAGGTTACGTGTTTATCGCGTGCCCTGGGACTAGCTGCGACTTCACTAGCGAGAGCCAATTAGCAAACGCGACTCTCTCGATGACTCGCTCGAGAGAGCCGATCGATTTCCATCTCGCTCCTTGTAAAGTTTCCGTAAAACTTTACAAAACTTAAGGTGCCTTGAGGAGCACGCGACGACAACGAGTAGGGGGTACTCTCTCTCTCTCTCTCTCTCTCTATCCTCCTCGATCATTCCATATTATCGAGAATGCGCAAATAGTGGCTTCGCCGCATTATCCGCCGCAGTTGGTTTATGCAGGAAGCTTCTCGGTATTCCGAATGCTTTGTAATCAAATGGGCGATCATTGTATCGCCGTTTACGAGTTCCATGTTATTTGCATTAGGCGCTGAATAATGCGAGTAATAGAAAAAGCTCTTTTACGAGTTCCATTGTGCGAGCGAAGAATCTCGGAGCGACCGGAATAGAGCCGCGTGCATCTTCTGCAAACTAATTACAACAACAGTTCCTCGGTTTCGTAGAACCGCGTGGTGGAAGCACCATGCGAACCGCAGTATTTCGTGAAACAGTTATTCTTCCTTTTCGTATCCCCTGGCTTGTGGTCAGCTTCGCTAGTTTGCCTCGAATTCCCGATACTGTTCGGGGAACTGCTGGATTTAACTTTGCTAATGGAATGCTGCTGCAAATTTTCTCCGCTAACTTCCTTACTCGCGAAAACGTCAAAACGAGCCAATTTTTTTCCCTTCCAAAGGGAAATGGGAGGAGGAGGTAGAGGGAGTAATTGGGATTTTCTGGATCGCGGATGCAACGCGCGCGATTGGTTCTAGCGGTGAGACGACGACGACGACGACGGCGGCGGCGGCGGCGGCACTTGTTGCCATCGCTCGGAGACGAGAGAAATTATTCTCGTCGTAAGAAATTATAGGAAGTTCTCGATGAAACGTATAGATCGAAGAATCATCGGGATGGCCCGCGGCGAGAAAAGAAGATCACGATTTCATAACGCGGCCGACTCTTTCCTCCTGCGGGCCCCTCCTGCCCCCTCCCGCCCCTCTGCTTGTCCTTTCTCCGAGCCGTCAGTAGGCCAACGGACATTCTCGTAGCTTTCCAACGCTCCTCCTCGATGCTCGTCAGCTCAGGATTTCTCGGTAATCTCGCGCGCACCACCCTGGGATCGCTATCGATCTACAATGATCACCGAAGGGGGGGGGGGATATATCTGGAAATGAAAATGATTTCTTCATTAACCGTAACTCCCTTCTCCCTTCCGACGGCCGGTCCACGCTCCACGATTCACGTAATTCTCCAAATTACGTAATCGAAATGATATTTTATAATAGACGAACAGAAGGGAGAGACGATGGATGCAGCAGCGTTTTCGGCGGTGCGACCTCCTGGGGTTTCACAAGTGTATTCCGTGCGCGCGCGCGCAAGCGCAAGCGTTCCGGGGCAAATTGATAATCCGTGAGAAACAGTTATTCCTCTCGCGAGATACACTTGAAAGGATACGAACTCGATTAATAGAGGATCCTCTCCCGAGAGAGAAGAGTCGGAGGAGAGCCAGGAGAGTCAAAACGCTTGTTTTTCTATCGGTTCGTTCTCCGAGGCGAGCGAGGTGCTGGCGATCGTCGTCGTCGTCGTCGCCAGCCGGTTTCTTCGTCGGGAAACGCAACAACGTCGTCGAGTTTTCTCCGCCGCGCGGACAGACGGGGCAGGGGGAACAAACTCGCCCTGTATTTATTCGAATGGTCATTGAAAACAAGCACTGTCCCTCGGACCTGTAATTTTCTCAGTTCGTGCGGGATTTTGATTAATGGGTTCGTTTAATAAGCGATCGATCGGTCACGCTCGTTAGGGCAGGATGCCGTAACCAGGTAAAAAGCAATTAGGTTTTGCTATATTTAGGACGCGATCTACTTCCGATCAATTTTCTTCCTTGGATCGATAGTGTGTTTCATGCAAGAAACGAAACGAGCATTTGTTCTGCCACGTAGAAAGGAGCCTCGTCTCGTCTCCGCTCTCGTATCTTGTGCCAGGATGTATAATCTGCTAAGTAATCTGCCTTCCAAGTGGAGCAGAGTGCAAAGTGCACCAACAATAGGCTTCTTTGGAAAACAAATCGCGCATAATGCACTTGATCGGTTGTCAGTTAAGACAAACCACTCTCGTGTTTCACTCTTTCACTCGCGGCCCCATTAAATCAACAACCGCGTCCCTCTCTCTCTCTCTCTCTCTCTCTCTCTCTCCCTCCCTCCCTCCCCGCACCTCCCTTTTAGCTCGCCTGGGAGTCGGAGCTCCACAATTTCCTCCGCAAATTTTTCCTTATCGAAAAAACTTCCTCGTGAATCTTGGTCGTTTCCCGGCCGAATCCCTGGTCGTGCACATTTCCACGTGTAAGCCGGAGAATAAAAGTCTGGCTAAATTCCACGCTGATGCCAATCTGATCTCGTTAAGTGAAATAATGGGATGAACAAGGGGAGTAGAAGCGGGGGGGGGGGGCAAGTAGCGAACGCTTTGAGCAAAAGGCGCGCGGAATATTAAGTCTGGACGTTAGACTCACAGGAGGAGAATTAGAGAGAGAGAGAGCCTTATTAGGACGATCGGGATAGCGGGCGCGGGAAGCGGGGAGGGGTAATCTAAAAGAAGCCGGACCGGTCTCGAGCCGGCTCACCGCGTTTGTCGCGAGCAGGTAGACCCCGCCGCTTAATCTTGCATTGTATCGATGACACCTGTTAAAAACTCTGTATCTTCCACCCACGCAATTCCCTCAGATCTTTCAGCCCTTGGCCCTTCGCCCAACGAAACCGGTCCCTTTTTTCCCGCTCTTAAACTTTTCGCTCGATGTACCGGGGAGCAGCCTCTCCTCGGTTCCCGCTCTCCACACGAGATAATTTCATTCCCTTTTCATTCGATTCGACAATCCCGAAGAGTCCCGGGGAGATGGGAGGCAGGGTACTTTACGAGAGGAGATGATCGAGGATCCGGGGGGATGGACAAGTTTCGCGAAAGGCTGGGGACGACCAAGGAGTAGCCGGTGGAGGAGATTCACCGGTCTCGACGGATCTCGTCGTCCTTTCTTTCTCGCTGACTTGGAAGGAACCGGCCGTCCGTGTACGTGCACGCACCTGTGCCGGTGTGCGTGGCTGGTGGGGACGAATGCACACCTGACTCGAGCTTTCCGAGCATCCGAGCGCCGCTCCTGAAATCAGTCGATGTGCTTCGCCGTCGCGAACACCACGCGTTTTCTCTTTTCGCTTTTGGTATCAGTTCAGCGAGAACAGAACCGACACGAGCGGAACCAGTAAAGGTAGAGTAGTGTGACGTCAGTGTTTCCCGAAAGTGTCTCGAAAATCAGGAATCCACCACCAATGCTTTTGTAGCGGTTGCCAGTGCTAATTTTTCCATCTTTCTTCTTCTTCTTCTCTCTCTTGCTTGTATTATCCGTTACCTTTGCATAATCGTCGCACAGCCCAGTCTCACCGAGACTCTCGTCTCTGTTTCACTAGGAGTTTTGTCACAACGGGGGAGAATCGTTTCTTCCCCTTCCTCTCGCTTAGCAAAATAATTTTTATACAGACACGGAGTCGCAACCTCTCGCGTTTCCGTGGATCGTAAAAGAAAAGGGAAATTTGACGAAAGGCCTCTTTCTTCACAAGTTTCTTCCACGCGCGACCGTAGAACTTTGATCAACGGCGATTTATTGGTTAATTTCACGCTTGCCTTCCAGGCAGCCTACTCGAATCTTCTGGTGTATCGTTAGAATCGCCGTTACGGGTCATCTCTGTTAGATCGCGGAGGCGCGCATAAATTCGTATCATTCCGCGAGCTGATTGCTCGCCTATCGCCAATTTATAGCCCGCGAGCACCCGCTGGGGGTTCGCCGAGGAAAACCCTAACGATTAACAGCGTTTGGAACCTCTGTCGATACTTGCCCTCTCTCTCTGCCTCTCCGCCTCTCCGCTCCTCTCGGTTCGATCGTTATTCCCCGTGAAAAATTAGCCAGGATATCGTAATTGGCCTTTACTACCGAGATAAATGCTTATTTAACGGCGTTTTTTACAATCCATAGGAGTGCGCCTAATGGAAGAGATTTTTCTCTTGTTTTCCGAAGCAACAAGTGTGTCGAATTCCTCGGCGCCAGCTATCGTCGTTCCTTCTCATCTCCCCCAGTAGTATACAACAGTATATTTGTTACATTCGAATTTATATACAAACATTGTCCAACGATAATCTCTTCGAGCGTAGCTCGCGAAAAGTGGGTCAGTTTGAATTGATTGGCAATGAGAACCACTAGAACCGGTACGTGATAAAAATGCTTTTCGATGGCGAGAGGCATCGGCCGGTGGGCCGTCCATCGTAAAAAATTATGTTAGACGTTTCGTATCGGACACTTGTCATAGATCGAATGTTGTCAGTGCCACGCTTGTTTCTGTCGATCAGTTTAGAAATGTCTCGCGTAACAATCGCTCGAAGAACGAGGGAAAGAGACGTTGGGACCGTTGATTGTTTCATTAACATACAGGCAGGAGGAGGATTGGGGGGGGGGGGGCAGACGAACGAGGGAGAGAGGAAGAGAGAAATCGGAGGAATGAATAAGGAGAAGAGGGAAGAAAAGGGGAGAGGGGGAGAGAGAGAGAGAGAGAGAGAAAGCCACCGGTACCTCTTAGCCTCGATAACGGTAAACCATCAAGCTATGGGTAAAGCACTGAACGATGCAAGTCTCTTAAAAATTCAATTATTAAAATGTCGCCAAAGCAAAACTCTGCTCTTATGTTGTACATCCAAGCAAAATCGTGGACTCGCGAGGCTCGCGCACTCGACGTATCATGAATTTCAGCGATGTTGGTTAGAATTGGAAATGGTTCGCCACGGGCGATGGATCGCCTGCCTGTAGAAGCAGAGGGGATCTTTTCTTAGGCGAAATGGAAGTCAGCGATCGACGTTAAAAAGAGATTGATAAATCGAGTTTCGAGTCGGCGATGAATCGGGCGCGTTGTGGGGTCCGCGTCCCTCCCACTCGTTTGCTATCGCGCAAAAAGCTAGAGTTGCTCGTCGGATTATCCGAGAGGTGCTTGGTCCGCAGGATCGAAATACATAAGTTTCCCATTTCGTTCTTATCTGCCGTGTTTATACGATGTAAGAATAAATGCGATTCCTCAAGGATTCGCGTGTCATCTATTTTATAGACGGGAGGAGACCATGCCTCTATTTCTCTATGCCGTCTCGAGCCTCTTCTCTCCCAAAAAGAGAATAAAACCAAAAGATATCAGTGGCGAACGAAAGTGATCGATTTCTCCGATGATCCGATGATCCGACGACCGTTCATTTCTCATGGTAATACGAGACCCCGATAAGAGGCTCGCGTCGTAGTTTTTAGCGGCGTTAAGAGGGACGAGCAATAACCGCAGGTCAAACACAGCCTCTCGTTCCAATGAAAATGATAAGTTGATCCTGAGGTCTTGGTAGCTTGTAGATCCGGACGTTGAGTTCCGCGGGGCCCGGGGGTCGAGTAAGCAGCTGGAGCTGTTCTCGTTCTCTCTCTCTCTCTCTCTCTCTCTCTTTCTCTCTTTCTCTTACCTCCTTCTCTGTCCGCGTTCTCGCGATTCGCCTCCTTCGACTCGAGCCTCGCTCGGTCGTCGCTATGCCTCACCCTCTCCTTCCGTCCGATATCAAACGGACATACACGTTTTCACGAGCCATTTATGGGCTTTGCTACACGCGAGAGGGAAGACTCCAAGCTGATATTTATCATATTTATTAACGGATAGGGCTAGCTAGACCACACCGGTGCAACTGCATTGTTTAGCGAGAGATAAAGACTGACTGGCAAAGTGAAAAAGAATCGGAAAGTGCGCGGCGAGGCCAGTGTCGAGTGAGATGCTGGAGAACATCCAACCGGACGAGGAAGACGACCTGTGGAACTGGGCGGTTTTAATGGAATGGTAGAGACCGCCGGCGAATCACGCGAGTCCCTAGAAACTTTGGTACAAGTGCCCGAAGGAAGAGTGCGCTCTTATCCGCGTTTATCTCGAGCTCCTTCCCCCACCGGCCGAGTCGTAAAAATGTTGGAGAAAGTCAATCAGTGGACTAATGCTTCCAGTTCCCGGCTGATAAAGGCCAGAAGCAATCCCAACGTGTCGAAAGCACCGTTATCGATAGCCAAGAAGAAAACGACGGACAACAATGCCAGTCCGCCGGGCTGTAAAGCGAGAATCGCGCGGAGCAGCCTATCTCCATTGGCAAAAACCTCCCTGAGAAACGGCAATGAGCCAACTCGCTCCTCCGTCGTCACGGCAAATCAGGAGATCAGAAGTCGCGTTGCCCCGGTGAACAAACTCGTCAGGGTCTCGCCAGGAAGCAGTACGCGTTGCGAGCCGCCGACCGCTAAGGCTACGACCGTCAAAACCGAGTCGAAAGCCTCGGTCACGAGGGTGGCCACCAACACCACCACCACCACCATCACCAAGGACACCAGTCGGATGACCAGTTCTTGTACGATTCTGGAGGAGAGAGCTCTCCTGAAGAAGGGACTGACCTATTCCCCGGAGAAGCTGCCTAGGAAGCCAGATGCCTTCAGGAAGAAGAATCTGGATCGCTGTTCCAGTCTGGGGAGCGTGTCCGTCGATACTAGAAGCGGTCTAGATCGACAGCAAGCTCTCTTCCAGAAGGGGTCCACGAGGCAGTTGAACCTGCCGGAATCGAGGAGGGGTCCCGGCGAGAACCCCGAGCGGCGCCAAGAAGGCGGAAGACCGATTCTCATGAACAGGTCCACTAGCTTGTGGAACGTTCGAAGCACGCGGACCGAGTCCCAGGCAAGGAGGAACTCGAGCTATGCCTCCAGGCCCAGCAAAATACCCTTGTTCACGCACAAGAATCACCTGGCCCGATCTCTGGCCGATCTATCTCAGGTAGATCGCGCTAAAGAGACCACCTTGCGGATCATCCACTTGGATATCGACATGGATCGCTCTATGGACGAGGAGAGGATCTATGAAAATTGTCGAGAAGTGGCGAGTTCCGCGCCAAAGCCGCGCGATCCGATCATACCCGAGCCAGGCACGAACCTGCAGGAGTTGACGGCCCGTCTGATGGCCCAGTTGGACGATGACGATGACGCGGAAGAGGAATCCGCACCTTCCACCGCGGTCCTCGGTAACGATCCTCCGGGGAACGTTCCCTCGAGCCCACGACTGAACGGAGAAGACCAAGTGGACTTTGGTACCGGCAAGTCCGAGTCCAAGGACCTCGTCGAGGTCTTCGCCGTTCAGGTCGTCGACCAGCCTAAGAGGAACCCGGACACGAGTAGTATTCGGGAACTTCGTAGGAACTGGGAGCAACGGCAAGTCAAAGTAACCGAGCAGGAGAAAGGGGGAGTGGCGGCGGCGGCGGCGGCGGCGGCAGCGGTGATGGTGGTGGAAGACCTCGTGAACTCGGGGTCGAAAAGCGGGAGTCAAAGGTTGAGCGTGACGGAGGACCCGCGGTCGAAATCGAACGTCACCAACACGGAAGTGAGTCAGGAATCAAAGAGAAAGCAGACTTCTGGAAAGAGGGCCAAAGAGATCGAGCAACTGGTCAACTTCTTCAACTGCAAGAACGCGGAGGCCGCCAAAGAGTCCACGAGGGACTCGTGGATCAGGCCCAAAGAGATTACCGTGATCGAGAGTCCCCTGAAGAAGATCGAGAAGCCGAAGATGGTCGGCGACTGCAACGGGTACGCGTCCGACGGGAATTGCTCTCAGGACAGTGGTCACATGAGCAACGAGAACGAAGTCGAGTGGAAGGATGCGGTTGAGGCGGATCAGCAGCAGGACAAGGAGCAGGACTTTTTCGAGAAGGATCGCGCCGTCGAGACCTTCGAGGACAAGATCGTCGCCGCGAAGAAGGTGACGCGCGACGTCCCCACTATCTCCATCTCCAGCGACTCCAGTAGCATCGGAAGCTCCGCGGAGGAGCTTCCCGACGGCTATGACTTCTCCGGCAAACAGAACTGGGAAGTTCCCAGCAAAGGCTCCAAGGCCGGACAACAGGTCCGTCCACTGATTATCATCTTTTATAGTCATTAAGACGCTGCGCTCCGCATTTAGCGTTCGCGAAGCGCGCGCTAATTACTTTGTCGCCATCTTGCCACCTGCACGATGTCTCTATTAGCTCTTGCTCTCTCTCTCTCTCTTTTGCTCTCGCGCGCATCTCAGCGTGCGAGTCGCTGCTCTCCATCCCCTCGCGTCCCACCCGAGCAATTTCACTACCAGAGATTATAAAGCTCAGGACGAGCCAAAAAACACTCGGTCGCGCGAACCATATCTCATGGATTCTACTCGTATGATTAAGTTGTCAGGATCTCGCGGTGGCTATTCTCGTTAGGGAATCCGATGGCCGTGAAACGTAAAACCAAGTTCCACCGCAGCACCGCGGTAACTCGACGAGGGCTTGGGAACCGATGCCTTCGAACGAAGCGGATGTGCTCTAACGATCATTGCCGTTTTCGCTTTTTCTAGATATTCTTCAGGTCCGGCGCTTTGGAGCAATTGGAAGCTCAGAGGGACGAGAAGCTCACGGGCCGCATCATCCTCCTTCAAGCGCGCTGTAGGGGGTACTTGGCACGACGGAAGCTCAACACCTTGAAGGTGCGTAACGCGACGCGGAGAAAAGTAAGAAAGCGGAAGGCTATTAGAAAGCGTTTTCATTGGAATACGCGGGGGTGGGGGGGGGGGGACCCTTTTCAAAGTCGGCAATCGAATAGAAATGTTTCTCGATCGCGCTCACATTAGAATCGATCAGCTTTACCCCCCTTCGATTGCTCAAGAGAAAAGAAAACACCGTCACCGGTGTCTAACCTCGCGCAGAGAGTGCCGCCGTGCTGATGTTGCTGAAAAACCTTTGCAGCTTCAAGATCTCGCGGTGAGATGCATACAGAGGAACGTCAGGAAGCTGATGTCGGTGCGAGAGTGGCCATGGTGGAGATTGTACGTGAAAGTCGCCCCGCTGCTGAACGTCCACCGAACCGAGGACCAACTCAAGGCCAGAACGGTAAGGATCTTCCTCGCTGATAACCCACTTGCACGAAAGCTACTTTTATGCGAGTTCTCCATTCCGCTCCGTTCTCCTAGTAGAACCTTCCCCTCGCTCCCCCCGAGAAACGCAACGGATTCGCTCGAACTGTTATCGTTCACGATTCTCCTTCGTGATTTCAGGAGGAGCTGGAGCTACTCAGGGCAAAGGTCGAGCGTTTGGAGCAGGAGCGGAACCACCTGAAGCACGACAACGACAGATTGGAGGCCAAGGTGAGTGTGCGCGTTGCCTCTTTCTGGGCGGAAACGAGACGAAATTTTTGTCTCTTGGCCGGCGACGACGGCGACGTTCAGCTCGGAAAGTCGCGGAAAGTCCATTTAGGCATTCGCGGCACGCAGCGCGCGCAATTAGGTTAACTGCGCGAGTCTGCTCTCGTGGCGTATGTTTATGTTATGCGTGCAACGATTACATTCAGAAATCGAGCAGCGGAACTCACGCGACGAGGCCAACCAATGCATTAACTTTACGATGCGGAGTCTCCCGTACAGATGCCCCGACCCATATACCTTGTGAAAGCTCCCTGATAAATAAACATTATCGGCCGTTGTTAACCGCATTGCAGTTTTTCCCACAGGCCTCTTTTTGCTTTTACTTTTGCTCCTGCTCGCTTTTGCTTTTTCCCTCGTTCATCGCGCATCGACTACCGGTGCAACGAGCGGCGGCGGGAGCTGCCGGTTCATCGGGGGAAGAGGGGCACCGCGGATATTCGCGCGCCAAACTCAAAACACGCGTTGATTTATGAACGATTACAATCTGTCGGTCCTGGCATTTGTGGGGGAATGATATATACGAGGATATTCGGTTTTCTCATTGACGTATGGCGCCGAGTTGACTTTTCTCGTTGGCCGGGCTCCGACTCGACGTAACAACTTGGCCGAGAAATTGCCGAGTGTTCGAGAAGCGAAGGTGCCAGGTAGAGGCACCACCGATGGAGTCCATTCATCCCACGACCGTGTTTTCCGGAAGTCGGACCGATGCTCGCGACCCTGACCCTGTCCTTGACCTCCAGCGGCGGCTCCGACGTCTGGAGGTGGCGACTCCGCGCGATAGCCGCTGCTCGTTTCTTTTCCCCGAAGGTTTCCGTCGGTGTTCCGTCGATAGCGGAGAGGCACCCGCGATCGACGGATCGCTCTTCGACGGCTTCGTTTCTCACGAGCAGTGACGAAGAGCTGGCACCCGGCCAGTTTCAAAGTTACGACGTCTCTCCATCTCGCCTCAACGTCCCCCGGTCGTCTTTCCTCGCTCCGTCCTTCCCTTAGAATAACTCGGAGGTGAGCGCCTCCTCCACCGGACGCCTCCGTGCGCGCAATCTTCTGACCCAGGAAGAGGCAGCAGTTGCACCGCGACTCTTTCTCGATACGGGTGTGTCCGTTTGCGTTACGCAACGCGACCGACCGGCCGGCCGGCCGAATTCGTCGCGCGATCTCGAGCGGTCTCGAGCTATCCTCCCCCGAGACCAGGGTCCGGCTACCCTCCCCCGAGTCCATGAGTAACTTTCCGCTTCTCGGAATTTCGAGATTACCGATGTTACGCAAGTGCCCCTCCCCTCCTCTACCCCCCACTCCCCGTTGCGCGCTTATCGAGAACCCGAATAGGAGGTCTGACACGAACGTCGGAATCCACGCGTGACGTATTTCCTCAGAGTGATGAGAATGCCCTCGTTACCTACGGTCCACCATCCTGGAGGAGGAGGACCCCGCTCCTCCAGCCTGTCGTCCTCCAACGAAACCCTCGTAGACTCGCGATGCAATAGCTCGGCCAGCAACCACGCGAGCGACTCGACGAATTCCTACAACGACCTGAGCTTCCCCATGCGCAAACCACCGTTGCCGCCCATCCCGCCCAAACAGTACCTACGGAGGCCGGTTAGCGGCAGGATCTTCCTGGCGAGTAGTTCCGGCTCCTCGAACCCGAGGAGTCCGTCGCCCTGCAGTTTCACGTCGAGTCTCTCGTCTCGCAGTAGAATCCCCCCGTTGAGCTCCACCAGGTCGTTCTCGCGGAGTCGTTCGCGCCTGGACTCACCCTCGACTTCCGTAACCCCGAGGAGAAGCTTCCCCAGGGAGAGCTCGTCGGTCCTTCGCCCGGAGGATGACGCGTACTCGAGGGAACAGGCCCCGGTCGTGTTCGACGCCAGCCTCAACTTCGACCTGGCCGTGGGCAGGCCGAGGGTCAGGCAATCCTTCACGCCCACCGCGTCACACCTGGAACCCGCCACGGCCTCCTCGTACCTGTCCTCGAAGATCACCCAGTTCTTGAAGCGAACCGATCATGTGATGGACGAGTGGAGGAGCCTCGGGCACAGAGACGACGCCGAGGACGAGCTCAACAGCCTGGCCTCCATGCCCGGCGTGCGTGCTAAAAGCGGACGCGTTATCGGAAGAAGCCAGAGCGCGACGAACATTATGATTCGCGGTTTTCAGTATTACAGCAGATCCGCTAGTCTGGCCAGGAGTCCGTCTTCGAGACGCTCGTTGTCGCGAGCCTCGGAAGATCGGACCCTGTCCGATGCCGTCTGCGCAGAGGTATCGAACGTGAAATATTCAGAGATTGAAAACAGGGGGGAGGAGGGGGGAGAGAGAAATCGGTAGAGAAAAATGGAGAATCTTCGAGGTAACGAAAGATCTATTGGGGTTCCAGTTGAGCGAGATGACTGCCGATTATGCCGAAGAACATTCGACGTCGACTTTGGCCGCTGAGAGAATCGACGCGGAAACGTCGGAACGTCTTAGGCTGGAACGCGAGCTTCAGGATGTGACCGAGGCTAACAAGAGTCTTCAGCAAACGACCGAGCGGCTGGAGATGGAATTGCTTTACGCGAGAGCCGCGGATTTGAACGGGGTGGCCTCGGACGGCGAGGATGGCGAAGACGGTGGTGTCTTTAGGCAAAGGTACGAGCACGCTATCAGGGAACTCGAATTCACCAAGAGGAAAATGGCACAGCAGCACGAGGATGATCTGGAGCAACTGGTGGGCTTGAAGAAGCAATTGGAGAAGAAGGTGCGTAGTAGTAATAGAGTAGTAGTACTTATTTATAGTCGCGATGCTCTCGGTCCATCACAAGTTTACTCCAGATGCGCTCACATTGAAATTTTTCTATCGCCAGCTGGCCGACGCCTATGAAGAAGTGGAGGAACAGCGTCAAGTGGTTGGACAGTGGAAACGCCGAGTTCAGAAACTGAACGGTGAAATGCACGATTTGAGGCTGCTGCTGGAGGAACAAACGGCGAGGAACAATCTGCTTGAGAAGAAGCAACGCAAGTGAGTATCCGCGAGGAGGATAAATGAAAAGGGAAAGAGAAACAGCGGGGGAGAGAGGGAGAGGAGCGTGTTAGATTTTACATTCGCTCTCGACCGTGCATACGACTGGTAATAAGAATCGAAAGGTAGAGCTCGCTCTATTCCCATTTCATCGGCGTCAACAAGTGTCTCTGGCCAATCGCCAGGCCACTAATTCCCGAAACAAAGTGAGCGACCTGTAACGCTGCCAACATTAAGCGATGCGTTTAACGAACGTACCGTGAAAATCGGCGTTTTTGTCTATTTTAAAACCCCCGTAAAAAATGCGCGTGCACGCGTTTACTGATAGAGAAAGAGAGAGAGAGAGAGTCCTCGAGCGCTCGTTCTCTCGATGCAATCGATTTTCTCGCTTTCCTCGGATTTCTGCGAGTTTCTCCCGGGTGCGCTCGCTGGACAAGCTACTGCCTATTTTTATCATTTCCTGTGCAGCAACTTCCGGCGACTGGATACGTGCCAAGCTTAACTCATCTTTCTCTCACTTAGATTCGACTCGGAGACCCAGAATCTTTTAAACGATCTCAGACAAGAAAAGGCTCAGCGGGAGAGATTGGCCAGGGAGAAGGAGATCGCTGTCGCTGAAAAGTTCACGATAGAACAGAATCTTAGCGTAAGTAGTCATTGATTAACGCTCGCGCGCGCGCGCGCGCGCTCTTCCCATCGTCAGTTCCCGTTGATAATTTCCAAAACGCGCAGGATGCCAAGTTGGAGATAGAGTTGAAGGAGGAGAGACTGCGAACGCTGACGCAGGAGCTCGAGGAACTCACCTTCGGCGGCAAGACGGAGGAGGAAGTGGCACTGCTGAAAAAAGCGAAACACGAACTGGAGAAACGCGCGAAGGATCAAGAGGAGGAATTGGACGATCTAGCGGGTCAGGTTCAGCTTCTCGAACAGGCGAAGCTGAGACTGGAAATGAGTATCGAACAACAGCGCAAAGAAATGCGTAAGGAGATGCAGCAACGTGACGAGGAGCTTGAAGAAGTACGAGGCAACGCGCATAAAAAAGTGAAAGCACTGGAGGCTCAGCTGGAAAATGAACACGAGGAGAGGACAATAATCCTACGTGAGAAGCATGAGCTGGAGCGACGTCTGGTAGCCTTCGAGGAACAAGACAGAGCGGACCGAGCTGTGGAGGCTGAAACAATGCAAAGGTAGGAGAACAACCGCTACCACCTTCTTTACACTCGCGGACACTCACCCCCCGTACTAATTTTATCGAGAGAAAACACCGCCCGATACGCGTACATAGAGTACGCGTGCACGGAGAAATCGGTAATTTAAGTGATATTCTTGCAGGCTGAAGAGAGACTTGAAGAGAACGAGGGCATTATTGAGAGACGCTCAGACCATGCTTGAAAGATCAAAAGGCGATTCCACCGGCAAGGCAGCCTTGAGGCAGTTGAAGAATCAATTGGAAGACGCTGAATGCGCTCGAGCCGTTGCTGTCAAAGCCAAGCAAGCTCTGGAGCAAGAACTGAACGAAACGCAGGTCGCCCTTGAGGAGGCTACGCGACAGCGTTCGGAAGCCGAGGATCGAGCTAATTCTGCGAATCGTGAACGAAGCGAATTGCTCTCGCAACTCGAGGAAAACGAGGAAGAATTGTCCGAGGTACTGTTGTTTTTCTGACAAAAATTTTCAGAACGAGCGCGATCGACTCGCGGATGAAATGCGACAGACAGCTTGAAATTCGAATGTTTGCAGGTACTGAAGAAGTACAGGGCAGCTGTGCAGCAAGTGTCTGCCGAGCAAGCTCAGTTACAGGAGGCACAGGTGCAGATAGCTGCTCTGGAAGCTGAGAAATCATCGTTGAAGGATCAGCTCTCTGAACTTAGCCAACGATTGGAATCCGTCGAGCAGCTTGGCGATCCTACAGCTAACAGTCTTGCGACTAGGAGATTGGAATTCCGCGCTAAAGAACTCGAGAGTAAATTGGAGCTGGAACAGACCACGAGGGCTCGTTTAGAGGTATGCTCCTTACGTAGATTTTCATCGGATAATTCTCGCTCGTTCGGTGTTCGTCTCTAAACGAGCAAGTGGAATTTTTACAGACGCAGATAACTCGACTGAAGGAAAGCGTTGAGAAACTGCAAACTGAATCTGCCTTGCTGCGAACGAAGGAACAGACGGCTCAAGATGCTGCCAGGCGACTTCAGAGGTCACTTCGTGATGCTCGCGAAGAAGCTAATTCGGCGGCCTCTCGCGAGCAGGAAGCCACGCGCGCACGTCGCGACTTGGAAAAGGCCCTGGAAGCCGCCGAGGCTGAAACGAAAGTTGCGCGTGACGATCTTCGATTGGCTCTTCAAAGAATCGACGACTTGCAGAGTGCTATTCAAGGAGAACTTGACTTGGACGTTAGCGAGGAAGCTACCAGTGAAAATAGCGACAGGTGTGTATTAAAAAAAAAAAAAAAAAAAAAACTCTATGACGCTCGTTTCTATACCAATCTTAACGAGGTTGCTCGTGAAATCCTAACTTTTCTCTTAATTGATTTTCAGTGATTGATCCGAGCTTTCGAAGGGCTTGGAGCCCGATTATGCCGATAATAAATTACGAATTCATCCAAGTGAATTGCATATCGAAACTCTTGATAATTGATATAAGAGAGAAAGAGAGAGTGAGAGAGAGAGAACGAGAGAAAAGATGTTGATGGTGATGAAGAATCAAGAAATCTGAAGTTAAATACAAAACAAATTCGAATAATATTTCCTATATAGAATTACAAAAAAAAAAGAAAAAAAGAATCCTTTTGATTTGATTTCTGCTCATATCGGTTTTAGCAAGATGACTCTAGTATTATTTTAATTGTTATAGTAAGTAAAGTTATAAATGGGAATCAAAATGCGAGCTACCGCTATATACGTTCGCTGGTTGCATATTGATCAGATAACCGCCGCTTAATATTGCGGTTTCGCTCGCGTGCTTATATTCGGATTGTACTGCGAGCATGTAGGTGCTAACTATTATATATAATGAGGGAAACAAAATTCTGAAAGAAGGTCGACGACGTCCACGCACTTCGCTTTCATCATTTCTGGCTAATAATCCCTAACAATGATGAACGAGACATCTCCTTTTTCAGTCTTCCAGGGAAAACCCATTCTCTGACAATTATCATTACCTCTACAATATTTGCGCAACATTTCAAATAAAATTGTTCTAAGCGCTGTTAAAATTTATATATCGTCGAAACACACTCGTTTCTATAAACTTTGGCATATCATTGTCCTTTTACTTCTTAACAAGCTTATCTATATGTTTTTATTTTATTAATTACACGCGGGAAGAGTTTAGTAAACTCTCTCACGCTAATGTTATCAATCTTTTAATATTGACTCGTTTGGTTTCCTCTCCGTACTGCTAGATTAAGCGATGTACGAGCATACTACACACTTTACAAGTTAAAACTCTTCGAGTTAAAATTAGTTAGTTTTACGTTTGTATAAAAGCCGTTCCGTGACTCACTAAAGCTTCTGTTTCATTTAAGAATTATCTTGTAACTTATTGCTTTGTAAAATGCAGATCTTTTATTTAATTATACAAGTGTCTAATTCAAACCACCACCCACATACACCTTAAAGCATCTAGGGGAAGATGAGAAGCGACGAGAGAGTATAGTAGAGAATCAAGAGAGGGGGGGGGGGGCGAACGAGCGAAAGACATTCACTGTCAGAAAAGCTTGGAGGAAGTTGAGGAAGAACGAAGAGGAAGTGAATCCAGGATGAAGCAAAGCGAGAGTTTCGTTATCGAGTTATACGTGAGTTGAGGGAGCAGAGCCACTAACTCATGCGTTCGATCTCGGTGTCTGCTTCGACCTAGCCGACACTGATTTCCCGGGAGATGACCTTACTTTAAACTTTCGTCCCGAGTTAAGCTCTTTTCACCCTCTCTGCCTAGTCTCTATGTTAGAGCTTTTGTCCTGCAAAGGAAAAGCAAGAAGCGCCATAATTAGATTGACGCAACAGACTTTACCTTGTCGTTCTTAAGCATCGTAATAAGCTGTAGCAAATTGGAGTACACTTTTGTTTCGAGCTCCAAAGTTCTCGGCTACTTTTAGACATAGCTCTCTCTCTCTCTCTCTCTATTTCCCAAAGATTCTCATTTTATAACACTCATTAAGCAATTCTAAGATTCCTAATCAAACTTCTCTCTATATTCATTTCTCCTTAGACGTAACATCAATTCCTTAGATTTCTTCAAGTCCATTTAATGGTAAGTATAGTAATTTTAGACTAACGGCACTTCGAGCACATGAAAACATCAGGGTGATTTATCATTTCACCCTTTTAATTCAACATTATCGTACTTCTGCTCACGAGAAATACTAATTTTTTGCTGCTAAATATAAAATATGCTCTAGTTTGATATTTGCCGGTAGAATATCAAATCGCGAGGTTAACTTAAGTCGGAATTCTCAGATTTCTAATTAAGGCAAATGTAGTAAAATGACGATGATAAGTTTTATCGTTCGATGATCGAATTTTTATTTGATTCGATTTGATTTGATTTTATTGGGATTTCTCATTTTACTTCAGGGAAGCAATCAGTTGTGCATGAAACTATTAAATGTCGAATATTCCATTGTGTTTTCAGCCTAGGAAAAAATCAAATCGAAGCATTTATTGGTCGTATGACCGATACTGTCAATCAGCCCGAAGCTTACTTCTTTCTCCCATGTTTGATAATGCTCTAATTACAAAGTTGACTGATAGCGAATACGATAAATTTCATTGACCTTTCAGGGTATTTTTAACATCAAGATCTTTTCCCACTTATCGCCGTCAGTTTCTTCCGTCGACTGTCGATAATGCAGTTCCCTAATATAAAATGACCTTTAATCCAGAAGAAATTTCCTTCCGAGAAATTGTGTTAATTACCGAAGCCAAGTTCGTTAAACCGAAGTACTTCGTTAAATTATTTCGCTAAATCATTGAAAATCAGTTGAGCAAAAATGTTTAATTCTTGCTTCTAGGATTTACGAGTTTTCGCTAGCACTGAAATGCTGGAGTAATTGAGTTAAGCTGGAAACTGATGTTAAGGGGAATTTAGGGTCTGAGGGTGAGAAAAAGGGAAACCGGAAAGGAGGTGTGGTGGCGCAGAATGCTTTTATTCGAAAAATATACGTCACGTTCCGCGTTGATAACCTCTCAAGATGTAATTTCGCGAGCAGGTAGACTGCTGACAGCTATTCGACGCGGAAAGTAAAACGGATATTGCATGGCGCGAGCCTCGCGCAATTACCTTTCGCCACCCTCGCCCCTTCCGCCAAGAGCTTCGCGACTTAAAAACACGTTAGCCCTAGTCAAAGCTAATTTTAATCATCTCCGGCGCGAATATTTAATCGAATATGCAGCAGCATCGCCTTTTTCGCCCGAAACAGGCAAGAAAGTGGCATTTAATGGCATGCCCTTATTAACGATTGAATTGATTCGCTGCTTTAACCGAACTCGACCAAACGCCTAACCAACTGGAATTCTCGCGAAAAGAACAAATCAGCATTAATCAGAAATTTCTTGCCGGAGAACGGAGACAATCAGAATTAATGAATTGCTTGATCAAGAAGTGAAAAACATGAGCATTAATGAGTTTCTTTGGCAAAAGCTAAAGCAAACGAGGAGCAATAAATTTTTACTCCCAGAATTGAAAACAAGTCTTAATGAGTTTCCTTTACAATAAATTGGAAGGGTAAATGTATGTGAGAGAAGTTAGTTAATTTTAACGAATCTTTCATGGGAATGCACATTAAAATGCGAGGGGACTGTGAACGCGAGGAAATGATTTTAATGGAATTAGGAGCAAGAACTTTTGGTTCTAGTGGATCAAGTTTTGGAGAATGTAGCTAACTATTAAGATTACGATAAGTGCTTTCCCATTTCTTTATTACTTAAGACTTTGACCTCTTCAACTATTGATAAAACGCGTAGACGAACCATGAGTAGCTTCCAACAGCATTTCGTTATCTCTCCATGTACATTTTGGTAAGGTGAACGAGAGAATCTGAAGGAAGAGAGAGAGAGAGAGAAAGAGAGAGCAAAGAAATTTTATTCGTCATGGAACAACGTGAAGAAACAACTGAAAAAAAAATGTATTGTCAGTTCTTAAACTTGATTTCAAACAGTTTCTGCCAATCGATTTTGCACGCTGCAATGGATTAGTATAGAAATTCTTAATAATTTTTCTCGGCAAGACATCAGTATACTGATATGGAAAAATCGAGTCTGCCCGAAGTAATTAATGGCGGTGAATGATATTCCTATCGATTGCCGCCTATTTGCCATTCATTTTTCATTAGCAAAACGTCCCTTTTGATAGCAGCCTTTTCCACGGATGTGCAATTGAACAAAAGCACGTAGAATTTAATGCTTAAATTTTTCGCATAGCCCTCCGGTAACCAAGGAACCTTCGTCGTTCGAAAGGAAAAATTTCACTTATTCTTAATTATAGCTCCCGCAACAACGAGAAAATCGTCAATCACTGTTATTCGCACTTTGCTGAGAGATTACGTTTAATTTCGATAGAAACATCGAAGCACTTTGTTGTGCTTTATTCTCGACGAGTTTAGCCATGATTTTTCCATGTTCCGCCGGCTGATCGACGGATGAGAATAATGAAACGCGTCTATCGAGATATTCGGGATAATTTTAATTATGCATAGTTCGGGGTTTGGGAGAGGGGGGTTAAGCGAAGGAAAACTAAGAACGTGCCCGGGCCATTCAGTGAAATCGCGCGAAGTTGCAGAGAAGCGAAAGGCAAGTAGAAACGAATGGTAACAAGCGAAGACAATGCTTGAGGGAAACCGTGTTAAAGGGGCCAAGTGCTTCTGTTGCTACTGCGCTGCTATTGCTGCTGCTGCTGCTGCTGCTGCCGCTGCTGCTGCAGCTACTATAGTGGTGGTGGTAGTGGGTTTTATTTGCGATTTTATTCGCGCGCTGCTCATATAAAGTAAACCTCCTCTCTTCCCCTTCACGTCCTCTGCCCCTTATCCACAAAAAAAGCGGCGCGATAACGCGATATTCCATTGAGTTTCTCTGCTGAGTTGTGTTTATAGCGTAAATACGAGACCGAAGAGCTAGCGGCATTATTTCTGCATATCGCTCACACAGCATCGCTCCGTACGTTAAATAAAATGGCGCATAAACCTCCTGAAATAGACAGTGGATACTGAGAAATATACTATTTCGCGATCCACCGATGCATTCCAAACAAAGATTTATTAATTCTACCCTTTTTTCGGCTTTTATTTATCGAGGAATTAATTTTTCTTCCAGAATGCTTACGAGAGAGAGAGGCAAGAGACATTTCCCTAGAAGCATTAAAACTACACGTTCGTTAATGAATTGGAAAATTTTTCCATGGAAAGCGTAAAGGACGCGCGTTCTCTCTTTTTCTAGTTTCGCGTTTTTGTCATATTTTAAGAATTTCATCCCATATTTTTTCGACGAAAAACTTGTAAACTCGGATTCTCGATTAAAATTGAAATTGATTCTGCAGGGTAATAGATTTTCAGCAGTCCTACCGCATGATCATTTTTTCATTCAGCGCCAATGGAATAAAATCTAATAACACTTATTTCCATTTCGCATGATATATTTTTCAGGGAATTTTCGAAACTGAAGGACACGGTGGAATTCTTTTCGTGCGTTATGCAATTTGGTTATATCGCTTTTCCGATAGTACAAAATCTTCAAGTTTCTTCCAATTTTCCGTACACGAAGCTAGCGAAATGTATATAGAAAAGAAATCTATTAGGTTTGCACTTACAAGGAGCGTTTTGTGTCGTAGGCTTTTTTCAATGGTTCCCAACGAATAAACGAAACCTTGAGGTGAGCGCCGTGGTGGTGATGGTGGTGGCGAAGGTGGTGGGGGACAGGGTGTTGCTCCATATGCCACTGATATTTTTCCGGCGCAGTCGAAGCGTGGAATTTGCAGCTGCCGTTAACTCGCAAAAATGTAAACGTCATTTTTAACGATCGTACGCGCCGCAAAATGTACGACACGGCAACTTCATCCCGCAGGAACTGGCAGGATAGAGACCGCGTGAGCCCAGGTTATTTAAATCCATTATTTTCGTACGTAATGTCCGCTCCAGGCACGGTACCTACTTCTCCGACTGCAATTTAAACCGAGTAAACACGCGGCGTACCATGGATATTCCAGTTAGATTCCAAAAGGTCAAATTACTCGAGTTTCTTGCAACGCGCAACGAACTATCGATCCTTTGACTACGCGCGATCAAGTCGGTGATGAGGTGACCGAACAATTGGACCGGTCCTCTTCATTTTTTGGAGGAACCAATCTACTTTCAAAGAAAGGATAAAAAAAAAAAAGAAATCGAAAACATTTTTTCAAAAAGTGTCGCTATCCGCGCTACGTGAATCCATACCCCTGGAGCCAATTTCGCCAATTAATTTTATCTGGCCTAAAAAATCC
Source organism: Sclerodermus sp. 'alternatusi' (assembly GCA_037305995.1). NCBI lineage: Eukaryota > Metazoa > Arthropoda > Insecta > Hymenoptera > Bethylidae > Sclerodermus > Sclerodermus sp. 'alternatusi'. The sequence goes on along the minus strand of CM074547.1, from coordinate 3,600,397 downwards.
CTTTGATTATCCGCTGACCGAACAATGCGTTAAATATTATTTCACGGAAAATATGTATAATTATCGTATCGAGTAAATTATACTACGTATAATTACACGCGTATAATAATTGACTTTGTTAGTAGTTTAAAGAACAACTCAATTGGCAAATATCTGCAGGTACACGTGAAATAAATCCAATAATTTATATAAAGGAAATCCCATGGCTAATAAAAAAGAAGTTTGTTGGAATAATTCACAGTGGTCGGGGAGAGGCTTTTCGATAATTCTTCCAGGTGGCTGATTTAGTTTGCCCAATAAAGGACCGGGGATTAATCGTAGCGCGGAGGTTACACGAAATTTTATTGTCTTCGATGAGAGCCTCCTCACCCGCGAGTAGGTTTAGCGGCGAAAAGTTATGCGTGGCAGGAACAGAGAGAGAGAGAGAGAGAGAGAGAGAAAAGGGAAAAGGGACGATGGGGTGAGGTCGAAGAGGAGAGGAGAGGAGAGGGTAGACACGCAAAAAGCTACGAAGGAAGCGGAGCAGACCCATAAAGCATTGATTTATCAATGTTGTAAATTATGCGGTAGAAAATTGGAGCGGACTTTCAATAGAGGAGGGAGCCGTTCAATCCTAATTCATGGATCTGGAATCAAGTTCGGATGCAATCCCGGTTCAAGTGTATTATTTTCGCGTATCGCGATCGTATTTCCAGCAGTGCACCTGAGTACATAATGCGCCCACGGGGGTGAGAGTGTGCGACAATGTCATGCGTGTCGGTGAGACCCACGTGCGGATGAATGTAAATTCCTTGAACGCATCCAGAAGTCCTCGCGGAGTGTGCGAGTTCCCACACAGTGACAAATCCACGTTCCTCCGACGTGTCGCAATACTCGACATGTGTGAAAATCCCCGTGCAAGTAAGCGTGAGTTCCTCAAGCGTATTAGGGGTTTGCGCGAATGTGTATTGAAACTCGCGTATTGATAAATCTATGCTGCTTCCACGTATGTGTGTGTGTGCGCGCCGCTTCACCTCCTCCCCATGGAAACGCGTCACTAAATTCACGCGCGCTCGCGTTAAATGGCCCTAAGGACTCTTCCAAGAAAAATTCCGCGTAAAGGGCACTTTTCCTCACACCCTTCCCAAGACTTTACGATTTTACTCCGCGACCGACAAAACGGAAAAAATTAGTTGCGAAATTACAGCCACGATCGCATTTACCGAGTACCATGTGATTACTCGACATACGCGCGCACGTTCCTGAATGCACTTCATCACTCATTTCACCACGTTTATGTTTGAATTTCAATGAATCTCCCACACACGCGCGCGTACGCGCGAGTATCATTTGTACGCGATTCTTACTGAAATTTACATGGACGCCCGCGTTAAAGTTTTCCTCCCCGCGCACGATCCGCAGCTTCATATTTTTTTTTATGCACCGTGCAAGTGTGTCTCTCAGCATGCATTCCCATACATTCATAAAATCCACGCGACTCGCACGCACTGCATGCACGTACGTAGGGAAACACGCAAGCTCGAGTCTCATACACGAGTGCGCTTTCCCGTGCACGTACGTGAGATGTATTTATATGAGTGCGCGCTAATGCCGGTGCTACCTGTGTTCGCACACACCTATACACGGGCGCAATCGTGCAAGGGCAAACACACGTACGCGAAGAGCTCGCACGTCTACTATACGTGGGGGATTTATCGCACAGCTCGCCGTATTCCAGCCACGAAACAAACGTTGGAACTCTCGCTTTGCCAGACATGGATAAACAGATACGAGAATAAAGAGCTGTAAACCAGAGTGAAGATAGAGCAGCAGGACGAAGGGCTTCGTTTGATCTGAATTTGCCCTCTCGGATAAGGCAGCTGGGTGCTCCGGGCGGAATGGAATTTTTTAATGGCGTAGCTTTAGCTTCTCCACCATGGGGAAACGCATAAAATATCTTTGGCTTCGAAGGGAAGGCTTCCGATTAAAATGGCCTCTCCGTGGTTTATCATTCGGCATAAATTATCGAGCTGTGATATTTACCGAACCCATTTTACAATAGCCCGGAGAGAAATCTTTGGGGAAAATAATCGGATGGAGAGTTGCGGTTGTTATATTGTTTGCAACGATAATTGATACTTGGAACTGGTGTTTCTCCATTTGGAGTAAATGATCGTGGCAAATTTACTTCGCTGATCGAGATGATGTTGATTTAAATGGCGGCGGCGGCGACTAGTTGCAAGTGGAAGAAAAATGAAGATCGTGAATGTTTGAAACAAGAGCTCCGTATTAAAGTTAATCGCGAGACATTCTTTCTGGAAAGTCGACCAAGCGTATTAGACGCTCAAAGTTTCTCTCACTTATTCACCGATTCCAGTTATTCTTGTAAATGTTTCTCCGATGTGCTTTTCCGCCGTTAACAGCATTAATAAACATCGAACAATATCACGGAAGTAGGTTAGCCCTCTCTCACAACTAAACTAGCGAGAGGTCCCGGGTCGTTTCGATAACTTGAAATTCTAGATATTATCGTTCCCCGATTCCAAAATTTTAACGCGATCCAAATTTTTAGGATGTTTCTCGTTGCGGGAGAATGTTGCATATGCAACTAGACTGGAAGTTAGAGCAAAATTTTCCTCGGGATTCATTAAAATAAATTTAAAATTCTAATTATAGCCAATAGACAAAAGTTTGCATGAAAATACGTGCACTCCGCAACACCAGGCTTTAATGAAATCAAAACTTCCTAATGTCATTAAGAAAAGCGAATATCTCTGTTGAACATCTTATTTATGATGAAAACAAACAATAAAGAGAAAAAAAAGGAAAGAAGATGCATTTTTCGAGATTATATGCAATTCCGGCATTGATAACAGGGTCTCTCCTCTAATGGGCTACAATAGAAAACATATAAAGTCATTTTCGCGGATAAAACTATTGCTCTGTAAAGCGTTTAATCTAGAATTCCCCTCGGATAAGCGAAAGCACAGAAATGAACCTTTATTTAAAATAATTGCATTTCCACTCACGTAAAAGCCGGTCATTGTATCGGTATCGAAAAACTGTAGAATTAGTGAGATGTATGGATGAGAGTTTAAAAGCAAAGCAGGGGGTGGAAGTGGGAGGAACATAGAAGTGTATGGACAGATGAATCGCTTTGTCAATAGTGGTAGAAACGAGTTTGTAGTGGAAGGAGAAGGTAGGTACATTCTCGATATTTTCAAGGCTCGTTACGTCGCCAAATACGAATGTGAAACGTTTAAATCTTGTCAGGCCTACACAGTGAAATCTATTAATGCCTTTCTTTCCTATTTCCTTCTCTCCCCTCCTCTCTCTCTCTCTCTCTCTCTCTCTCTCTCTCTCTCTCTTTCTTTGCCACTGCCTCTTCCTGTCCAATATAGATCACTTGCACTGCCCTATTTTACTTTCTAGTATTCATTCGGTGGCTTTCAGAAAAATTGGATTCACCACGCGCAGGATAATGAAAGCGCGAACCTACCACAGGAAATACCGTGACGGCCCTTATTCATTTTTTATGCTAAAAATGGTCTTTCTTCGAATTCATTTGAAATAGATCGAAAGTCGTAAATGAAATTAGTGACGAAGCTCGTAGTTTTCCTAAATAAAAATGACGATAAATCAATCTAAAAGATAAAAAGGGGGTGAGAGGGAGAAAAATGAAAAGTAAGCGAATAAAAGCTGGCCGTCCGAGCGAATTAGATTTTATTAGCGCGCTGAGAGAGAGAGAGAGAGAAAGAGAGGGAGAGTTTCAGCCGTGGAAAATCAGAAATAGAGTTTGCTGGCATCGCGACGCCGGAGGCCGGTGGTTATCTGCGTCGGCGCCGAGGCGTGTATGCACGAAATGCCACAAATTAGCACGAGATCCTCATTCTTGTCTTCCACGCAACACATTTCCACTATCTACCATGCGTGAATAACCAAATTACAAGCCATGCACGCGCGCCAGCCTTTAAAACCCTCTCGAAAATTATTCCCCGAGAATCTTAAAGAGTCGTGTCACTATATCATCCCAGCTCCGCGCTACCGGAAACGCGAAAGGGTGCTAGAACCGGAGAAAATTATCTATCCGCCGGGGTATTTAATAAGCCAAAATCTATCGAAGAATTCATCGAAGAATTTACAAGTGAAAATTCCGACAGGAGCGCGCGCTATCTTATTTATAAGCGAACATCGCGAAAATATTGGAATGTTCTCGTGCGGCTTTAATTTGCCGAAGAGATCGCGAGTCGATCGCGATGAGGAAATATTGTTCCCCGATGAGACTCGGCGCTTTTGCAGATTTCAGCGACGCGACTGGAGATGACTCGACGGGAAGCTCCCATCGTCCCAATAATAAGGTAAGAATCAGACTGGAGAATCTTGGAATCGCTTCATTGTGAAAATCGATAACGAAACATTTAGCCTCTCCGGTCGAGCACGGAAGTTGCTCTATTAAAGCAACTGACCAAGTTTGAATGCTTATCAGCGACGCTTATTTATAGATGACACAGTGTTAAGAGACTTGTTAAATGTAAATGTGTCTGCGAGAGACACGCTGATTATTTCAAAGTAGGATAAGTCTGCGTGTATCTATAACGAGAGCAGACGTGACAGTGACAGCTCACTTTAAGAAGGCACTCTATATCGCACAAAACTCGGCGGGGTAAGTCACAGCAAATTCACATTTTTATCACAACTATCAAATTTTACCTGGCGCGATACCTGGCAAATACACAGAGCGAATTCAACGAGAACTACTACCGAACTCTCCGGCTTCCGACATTTCAACCAATCGTTCCACTTTTTCATACTGAAAATTCTATTAAAGCGACGTTAAATTTGCATTAAAAAAAAAAAAAAAAAAAAAAAAAAAAAAAAAAAAAAAAAAAGAGCGTTTCAGGATAAAACGTAGCTTGATAATTGAAACGCAAATTTGGAAAATGAAAAGTTACTTTTTAAGTAGCTCGTTAAATTGTATGAAAAATAGTTGGTACGTCAAATATCAAAGCCATTAGTAGTTGGTACCTGTTTGCAATGTTGATTATATGAACTGATTGTTACCAGCTGCACCAGCTTCGTGATTCAAACTAGACCCACCTGCTCTTATTTAGCAACGAGAGTATCCGATATCTGGCTAAAACAGGAATTAAGTAAACAATGAAATTTCCTCGTAAGCGCTACACGGCTACTTTCGCAAGCCGTTCCTTATATTTGCTCGGAGTACAGATAAATTATAATGCTAATCAGTCGATAGTGCGAAACGATCATTACAATTTACTGAAAGCCCACTTTTTCGCGTCTCTCATTATCCATTCGACTAGAAAAATTATAAATTTTCTCGAAGTAAAAGCGAACCAATAAAGATACGACAGAATCAACAGTATTATTAATTAACGCCAATCCGCGGAGGAAGCAAATAAACGAGCTCCACGCTACTTTTCCACTGTCAAGTTCCAGTGGAATATTTTTTCAGCTCGAGCCTACTCGACTTCTCCGTATAGTTTCAGTATTAAACTTACGAAATTGCCCCGGTCAAAGATTTTCATATCGGTACTCGCGAGTCGCTCGATTATCGGATAAAATCGGGTAATCAGGCGCAAAGTGGTCGAGGAGGAGCTCGAGAAATGACATTCATATTTAAAAAGCTCTTGCAAGGTACTCGCGGGTGATAACTGGAGGAACGATCGTGCTTTGAAATATTTGCCAATCCGAAGAATTATCTGACTCGGATAATTGACGAGTACGAGGAGTATGAGAGAGCGATAATCGGGAATTTTGACGAGTTACGGTTAGTTTATCGAGTAATTTATCTTCGGCAACACGAAAGGCGATAAGAAAATGCAGCGTGTGCAGACGCGGTTCTTGCGTCGTTGGAGTTTCTGCAGAGTTTTCTCTGCTTTCCATGCATGCACACACGCACCCAAGGGGGGAGAAGGAAATGGCGTGGGGGTCGAAATGCAACTGGCCGAAGAGTCAGTAATGTGTTAACTGAACGGACGTGCAATTAGCAGTAATCGGATTAAGACCAATTGGGCACGAGTTGACAATCGCGCGGGACAAAAAGCCGATTAGAAGTATTGAATAAATAGTCGGGGTCCATCGGGCCTCTAGCTCGTGTTCTCCACTTTGCCGCGATTTCACGAAAACAAGAACCAGCCGAAAATTCGTCCTCCGCCGCTCGTCGGGTTCTCCAATGGCCATCACCACCACAGCGATCAGAGTCTACTGACCGAAATCCTCATTCTCGTCATCCGAAAATACGGACCGGTAGGTTGATCGGGTTTTCAAGAAATAAAAATTAAAATATATATGTGTGTGTGTGTGTTTGCGTGCGTGCACACATATCATGGTCGCTTAGAAAGGATAAGAGTGAAAAGAGTTACCGCGCGACGATGAGATTCGTATTATGGGGAAGAGACAGGGATATTTTCTGGGAGGAGAGCATTTTTGTCAGATCGAAAGGAGATGAGACGAGACACGATAATGCTACTATGATTTTTCGCAGCTGTCGCTGTACGCAAGAAGTCGAAGAACGAGCATTCGGAGCTACCGCAAGAACTGGAGGGACTTCCTACACATCAATATGAACGTAAGAGTTTTTCAAGCATTTATCTCTGTGGCGGTGTGCTAAATTCCCCGTCGATGCATAATTCCAAGGGTTTCCCCGTGAGCTTCCTACATCTCGTTTTCCCTTACCACCATCACCACCACAACCATCCCTCCCTCCTCCCTTCCCGCTTAAAACACTTTCCAATTTTCCTGCAAACTTTCAACGATGCTGCATACGCTCTGTGCGCCGGTATAGACCGATATATCGGAATTCACGTTTATTCGAAACTTCCGGGAGTCAGTCGCTTCCGGTAAATATACCTGGCGAATCCCAATTTCACGTCGCGGAGCAAACTTGTTACAATCTCGCGCAATTCCATTCTGCAATCGCGGCCAATTATAAATTTCATGCGGGCCGTTTCATTGACCGAATAACGGAATCAAGTATAAATACTGCGCGCAATTCGATAAAATCCATATGACCGGTGTACGACGGAGTGTGCGAAGCCGCCGCCATATTGCATTTGGTGTATTTAACTCCGCTCTCGTTGTCGCCGCCGCAAATTCTATTTGTATATTTTTCCCCAAAGAGATTCCCGCGCGGTAATAACATAATTTCAATGGATGGAAAATTTAACGAACAAACTTCTCGCTAAATTCTAGCGCGTCTCTGGATAAAAATATCCCTGTAATAAATCCGCCATCGAGTTCCGAAATATTGAAAGCTAGCAATATTGAAATTTCACGGTTATAACGTTCATTCTTTGCTTTAATGAAAACGCTAACGATTTCCTAAAAATGTTTCGAATAAGTAGCATGTAATTTACGCGAATCAATTATTCCCGAATTAGCTCGCGTTCCAAATGAAAGCTGATTGTTCGTTAACGGATCGATTTGCGCGCTTGTTTTACAATTTCGCTAGTCGCTAACAAGTTTTGGCCTGGGCCTGGATTAACATTGCACTGTTCTCGGTCCATGGCTCTCTCTCTCTCTCTCTTTCTCTCTCCCATGGTTCTTACATTCGTTAAATTGCTTTCCGTAATAAATCACGTCTGCGATAATAGGCATATGCTTTTAGTAAGAATGGCTTTTGATATATTAAAAGCGAAGAGAGTGTGTCTGCTGCTTGCTGGTTCTCACCATAACACGACTGCATTCAATTACCCAAGCTACAATATATATACTTCGTCTGCTAATGCGTCGACAAGCATTTAAGCCGATACGCAAATTTACCGAACGGAGAGACTTAACGCCCACCTGTATTCTTTACGGGTGAAACTTTTTTAGTCTTCTTTTTCTTCTTCTTCCTCCTTCGCCATTCCTCCGATAAGTTTCATGCTTCGTAAAACTCCCCTTGAAAATTCGCGGAGAACATTACGGTAAAAAGTAAGAGAAACTCACTGTGAAAATTGGGTTACTTTAATGTCGAAATTTCACTGATAAGGTTCAAGTCTTTGCCCCGTCTATCGTTACTCCTCCCTTTCTCTCCATCCCTATCCCTATCCCTATCCCTCCTCTCGCCTGTCCTTTCTGCTCCGTCCCTTTCATTCACTCCGACGATCGCGGGCTTTCGAACGAATATTCATTAGCGTTAATTGACACTTGAATGAAAAGTAATTGATATAGAAATTGATAAGTTCTAATTGATCAAAGAACGAGTGTGTAATTTAAAATTTCACTTTCCAGAGCGTTTCGTTGAAAGGTTCGTCCGGTGTAATAAGACTGATACGACGCGATACATGTATTGTATCAATTCATAAGCTTTTCAGATTAAATCACTTAATTCGATTACTGACTCGACATATTGTGCGCGTGTGTTCCTTTTGTGATGCCATCCGCAAACTAGTCTATGTAATTATTACGTTACCGGGAAATATTGATGTAATACGAGGCTAAATGAATTTTCATGAACGGTATTCTCCCGCATAATTTATTGATGTATTATCAATAGGTATTCGGCGCTGGACACTAATACGGGACTAGTTACAAAGATGGCAAATCCGATAATAAGCAAATTATATTAATAGCCTGCGTCCTAATAATGGACTGTTATTCAATTTCATTAGAGAAACGATGTAACATCAGATCCTACGATAACTCGACATTTATTTAATATTAAACGAATAGTTGTTCTACGCAGTGTGAAGCCGCCAACCGATTGTTGCGTAACGCGCGATTATTCCGACAATACTTATCAGCATTTTCGGTGCGATTCCATGACGTCGCGTACAAATGCGTTAGGCCCGGCGCCGATTCGTCAATTCAGAGATAGCGAATGTTCTCTGAAATTAGTTTTGCATATTATCCGAGAGTAGCCGGCCCACTCCCTCCGCGCCCCCTTCGCCCATTCAAATAGATCGATCAAATAAGATTCGTTGTTTGTTTGATCTCCGCCACCGAGCACGTGCCATTTGCAAGATTTGGAATTCTAGCTCTCCGAGGAAGAGAATTCCAGTATCGCGACGCGTGCTAGGACACAAGTTCCCCGGGGAATCCTAGTCGCGGCTAGTGCTGGGAACGAGCACACATATATAGTTAACCGAAGTCCAAGCGGCCTTGTCTTCCGCGCTCGGAATTCGCATTCCACGTAATCGTCATCCGTGAATCCAGCAGGAATTTCGATACACCTTACTTCCTCCCCCCCCCCCCGTGTGTACGTAGGAGAACACAGGAGAAACCGACTGATGTCACGTGCCAATTTGTATCATTTTTCCACAACTATCTTATTACCAAAATTACTCGAATTACCTTGCCTGAGAGGTCTTGCGTGTGCGCGACGTACACTTGCATTGTCGGGAAGGGAAGGAAAGGGAAAATTCACTCTCTTTTTGTCCCAATCTGCGAGACCACGCGCGCTACTCTCAACACTTCCGTAGATCACTCGCTCGATTTATCTTATCTCCGTCCTTTCCCTCGGTACCTCCCTCGCTGTTGCCAATGTCGATATTATTTATCGAGAGAACCATCCGCGAGCGCGAGAGCTTTTATTGTAATAATTATAATCACTTGGACCAAATACGTCTCTCCCTTGAATAATTGAAAAACCTACCGAGGCAAGTTTGCTGAAATATCGAATGGTTTTCATAAAAGTTTCATGGTTTCAGCATGGAATGTCTATATTAATCAATTATCTCAAGTGCTGCTAATATTGGGATTAATAATCGATCGCTTGAATTATAAATATGTGCGTATGCCGGGGGTAATTTCCGGGGTTCGGCACGTGCAAGCGTTTGGGTAATTCAGGTGCGATACCAGTGGCGAAAGGGCCTCGATTGGCCTCGTCGAGGGCCACTCAAGAGTGGTCATTTTAATTCGAGTCGAAGGTCCTTGGATCCACCGGTGGATCGCTTGCTACTCCCGACTCCTCGGGCTCCTACGCTCCTCCACGCACACTACTACGGAATGCGGAGTCCGGTAGCGAATAACGCAATGCAGACTCTCCAAGAATTTCAGAGGACCAAGCGCGCGCGCGCTTCTTTCCACTTGGTTTCCACGAGTCATTGAGAAATCATCGTGAAATGTGGAGATACGATCGAGAAAACTCGACTGTCGACACGATGCTTTTCTCCTCCTTTGAATTCCATCCGAGAGAAAGTACAGTTTATACTCGACGAAACTACCGAGAATCGTCAGGAAATATCATCGCGATGTAACAGGGTGTTTTGGTCCCGATCGGCCATCGATTATTTTTCAGCCACTTCTTCTTGCCCGATTACGATTAAGCGAAAAGCGAAAAACCGATCGTATTCGCTGGAGCTCGCTTTTCATATTCCATGAATAGAAAACAGATTTATGGAATATTTTTGACTGACATTAATTCCAAGGGGTGGCTGTGCGAAAACTTCGCGTTTCACGGACGGACGAATAAACGGACAGACGGAAACTATTTCTTTCTGTTTCCCCGAGTGAAAATTTCGACGGCACCCACCACTCTTTCAGGGATTTCCAATGGTTTGCGGGAGGGTCTTTGAACGATTCTCCGCGGTTTTGCTCCGCGGGCAAGGGAGAACCACTCTCCGATTGTTCCGTGCAAAACAAAGTATCAGCTGCTGCTGCTGCTGCTGCATCTTTATCTTTATCTTTATGTAATCTAAATGCATATTTTGGGTGTGTGCTTTGGTGCCGTCGTCGCGGAAAGTGATCCGCGTGTGATTATAAATATATCTCGGTTAGGAGAAGAGGAGAGAATATCGGGAAAGAGCGCGGTCAAGAGGAGTTGCGGGGGTGGGAGACGGGCTGAAAACGCTTGCGCGGAACCTCCGAGTATCGAGTTCCACAAAGACGAGAGAGTAGCTCGACATCGAGTGCGCCCGCCGATCAACTCGGAAACTCATCGGACGTTCTCCAATTACGGGGACAGGGAAAAATATGACTGGCACCGCCGAGGCCCTGGTGAGTACCTCTCCTTCAGCGAATCTCCAACCTTTGCTCCGATTCTTCTCCTCCGTAGCTGTAAGCAAGGTTAGGTTTTCCCGAACGCGTGCACGCGTGTGCGCATAACGCATGCGCAAAGTCTTCCCGACGGTTATCGAATGCGCTATGTAGGGACGGTTTAAATTTAAAAAGCACCATATTGAAATTTCATTCGAATCCGCTCTTGGGTTCTCTCTACTCGCGCCGTCGAAAACACTCTCCGATTAACGATGGAGGACCTCGCGGAAAGTTCGGACCTACGCGTTGCACGGAACGCAACGCGTCTTATCGCAATAAATCACCTCTCTTTCTCGTCAATATCAATTTTATATTCTTTTTTCACCAATTTCCGCATTGCCATGTTCTTTTCAGGTTTGATTTTCCTTCACGATCTACGGTGGCTCTAGTGTCGTGGTTTATACTTTGGATCACGTGAGGTTATGTTTTATCTGAGCACGTGCGCTTGTCCTTGTGCAACTATTTATTATCCTATATATAGTACTACATAAAATTGGCGCGCATGTGCCAGCCACTGTATTAAACTTTCTTCTCAATTCCTACGTAAGATCTACGAAATTCCAAACATATCCACTTCTCTCTCTCTCTCTCTCTCTCCCCCTCTCTCTGTCTTTGTCTCTTTTTCTCTCTTTTCAAGCTGGCTTTCTGTAATATTCTTTCGATTTCTCTACGCTCGGTGGTAAAGGCTGCATATAACAATTTCTATCCGTTAAACGACGGCGCTGCTGTTAAAAAAGAGTGCATGCGCGAAGCCATACGCTAGTACCGTGTTAAAGTCATCGATCGCAATTTTCTTCAAAGAGCTGTTGTACAGTGCGACGATATCGTTGAGATAAGATAATGGTTTTATACATTTACAAGCATGATTCTTTCGGCTGATAAGGAGACAGAAAACACTGTTAAAAGAGTAACGTTAAAAAGAGAAAAGAAAAGAGAGAGAAAAAAAGTGAAAATCGACTATTCTTTAGCGAGCTTCTTTAAAAACGTATATCGTTATGCATTATTACTTCTTGAGCATGCAGACACGCCTCGAGTATCATCGAGTGACGAGGGGCCCTCAGGTTTCTAATTGATGCGATTGTATTCTCACTTGCACAGATCGACGTGCCAAATGAGTCCCCGAAATCGAAAATCACACCGACCTATGCGCCACGAGAAAGCAGTCCGCAAAAGGGAAGATGGCGACAATGGCTAGCCTGCATGTCAGGTTCGTACAGTAATGAGTTTAGCTTCTGCTGGAGCGGATCGCAAGTTGGAGCGCAAGTGGAATTTTATGAAGTTGAATTCTCTGGTTTCAGCGACTCTATCGATGGTGGCCGTCGGGACGGTTTACGGTTGGACAACTACGAGCCTATCGCGGCTGATAGAAGGTGGAGAGGACGTCCCAGTGCGAGTGACGGAGGATCAAAGCTCATGGATCGTTTCGCTGACGGTGATCGGATCTATGATCGGTCCGTTCCTCGGTGCATTCATGGCCGATAAATTCGGGCGAAAACGCTGCCTGCTTTACTCCAGCGCATTTTACATAGTAGGATGGACCGCGGTCCTATTCGCGAGCACCGTGGAAGCTTTGTACGTTTCCAGATTAATACTGGGAGTGGGGGTGGGTATTTCTTACACGACGAACCCCATGTACGTATCGGAAGTGGCCGATATCGGACTCCGGGGAGCTCTAGGGACGTTAATCGCCGTAAACGTTTTTACCGGGTCCCTGCTGACCTGCAGTATCGGTCCGTGGGTCAGCTACAAGGCATTAGCGGCCATCTTACTGGCAATACCCATCCTCTTCATAGCGTCTTTTGTCTGGTTCCCCGAGACTCCGCACTTCTTAGTCTCGAGGGGTCGCAGGGCCGAAGCCACTAGATCCATCGCCTTCTTCAAAGGCATCACCGATCGGGACGAAGCCAGGAGGGAATTGGAATTGGCGCTGAGGAGCGTCTCCACGGACGCCAATTCCGATTTCGCCGCTAATAATCGCGACCCCAAAGGCACGAGACGCAGCTGGTCCGAAAAGCTCAGGCTCATCCTAGTCCCGAACAACGCGAGAGCTCTGTGCATAGTTCTCGCGTTAATAGCGGCCCAACAGCTCAGCGGAAACTTCAGCACCATGCAATACCTGGAGGTCCTCTTCAAGAAGGCGGCCGTGGGTATCGATTCCAATATCGCGACGATTTTGGTACTGGCCGTTGGTTTTGTTTCCGGTAGCTTAGCGACGGCCACCGTGGAAGGAGCTGGCAGGCGACCTCTCCTGATCGCGTCGACCTTGGGTTCGACCGTGACGCTGGCCACCCTGGCGGTTTACCTGATGCTGGACGAGCAAGGGACCGATGTGACCGCGATGAACCTACTGCCCGTGATCGACGTTATAGTGTTCCAAGTGACCTATCAGATTGGACTAGGTACCTTGCCGAACGCCTTGATCGGCGAACTCTTCCCGACGGAAGTAAAGGGACTCGCCGGAGCCATCATCACCGTCTTCGACGGTATTCTGGGCTTCGCCGTCTCGAAGCTCTACCAAGTAATCAGTGACCTTCTGGGCTCGCACGCGGTTTATTTCTTTTTCGCGGCGTCCACTCTGTTGGCGTTCCTGCTGGTAGTCACCTACCTGCCGGAGACCAAAGAGAGGACCTTCCGGGAGATCCAGGAGCTGCTGGGCGGCAAGAAGCAAATTTCAACCGGCAAGGAAGTTTTCACCAAGAAGACGCAGACGGATGAGGAGGCATCCGCGTGACAGGAGGATACGCGCCGAGTCCATCTGTCGTCTCGGTGCTCGTTTTGCGATAAGTGCGACTCTTTTTATCCCGGGCTATATAATAAAGTCCTTTTAGCGCGACTCCTGTCGAGTACCTGTCTTTTATTCCTCGGCCGACAAAGCCAGGTTAAATGTCGCTTTAATTATATTTGCGTTTACGAGCACGAATGGACTAACGAAGCGGAAAAGACCGGACTACTGCTGACTGGAGGCGTTCCTTGTCAGAATAGTGCCTTCTGTGAACCGATTGATCTTACGACGAGAAATATACAGCGACGGATAAAGAAGAACAGCAGCTTTCTTTTTCTAATACGCTAATAGAACCTCGCTTGGTCCACGATACGCGCAGAAAGTCTTTTCTTTCCTGGATCTTTTGGGTCCCCTCGCCAAATGTTCATTACCCGGCACGCCATGTTTTTGGACTCGCGCTACCAGCAGTCGATTCTTCGAACAAAACCCGTTCGATTAAAAACTCTATTATACTTCACAGCCCGCGGTAACGCTCTGCATTTTTAATGATGCTTTTCTACCTACGCTAGAGCGCTCGTGTATATGTACGCAAGCGTCGGAAAAACTTTATACTTGGCCAGATAAATTGTTACACTTTGAAAACACGATCCTGCACATATTGTAAATCAAGCGAGGATTCTCTGTCACCATTTTTCAACCTCAATCCCCCCTCCCCTCCCCCGATGCCCGCTCCAGTTACCCTTCCCGGCTCTCCTGTGCTCTCTTACATCCACTGTTTTATCTCCGTTCTGCGTTTCGTAACTGTTGCATCTATTTAAATGCACATGCAGAATGAACGCGGTTGGATTAAATAATTTAAAAGGCTACCCCGTACATTTCACTGTATTGCATTACGGAATAATTACTACCGAATACGCACACTGCTTTTAATGCATAAATGTGCGCATTTTTAAACAAAAATCTGCTAATCGGTAAAAGCCAACTGAAGGCTGTGGGCGAATTTTCCGCGTTTAATGGGTTAGCAAGGAAGAGAGGGGTCTTCCAGTTTCTTGCAGGAAGTAATTGGGTAGTGTAAGTTCGATAAAAAGAGAAATGGAACACAGTCCGACAGGGGCATCCTCGTGGAAACAGTGGGACGCTCAGTTGCACGATTCCCCTCGCCAATTTGAATGCCGCAGCGGCAAAAGAGAGAGAGAAAGAGGGGAGGGGGAGGGGGGCAGACGTGTGCGTTGAAATGAAAAGCGAACCAGGATAAGGATGGCAGGAAATTAAAAATAACGAAACGAATCCAAAGGACAGGAATCTACAGAAGAGTATGGCCTCTTACCTCTACCACTACTACTACTATTACTACTACTAAGAAATATTTCTTCTGCGCACAGCCGCGTATATCGTGGAAAACTAAAGATTGATCGGTTTCGAGACTAAGCACAATATTATTCATTTAAATAAAAGAACATGACGCGGGGAGGGGAAACCAGAAAAATATATCTAGCATCTGTATAGTCAGACTTGATTTAACTCAGAGAGACCTTTTATTCCATAAATTATTCGCTTGGTAAATTCCCCTTAGAAGGAATTTGCCATTTCGACGACTTCGGGGCTTCCATGTATGGATAATGCGCGGGATATCTTTCGAATAATCGGGAGATTCGGGATAGTCTGATCGTACCGGTTGGTCCCGACATTTTTTAACCCAGAAAGATAGAATTTTGCATTAAATGGATCCTGCGTAGTTCTTTGATGCAGCGGCTGAATAGAAGCGAGAAAATTAAAAAGAACACGAGTGCATAATGGAAATGAGGAAACTTTCTTATGCTCCCGAAACTATAAAGTAAAATTACGATCGGGTGAACGTAAAGAGAAGCAAGTTAGTCGACGATCCTCCACCCCCACCTTCTCATCCGTTGAGCGGACATAAAAAAAGTTTTCCCGTAGGAAAAATATGCCTCTCCAAAAATTATACGGACGCCCGTTCGTTTAACGCATTTTGTTGTTGCGACTAGAATATCCCCCCCCCCCCTCACACACACACACACACGTATAGTATATCCCGCGACGACCGGAATTATTTTCTATACGCTCCATTTTTTGCAAATTCAATTTACCTATCGCGACATCGCGATATGTCAATCCGCGAAACGCCGTCCCTGTATTTTCCCCGGTCTCGTGATTTATAGGAATCGATTCACCATGGCATAAATCAAGAAGTATAAGTGAACACCACGCGCACGCGATACCCCGTTAAGGTTATGCGTTATCTCTGCGTTAGCCGCGTTACCAGAATTAGGGGAACGAAAATCGACCAGTCCGATACGTGAAATTCCAATAATCGCGAATCAAAGTAAGAAGAACCAAAAAGCACAAACTACATGAAAAAAAAAACAAAAAAAAAAAGGACAAACTCTGTGTGTCGAACAACGCAGTCTCTGTTGCGCTGCCTACGTACACACGCCGTATTTCATTATTGAAATTTGCATTCGAAGCAAAGCATTGTGTAAGACAAATGAAATTTTCTGCAGGGCAACTTGGCGAGAAGCAACGGAGAATTTTTCAGGAATACAGCAGCAGTATGAAGAATCGCGTGTAGGACAGGTTTTAGCAGGGGGCGGGGGAGTACGGAGGTATATACACAGCTAGCGGCAAAAAGGGAATAAAAGGCTTCGGCTTGACTCCTGGTCTGACGAAGGAAATAAAAGGAACACGGTGAAAATGCAATGCCAGCCGGCTTTAACGATCCGGACCCGTTAATTCACTCTAATCCAACGGCCTGGCCTAGCCTGGCCTGGCTTGGCTTGACTTGGCCTCTACCGCCCCCACCTTCCGTTCTCCGCTCTTTCGATCGAGTTCGTAAATCGTCCGTGGCCCCTCGGAAAACTCCAAAACGCGATTCACTCTTCATTGTTTTGCAAAACGTGCTGCCGGAATCGCCACGAGAACGCGTTAATACATCGTCGACCTCGCGATTATATCCGTAATGTTGTGTACCGGTTTTCTTGTCCCTTTTTATTTTGGACAATGAGCCTTTCGCACGCGATGCATATTCATCCGTTTTCACAAGCCTCCATTTCTCTTTTCTTTTCACGGATTACCGAGGAAAAGTCCCTCCCTCCCCCCTACCTTTATGCCTATTGAATTTCAGTTTCCATCCAAATTTTTCCTTAAACGTTTCCATCCCTTTAATACAAGGAAACAATATGGCGTTTTTCCATAATAAATCGCTTGGAAGAATAATACCTTTTCTTCTCTCTTTTTTCATAAGTTTGTGTGTGTGTGTGTGTGTGTAAGCGCGCACGAGGAGAGAGGGGGATATCGCTAAGTAGAAATTTGGAAAATACCAAAAAGTTTCCGTGGCATCAATCTTGAGGTATTTTCGATGAACGATCGATAAAAACGCGTACTCTGGAGTATTTGCAATTTTGGCCATTCGCCCGCATTATCCCACCGCGTTCCTTATACGTCGCTATGTTATAAACCGGAAGGTTGTAAATCAATAATGGTCTCTTAGGTAAAATTTACAATGTATCGTTGCAAGTTAACGGGCCACGCAGGCATTTCGAGAATTTTCCTTCATGAGGGGGTAGGAGAAGGAGGAGGAGGAATAATCGCCTCGGGATAGGATTTTCTGAAAATTTCAAGCCTCTCTCGTAGCCGTAGTAATCCCTGTCTACCTTCTGTTGCTCACACCTATTTCCACTTTCACCAGCTTGTCTTTTACTCTCGTTTTACTCACGCAGAACGTCGCAATGCGCCCTATAAATGCTGCTTCCTCATTCTCTCTTTAGCTGTCTTTCTCTCTCTCTCTCTCTCCTATATCGTCAAATCTAGCCGTGATATTCTCACTAAATTATACGACTACCGTAAATTACGATAGTCTTGCATGTTAAACGGTAAATTAGTACAACAATACTACCAGAGTAACGTGCAAAGACGTTATATATATATATTACTTCGCTTTATTGATTTTATTTACCTATTATATATATATATATATGTATATTATCCTCGCCTCTTTGTAATGCAGCTACGTGAAATATTTCTTCCTCCCATCCTAAAATGCAGCAGATTTTAAATAAGAATCAACTATGCAGATTAATGCAAAAACATTTTTGTTTCCCACAGAGTTTCATTTACATTTTTTACGTGTTTTCTTCGTCATCGGACCGGAGAAATCAAATATTTCTCGTATATCTTGATTGTGTATCACCCGCGTTCCTCAGTCCTTGTTTCAAGTTCCACGAGAAAATCTCGCTGACACTCTACAAGCAAATATTTACTTTCGATATCTCCTAGGGAGAGAATTTAATGCAAATAATCTTTCTTGCCTTCCCTGAAATCTCTGCTGCATTTAAGATAAATATTTTAGTTCATAGAGACCTTGGAATACTTTTATGAATACTTCAGGTATACTTTCTATGAATTCTACACAAGAGATGTGTCCGAACCACTTTTATTTGCGTTTGTACCTCACCTTCTCTCAGGATTACCGACGTCTGCGTTGGTTTAAGCACGCAAGAACCCTCTGGAATATATGTTCTATTTCCCAGCATCCTCGTTGCACGCGAAGCCCTCTGCCACGAATATCGTCAATAAAAACCGACTCGGTGGAAGCCTAAAACATATGTCGGGTCACGGCCACTCACCACTACACACATCATTCCTACGTTTATTATTCCGTTTACGCGGCTCAATTTTATTCCAATAGGAATCACGCGAGTGACTTCTCGCGGTAAATTTCGATAGAGTAAAACTGATCATCGCACGATTACCCTTCTAGTCAAATTTGTCCGACAAAAGTACTTTGCGATATCTCGCGAGTTAAACTAACATAACGATCGTTCCAATATAATCCTTATGTTTGGCAGAATCAAACATATTTAATAAGCTAATATTTCCTCGAGAAATTCTCCGGAAATTCAATAGCGAAAGCTCGATTAACGGGGTACTTTGAAAAATACACGAATTAAAGGGTTTAACGCAATTCGAATAGGTGTTAAAAAATGTTCTGCCCACTTTTTTAGCTGTTTTGCAGGAATAACATGCGACAGAGAACAGTATGGAGATGGCACGGCGGTTTATTCTGCACCATCAAAGCAATTAATTGAAGAATCTACGTATAGTAGGTGGAAGAGCGGCTAGTGGGTTCTAAAAACGAATTTTCATCGTTGGTTGAATAAGCTACACGGTTAGCGCTCTGCTGTTTAACGTGCGAAACGAGCTTACATTATGTGTACGTATAACTGCATATTCGGCTTGGCGCTGATGCGTCCAGCTTACTGTGAATCAAAGCCACATTGAACATGTGCCATCCAATGAATACACGCGTGCATTCCTCTCAATTTACCAGCAAATATGTCGTTTAAAGGCACGATGTATCAATCTATTTCGGCATTTATGTTAATTCCTCCATAAACTCCCGGATCCACTCATTTATCTACAATTAAATAATCAATACTTTTATCTCGAGAATTTTATCTCAGGATCTCCCGATATAAACTACCTTCGCCTAATTTCATCTCTGAGACGATTTATCATGCACATATACACATGCATATACATATTTATAATGTAGTTCATGAATAATTCTAATTGTCAGGCTTGAAATTTTGAATCCACCCCGATTATAGATATTGGTTTGCTCATTATTAATCCTGCATGACTAGCTACTACGTCAAAATTTTCAAGTGGGATTTATACATGACGGTACTCTCTATCCTTTCTCTCTCTCTCTCTCTCTCTCTCTCTCTCTCTCTCTCTCTCTCTTGATCTCGATCTCTATTCACCATTAATTTTGTTTACGATGCATGCGAAAAATGAATGATATTTATGAAAAAAGATTAACGAGAAGATGGAAGGTAATTATTATAGGAATATTGCAGGAATATTTGAAATTCCTGTCATTTCGTTCAACTTTTTGGTGAAATTGAAAATATGAGTAAATGTGGCGGCGATTGATAACGATTGGAAATCACATTCTCTTCCCGAAGGATTGATTACACGTGACAAACTGCTACGAGTTTCACTCTACTTTTGGTCTAGCGAACTACAAATTACTGGTGTTCGTGTCTCATTCCGAACATACTATGAACAGTTTCGGCGACTTACTGTCGGTAAATGGCATCTTCCGGAAACTCGTTAAAACCGTTAAGCTCTCACACGTCTAAATACATAAGACTCTACTTCCGTAAAGTGTACAAATAATGACGTACGCTTAATGATTTTCCATCCTAATGAAGCTGGGAAAGACTATCGTATGCAAATTCTAAATGCCCTCTACTTACACCTAAGTTTTTGCTGCGATTTTTATCGTGTAATCGGAGAAACGAGAATTTCAGTAAAAAAAAATAACAAAGAGAAAAAAAATAAATTCCCCTTTACAAAGCTTAACAACACATAACCGTAGAAAAGTTTTTCAAGATTGCTACGAGTCTCTTAAGTACTCCGGACGCTAAAATAATTATATTGTATTTCCGAATGCTTAAGTTTTCCACTGTAACATTGGCCAAGTGTATTCATTAACAGCAATATGAATTGTACGATATGATTCTACGTGAAATTAGCGATTTTAAGTTTTCTAGAATTCCGAAACTGAAAGTCACAACCGAGTCTGATTAGCGATGGGGGAGATGAGAAATGAGAATTCGAGATACGTTGGTAAAAGAAATCATGATTTTCCTTGGTTCTTATCGTTCCTCTCACCACTGATTCAGCGTCTCCTTTTGTTCCCTGGGGCTACTTTTATCGCTTAATCAGAGATAGAAAAGAACAAGGCTAAAGCGGAAGGAAAAAATAAGGATGCTCCTAAATGATGATATCTATAATGCTTAAGTAGATAATATCATTTTCTAACTTTTCTTGGTATTGTTAGTGAAAGATAAGCCACGCAATGATATCATTTCAACTAATTTACATAGGAAGCTCTCATGTAAAATATTTATCATTTGCATGTTGAGCAGATGCAAGTTCTGTTTGAATAAATTTTACAAAATTCATTCAAATATATTGGAGAAATAAAATATAATTAATTTATTTTTACTGACTTCACGTATCATATATAGATGTATATATATTTTAATTTTTAAAGTAATTGGAAAATAAAAATAATACATAAATTGCTATTTCATTTCTTTCTCTTTGTTAAGCAACGTTAACTTTTCGAGCTTTTCAACGATATCTTCAAAGATAGCAGTGTATGAGATTTTGCAAAGACGACAATAATTGCGGCAGACTGAGAGTAGTACCGTGGAGCGTCGGAAAGGAAAAAGAGGATTGTAAGATGCGTTAAAAGAATTTCTGGTGTCTTTGGGACACTTGAATCCGTAGAGTTCAAAAGCGGTCGAGGGTTTCTTTTGCTCGGTTGAGGCGCTCATCGTCTTCAGTGGCGGACACTTGAGGCTAATGAAGAACGCCTCCCAGGACTCCGACTATTACGATAGGATGCCATTGCACTCCCAAAGATAAGTAGCTTTGCAAAAACTCTACTGTTCGTGTAATTAGAATCTTATGGAAATATATCAAAAAACATTGTTATTATTTGCACCTCAGTATTCAAAACTACCGTTCTCCCTAATCCTTCCCTTCAAGAAATAAACTAGCATTGTGAAAAAAATCTTTCAAACTTATCTGTGTATGTTAAAAAGAACAACAGTCTTGAAAATGGCCGAACGTCGTTCTATTCGGCAAGTACAATGGTGAAAAACTTGTAATGTCTGTACACACACACACACACAAATATATATAACTACTACTTTACTTTCTTTAAGTACTGCAAGAATATTGCCTGAGAGAAAAACGAATTTCATCTATTTTATTAAATGTATTAAATATATTTAATGGCTGTAAAGCAAAATTAAAAGTAGTGTACATTACAACTATATTAGCCAATAATGTTGATGTTAACCACAACAACCAGTTATGAAATAAGCTAGTATCTTGTAACTAAAACCAATTGAATAATATCCATAGAATAGTAAAAAACAATGGGATGAATTTATTGTAGCATTCAAAAATTATCTATTAAAAATGTTTGAAATCCGAATCTTTATCGTTTTCGAATGAATAAATTTTTCAAACTATCAAACAGATTTTTATGCACGCACTAAACGATATTCAAAAAAAAAACATTTACCAATATACATGACTATTTGGTATTGGGTCAATAGGATTGATTCAGCTTATACGGGTTTATTCATTTGATATTTATCAACCGCATAGTAAACATGCATATCTTATAAGCTAACACTAATACAATTTAATAGGTTTTGGATAAATAAGTTGAAAAGAAATTCATTAGTACTTACTTTTTGTAAGACGAGGGATAAACGACATCCTTGCTTTCGACTTGTTCTCAAAAGCACGAATAAAAGCATAAAATACACAATTATCACGATTGCTTATCTTTGAAGAAAATAATGAATCTTGTTGCACATTCTTACTAATGTAATGTAGACGTAAATTGGCTTCTACTTTCATTATTTTCATATTCAATCAAAAAAATATAGTGCATCGAAAAATATTTTTGAAATATTTATATCAAAAACAGTAACCACTGAAATATAAAACTTATAAATTTTGTTTATCTCCCCCTTCAACCCCTCGCATTATATATTAGAGGCCCAGTATGCCTGTTTGTTTTATTTTGTAACTAGAAACTTCTGCTACGCGAATCATTGATGATCTTATTTATCTAAAAATATTTACCATAAAAGTCCCGAAAGCAATATTTATCTCGGTAAACCAAAGTCATCATCTTTTTTACGAAATTAATTGACTGTAGCAGTAGAATTAAGCTCTCGAGTAGTTTAAAAAATGATTCAGGTAAGGGAAAGTATCAATATTGCAGTTTTGTTCTTGTTCTGTTGATCCAAAATTGCCTGCAAACTACTTCACCGTTCTACTTCACTTGTGTGCATTCTATCCGTAAATAGAACTTTTTGTACCAGTTTCAGTTTATCGCGGGGTTTGCTTAGTGAAATAACAATATTTAAGTTATATTTCTCAACAATATATAATCATGCATTAAATAGTAGTTGCCTGTTTATGTTCGTACAGCGTTTTTCCTTTCAAAGCGGCATTAGAAACTTATCGAGAAGCTTAATTCTTCTGAGTTTACATTGAACTACTCTAAGGATCGATATTTCCAATCACCAGACGGTTGCTTATTCAAGTTTCAAATATAAGAAAAGAGTTGAAAACTTCAGTTGGACTTTACTATATTCCTGTTAAAATATATTAAATAGGCAAAATTAACTAAAAAAAATTCGTTTTTAAAAGCAATATTACGAATTACGAAATATTACGAAATAAAAAATTATTACATTTTTTTAAGCACGATTCTACTGTCATCATGGTGATTGCAATTATTTTTCGAATCTTACCTTGGATCGTTTTTTTTTCTTGATAGACAATGATGTTGGAGCATAACTTTTTCTGATAAAATCTGACTCGCCTGAAATAGATAAAAATAATAATAAATTAATATAATTGACAAAATAAAATAAAAATATCGAGCATATAAGATAAAAAAAAAAAACAGAAAAAAAACTTACCGATTTAGCGAAATCCTCGTACACGATGTCCCTCCAAGGCTGCCAATTCTGTCTCCTCCGATCGTCGCTTGCTCACACTTCACTTTTTAATATTTAATTCGAACGTGACGAAATTTACGACTACCTTTACAATATCGTTAACATTACAATTTATACCTAAAACCGTTGGAGCAGTCCCGCACTATGCCCAATTATTACGCCTAAATTTAACTCTAACCTTATTTTAAATGAGTATAAAACACAAAATTACACAAACTTTGATAATAAATGCATAAATGGTTTATTTTAATGGTCGGTCAAACAACGAAAGTTAACTCCAGATGAAAAAACCGTTAAAAATCGCGAGAAGCTTACAGAGAAATTTCCCATGATGCCGTGCGAAACTTCGCGTCACACTGACTTTGTTTAATAGACGCGAACTTGACCTTCTCCGATTTGTTATCGAGACCGTCGATATCTGCACCGAGTATGTCGAATGTATACATAACTTAAAATAAAACATTGTTAATATTATTGAATCGTCTAAGAACTTTAGTTAGCAATAACGAGGCTCCATTGTCTCTTACCAAATGAGTCCTGTCCTCACTCCTCCGTGACGGAAATGTCCGAACAATGCCGAGCGACATCTCATGTAGTTCCGCGAAAGGTGTCCCACGCGCGAATAAAAATTTAACACTTATTTCTGGCATATTGGCCATATTGGAAAATATTCCGCTATTCCGATGATCTCAATAAACACCGCTTACACTTTTCTTCTTAAAGTTGTTGCCGCTTATACCGTTATAGCGTTTTCGCATCGGTAGCGTGAAGTTGTTTGCAGATGTCACTCGGTATTGTTCGGGCATTTCCGCCAGGATAAAAAAACAGGGTTGGCTTGGTGAGTGCAAAATGCAGCCACATTATTACTAACTAACGTTTTTAAACGATTCAATGTAGCGTTAACAATGATTTACTCTGAATTCTGTAAAAATTCGGCAGACCCCATACAAATCGGAGAAGGTCAGTCAGTACAATACGAAATTTCACACGGAATCATGGGAATTTTCATTGTAAGTTTTTCGCTATTTTTCATGGATTTTTCAATTGTATTAATTAATTATTGTTTTTTTAACTTTTTATTTACTTCAGAGATAAGTGTCGAAGTTTTTGTGTTCCACCATCATAGTCTAGTAAGAGGGAAAGAGAGAGAGAGAGAGAGAGAGAGAGAAAGAAAGAAATCCCAGGTAAATTTTTAAAAATAATTTCAGTTACTATATAATGATTGCAGCACGGCGTCCAAAAAAGTTTTCACGCCATCTTGTAACTTTAATTTCCTACTTTTAAATGTGAGAATTACGTGCATACGAGGCTGCAAGGGCAAATCAAATCGAAAAGTGATATGCATGTATACGAATGGACTTGTGCCAAACGTATACATAAATGATACGAGAAAGTTTACACGTAGATAGAAGTCGAAGCGTAGTAGCATTCATGTGTAAGCTTGCAAATACACAGACATGAAAGTGGGAAAGCAACATATGTACCTAAGCTAATGATCTTCCTCTTCCACCGCATCCTTTTGGTAGCTTTTCTCTTCAAGCAACTCTTAGTTGTGCTGTAACAAGATTTACCAATGGAAGAAGCTCGTTAGTGACCACAAAAAGAAAATGCACAGCCGATGAATTCCGAATAATTTGTTTTCATCAAACTCACGATTAACGAAATATTAGATTTTTACTCAATCCGACGACTCACAGTGATTTATTACGTCAATGGCATTTATTAATAGAGCATTTCTCATCTTCCTTTGGCACGCTGTAATTAAATCTTTTATATTATAGCATCAGGTTTTTCATACTGCACAAAGAAAAGAGAAAAAAGTGTGAAATCATTCGGTGTTAATTAAACATCACTCAAGCCTTATACGTTTTAAGTTTTCTTTAATTATTTAAGACTTTGTTGTGATAAAATTACCGTAAATTTAAAATACGTGAAATTTAATTAAATTTCATATTCCTGATTTTATTAGCAATGTTTGCAACTTCAATTAATGAAATATAGTATAATGAAAATTTAACAGAGGAGAGAAGAGAAGAGATTAAACTTTATCGTTATATTAAAATTGCGTTGAAATTAGATGTTTCAAAATGTACAATATATGATACATTCAATGTTGAAATATGTAAAATCTTGTGTGCTTAATTATAAAGACATGAGCATGCATATGCTTGTTAGGTATAACAAGTTACTAATTAAGATTAATAGGGTAGTCTCCTCAAAAGAACTGAAGAACTCTTATTTGATAATTAACTATCTTTCCAGTGGTTTATAAATACTCTCACATATTTATTTAAAGAATTTGTTTGCTTAATTTCATAAGAAAATTAGAAAAATTTATATATCGCAACCTATTCGCTGAACCTTTTATATCTCTCCCTTAATTCTTTTCCCTCTTCCCCCACTAGTTTTAAGCACAGTTTTCTAGTCTTCTAAAAGTTCTCCGCTTTTCCTAAAGTACTTCCCATTCTAGTAGCATTCCCACTTAAATAAACCTTTCCAGCAAACCACACCTTGCTTTATCTGTGATTCCCCCCAATCGATCCAGCGAGCATAAAATAAACACAGCATCCTATTCGAACGCAAGAACGTTAGTATAACATGTAGATAAATATTTTGCGATATCCTGCATTTTTCAGGTTTTCCAATTATTTATCGTTACTACGAATCGTCTCGTATCGATCGCGTCCAATGCACATAGATTCCTAAAAATAGCAGAGCACACACAGCAGAAGAGCTATTCTAGTAAATCTCGATATATCTCCGGGTAAATTAGTCGAGTAGCAAGGATTGAAAGAAATTCGAGAAGAGACGAAGATGTGGCGTTGGTGGTTGATGGAAAGGATGGGTTGGGAAGGGAAGGGAAGAGAAGGGAGGAAAGAAGGAAATCTTCCGAGACTGTTATATTACGTCTTAAGGGTAACGCCTTTGTTATTCGAGTGAATACGCGTGGTAGAGAAACGTGCGACATTGCATGGTTTTAGTGACTGTTAATTAAGATTAACGAGTCGTCCAAGAAATCGGAGCAAGTTCTGGCACGGTAATTAGCAGTTTGGTGTGGCTCACTAAGACGGTCGGCTAAACCGAGTGTCTTAAGAGAACTCCGTCAACCCTCAACCCTCAACCCAACCACCCTCACCTTTCCTCCCAGTGGAAGGTGCTGTTAGGAAGATTCCACCCTCCGGGCAACCCCTCGCTTTTCCAAGTCGCGCTACTTCTTCAGTTACTCCAGCTTTTCCCGCGGGAGTAACTTTTATACGTGGACTGCATAGAAGCCCGGATTTTCAGGACGCGCGCGGATCAAGCCCTGACTTTCCTCTCTCTCTCTCTCTCTCTCTCTCTCTCTCTCTCTCTGTGTGTGCACGTGCCGCGAGCTACGAGTGCTTTCATTATTGTTGCAAAACACCCCGTCGCGTCGGCCAATGGCTATCCTACATTATTAGCGAGTTTGCTAAAGGATGACGTCATTGCTAACCACAATTGTCCACTGAACACGTCAACCCGACGATCTATGGGATTTTTCAAATCTCCAATTTCCGATAACGGCTGCTCCTGGAAAAGACACTGCGTATATTCCACGGTACAAAGTCATTGTTCTCCCTTGCGAACTTCGCCTGGATAATACATGAGATTTGGACAGGCGAGAACGCTGAAACTTTTATGAGACATTTCGACTCGAGTCCACATTTCGATCTCTGATTAATTAAATAAGGAGTTTTCCTAATGGACAATTTCGCTATTTCTAGGAGGTTCGCGAAAACTGGCTAATTCCCCGAGGAAAACACGCGGAAACTATTCTCGTCTAATATTCTTCTTACTCTCTCTCTCTCTCTCTCTCTCTCTCTCTATCAAACTGTTCTTCATCAGGATAATTATATCGGGTTTTATCGATTCCATCTGAACACTACTTGCAATTTGGTTCTACCTTTTCTGGCAGAAAAAGCTTCGGATAGAGCACGGCAGCAAGCGCGTGAGCTAAAATTTCATTGAAATTTCTTTGAGGTATCGCGGCTAATTAGAATTTATGCTGAAAATAAAATAGATTTTTCACATAGAACAATTGGCTCGTTAACGCGTGATTATAATTATTTGAGAAACCACGGGGTTAATAATAATTATAGTGATAATGGTGGTAACAACAACAATAGTAATAATAACGATATAATAAACGAACCACCCCGAAAATAGGCGGAGTTTGCGACAGCTATTCCGCAAAAGCAAAATGAATTTGCTTTGCCGATTACGAGGTTGGAGGAAGAGGAAAGAGGCCAGGAGGGGGGGACATACGATCAATCTCGCAGCAGCAATTTGGTGCTCGAAGTTCCGCACGCAGGAAAACGTCATCGCTCGATTGGTTGAGACGTCTATGCATATTCATACGAAGCCTATGCAAATTCTACGGCGCCGCAGCCTTAAAGCATGTAGCCCTAATAATTGACAGAGACACGTAATATGCAATGCATGCACATTATGTTTTGCAATAACGCCACATCGCCTCGTATAAAGAGGCCGGATGCTGAAAACTGCTCGGTCGCCGTGTTCTACCAGACTTTACCCACATCACTCCTTCCCTCCCCTATCTCCCCCTCCCCCTATTCAAAAACAATCGAGCATTATTAATCCCCCTCCCCCTTACCCTTTCTCTCTTTCCCTTTTTCACTACCATCACTCTATAAATCTCCGTTACGCAACGTAAGCTCATTAGGGCATAAACTGGAAATATCGAGATTGATACTCCCCGTGATATTTTGAAAATTTCACTGAGATCATCGCACGATCACGCTTACTTACATTGGCAGGTTGACTTGCGCTGTTGGGCTAACGCGAAAACGCGAAAAGAGAGCGTCGGATGAATCTTGTCGCGAAAATTGAGAAATTTCATTAGGGCTATTGATTTTTCCGACCCGGTCTCTCATGGCGATTGTTAAATAAAGCGATATTCGCAAGGTGTATCTTGATAAAGGGACGTTACCAGGCTCCCGTTATTTCGGCGAGGCATTTCCCCGAGAGAATTCCACCATCTTTGTCCGGATCTTGGCTCAAGGGCTTACTTTGTAAGCTCGATTTCTTCTTTTTTAATGTTTCGAGAAGTCGACAATCGAGAATTCAGGCTTGTCGCGTTTTTGAAATTTTTCCGAAATGGAAGCCCATTGTTTTTCGCACATTTCCCCTGACAGCTGGAGAAGGCCATTTCAAAATTATAATTCCCGAAATACGGGCGATAAAAGTGCGCGAGGTTCCTTCCTGGCATTTCACTGTTCCCCGATGCGTTCTAATGCGGAACCGGAGGCCAGAGTCCCGCGCGTGCAGGGGGCGCAAAACGGAGCATTAGAAAAAAATTAGGAAAATGCAGAGAACTCTGGAATATAACCTGGCGGCCCTAGGAATCACGGGAGACTCGCGACTTGCTAATTTCCGAGTCTCGTCCTGCATTTATTGGATTGGATTTTACCTTGAATTTTATTCACACGACCGATAGGATTACCGAGGTAATCGAGACGGAGCGGCTTTTCGACTGGTTCGGCCTGGGGGAGGAAGCAGGTCATGCGAGCAGAGGGGACGAAGACAGCAGGAGATAGGGAAAAAACTCAGCGAGGAAGCTAAAATGAAGGGAGGAGGGTGAGAGGGTGGGATGTCTCGAGCCGGATGGCTGGAATAGGGTTGACCGCGTAATAGGAGACATCAGCTTTATGGATATGGTGGACGGTAAAAAAGGAAAGAACGGTCGGGTCAGGCCGGATTTCCTCGAAGATGAAAACGTATGCGATTGTCATTTACCAACCCCCCCGCCTTGTCCAAAATCTCGTTTCGCCTCTCTATCGAGTCCCCGCGTAACTCGGTCCTTTGTAAAATTCCTAATTTTTTCTCCTAAAGCTCCTCTAAGTCACTAGCGTCCGCGTTACAAGTGACGGGGGTGGGGAGGGGGAACCCTCGTCAGCGATATATCGGTCACCACGATGCTCACCACGAGTTCAAGCGAAGTTAAAGGGTTAAAGTGGCCTCCTGAATTTTCCTCGAGCGGCCAACGAATATTTTTGAGCTTGGTGCGCATCGTGCGAGAAGAGCTCCGTGGATGATAAACTCTGACGGAAATGCGGCGTACCGGGAGAGGGGGAGGAGCTGCGCTTAATTTAGGAGGAGGAAGAGGGCAAAGAACTCCCCGTTGCCGGAGCAAAGAAGAAAGGAGAGACGTGGAGCGATAAAGCACGATGTTCCGGCTGAGCACGATACAAGATGCTTATCATCATAGGTAGATCGATCAATAATAAGACGTTTCCAGCCGACTGGCTCTACCGGTTGTTATCCCGCGTGCTCGCTACCGATAGATACGCCAGATCTTCCCTCTATTGACGTCACGTGAACTCCATTCGCGGCAGATCTATCAAATTTAGCCTCGGCCCGAGAAACTAGACTACCGAAACTCGATTCGCTATGTTCAATTGCAAGTTCCGGAAAGCCTGAAGGTGACTAGCATCGAACTCGGCGCTAATTACGCGAATTATCGCAGCGTTAACTACTCTAAGGCTAATTATTGATTGGCTGTCGGGAGATTTTCATTTGGAGCCGCTGAAGGCAGCAGCGCGGAGGAATCTTCTCAACTAACTTCGGTATATGCTAATCCTCGATCAGATGTGAGGAACTCCTAATATTAGTCTTGCAAAACCCGAGGAGGAATCTTAGCGATTAACTTTCAAATGCGCTAAATCTTTCAGCGTCGGATTATTCTTGTTTATCCACCGAAAGGGGATAAGTGTTTTTTCCCCTCCCCCTCCCCCTCTCCCTCTTCCACTCGCCACTCCCATCTTAATATTAAACTCTCGCTTGGGCAATTTGTTACAGCGGAGTTATAAGTTAACACCGTGATTCGTTAACTTTGCCCGCATTACGATGCGCCGAGGTTACACTCTCTGGCAATTTTCGCGTTGAAGGAATCGGTCCTTCACAAAGGAACGCGCGGGCCTATCAAAGTTTCTCGACCGAATCCTGAATATAAGGGTAGTAGGAATATTGGGGCTGTCGATAAAACGAGGTGTCAAGCCACGCCGGAGTGAATTCCGGTAAATAAACGTGGCTTCGGGGGGAACGGAACTACGAATTGGGTAATTAGTTGAAGTAGCACGTATGTGCGAGTGCACGCGCACGATTACAGAGGAGACGCGCGAAATGCTTGCCACGATAACGAGGCCAAAGCTTCTAAACGGATGAGCCTCGGGTTTTTGGTAACGTTAATTGCCAGAAATTGCAGCCGTTCTCAACGCTCGTACGAACGTTGACGGTCAAAGCACGATTTCCGGTTGTCTGGCGTTTGCCCATCAACGGCATTTGTGGCCACGTACAGTCCAGTAAAACTGTTCCTAGCCGAAGCGTAAATAAAGCTCTTTGCGCGAATAGCCGAACCCTGAACCAAGGAAACTAATCAGAGTAAACGATGGAAAACACCTGTGCATGGAAAAGACGTCAGCGAAATGAATTTCAACTTCTCGGAGTCCCTTTTCACGGCCACTGTGAGGTTGGCGTTGCCTTTCTCAGCATTTCAAAAAAAAAAAAAAAAACCATGAGTTCTCGTTGCATTTTAAATAGCTCCAAAGTTCCATGCCATTTTTAACAATAGTTTAACAATAGATAAAGGCAATGCCAACTTCACGCTGGCCTTTTCAACGTTGCACTTTCAGTTAAATCCGGTACCACCTACCCATCTACCTAAAACCTTGCTCATCTACCCACATATCTACCACCTATGAAATATCTATCGTTAAGCAGCGTGTACTCAAATTTCACTTTGTTACCTCCATAGAGGAATCATTTCCTCCAACTGGGATTTCCTCAAGCGTATCTACCTGGAATCTATCTGGAATTATTGCCAAGAGTACGCGCGCACGATAATATTACACGTTCTTTTATTCGTTCACCGGCTAATAAGAAAAAAGAAACGTTAGCGTAAATTACAATCGTCGATTGCATGGATTTACGTATTATTGCATTTCCATGTTTATATAATTATCCTCCATATTTCGAGCACTTTTCCCCTTTGGTTATATGTAATTTAATTAATATTTACCTGATTCTCGTTGGAGCAATGTTTAACAGTAAAATTGATCACGTATCGTGAGATAATAGACATAATTATTAGAACGCTTTAAAAGTAACCAGGAAAATTCGCATTTGGATCTCTTTGCATTATTCGCGCGTTGAACTAACATAATCGAAGAGGAATGGACACTGGGGGAGGCAATAGGGGATGGCGAAGAACCTATTCGTGGCATTTAAGAAGTCCATGGGAGTGAATAAAACTTTTTACTCTTTTAGCGGAGAACTAATCGTTTTCTGATATATTCAATGATCCCATCAATCGAATTTAATGGCCCCATCGATGAAAGGACTTGCGTAGAATGGTCCTTAGTATTTATGTACCGCTTATATAACACTGGCTGAAGCAAATCACTGAAATATTCGATAACGCAACGGTAGATTAAGTGGAAAAGCCTTTATGCATTAAAATCGACTCTCGAACGATTCGCGATGAACACCAAAACGATTTTATTCCAACGGGAAGCGTATCTTAGGAGAGTAGGAAGGAAGGAAGGAAGGAAGGAAGGAAATAATACGAGATTCTGGGAAATTGGTATTAAATTAAAAGGGACTTGGATAGATTCGGAATAGTTTAAACTGGCCCGTGGTTTCCAAGTCTAGATAGTCTAATGAGTCTTATCCATGAAACGATCTGCAGAGAACGGAATCGAAAAGCAGATTAAGCCTAATAGCCTAATTGTCATTAAGGCCAGTAGTGTAGTCGTGGTAATTGTTAGATCCAATCGATTCCTCTAATCCGCCATAACGAATCTTCCGGAGGAAAAATGAGCAATTATCACGAATTTTTTCCCTCCCGGGGTAGAATCGGGTTCCCATTTAATAGATCGTACACGCGCGCGCGCGCGCGCCCACTCACCCCCTCAGGAACTTTCTCCACAAAAATTTGCCAAGTTTTTCATTGTCCTTGCGCAATCAGCGGCCAATTAATTAGGAGAACGAATGCCGCGCGATAACGTAGCTTCGCGAGAATTATAAATGAATTAATTACAACGAGATGACTTCTATTAATGTAGAATAAACATCGTGTTTCTTCCAGCGTTATTAATAAGGTGGAGTTACCACGCGGGCGGAAGTGAAGTTGTATTGTGAACCAACGGTGGGAACGGTAGCGAACTACCAGGGAATCCTCGACTAATGTTGTACATTTCACGCAGCTGCTGCTTTCCCTCGTCCTCCACAAACGTTCGCACGCTCCCTTGCCCCTTGTCCCTCTCTCACCCTTTTCCTCGCCCGCAACCCCTCGTCACCTACGCAACTCGCTACTCGCAATAGTTCCATAATCGATCGATTTCTGCCACTTTGTCATGTCGACTATTATTCGTTCCGAAACCTTACTGAAATTCTCGCACCACCACCACCACCACCACCACTACCCCCATCTCCATCTTCTATATGCGATCCCTTTGAAACAGCCCTAGGAAATTCCAAGTTACCCAACCCAATCACTTTCCAATTAAAATCATCGACTATGACACCGATTCGTGTTATCTGTATTATTTTGCAAATTAATCCAGTTCCGTGCTGTTACATTATTATAAAAGACTGATGGAAACAGCTCCTTGAAGTTGCGCGACGGTTATTAGCGAGAATCGAAATTTAATAGGAAAAGTTGATCTTAATTTGACAAATTTCTAGGAAGGAAAAAGTTCCTGATGGAATCTTATGGTGCGGGATTGCGATTAAACTGTTGTAGGGAGGGGGAGGGGCTGTACGACAACGACGACGACGGCATTCGGTGGCTTCTTTTCGCAAAATGGCGGCAGTGCACCCTCTTTAAAAGAATTTTAGTCGAGTAATTGTGCAGTGGGGTGGTGCGCTCATTCCAACGTGACATTTGCAACTGGGCCAAACTCTCGCTTGCATTCTCGATACGACTGTGCATTCTTACGCTTATTTTATTCGTTGTCCTTAATGCTTCTCGTTGGAACACAAAAAAAAATAGAAGCTACGATCGCTTCTTCTTCATTACTGCGCGAAAGTGCTAATTGGTCATCCCGGGGAAATGGATTAGTCACGGGTTCCAAGTTAAAACCACGGCTTATAATCCACTCAGGATCGGTCCATTCGGCCATCTTTTAATCGCGACCGCGGTTCCATTCCTCTCCGCTATTTAGCAATTATGGCAGAAGAGAGCAGATTATCGCTGGGCACTATATAGGAGACGCGGCGGAAAATCGGGGAAATTGAATTACTTATTGTTTCGGTATTTATCAGTGCGCCTGTGGAATATTTGTCGGGGAGCGAGATCTATTTACGTGTTACGATCTACTTTGGCGAGAGAGCCCCGCTTGATGAAAGTTTTACGAGGCGCTTTAGCGTGGAATTTTAGCTAGGCGTTAATTAAAGATGATTCCCGCGCCGATTGCTTTCATCTTGGCGTTTATCACCAGCAATAAAAGTGGCAGTTGGAAATCTCGCTCGCCCTTTTGCCGAAGGCCGCTCGTCCTCGGCGATGCTGCCCGTCCACGAGTCTGTACCGATTCGCTGCGTGCGCGAGCTTTCTCGTTATTCAGACCCATTGTGTCCGAAATTGGAAGCGAGAGCCAAACGAGTTTCGTCCATTCGGCTTCTCGATAGTCAGCTAAACCAACCAACTATGAGTGGCCAACAGGCTGAGACTCTCGTATATCGGAAGCAACGAAATTCCTGCTTTTCAAGGAAAAACCAACCCCCGCGACGTGGGTTCGGTTTTCCCGATCGAACAACGTCCTCCCCCCTCCCTCTCTCTCGCCTCGTAACCTCCGGCACTGCATTGTCCCGACGAGACGCGAAATTCTTCCCCAGCCGGACATTGCACCGACTATTCCATACCGATTTTTATTTTTGCCGAACCCCGAGATCCCTCTCCTTCGATACCTCCCCTGGAGAGCAGCGGATGTATCGCGGACTGTCGTCCCCGCGGCTGTATCGATTTCCCGAGGTCTCTCGCAACTTTTCCAAAAGTCACGTTGAGATTTGGTCGAGAGCCGCGAGCTTCCTCCACCAGATAACAAACACGCTCCGTAATTGAGAATCCAGAGTAATCGCTGCAGTCGTCGCAATTCGCGAGTACTTTCGAAGACGCTTGCGCAATTATTGACTCTGTTATCGCTGAGTTTCTATTTGAATAAATCCGGAGCAGCTACTCGATAGACAAGCAAGTGTATCCGCGTTAATATGTGTGTAAATCGAGGGAATTCACCAGACGCTCGCGATACCCGCGAAAACGAATGAGAATCGTCTCGCAGCATCCTCTTCTAGCCGGAAGCTCCCTTCCGGTCCCGGGCAAGGAAATGGGGAGAGTCGCCAGAATTTTGTGCGCCCTTGAGACGTTTTAATTTTCCACGGGAACGGGGGTGGATTTACTCGCGTTTCGCGTATCACCACTGTTGGGAAACTATAACGCGGCGGGGGTGGTGCCGAAGGCAAATGGACTATCGTCGTCGATTTGCAAGTTTTGCTCTCAGTTTCGTCGCGGCCGTCTGTGTATCGACGTTCACGAGTACCTTGGGACGACATTCGATTTCGGATTCTGAAATCTAGCAGTCTGGCGGAGCAAAAGAGTTTTACCTAGAGCAGCCATCAATTGTGCGCGAGCGCTACGCCTGCGAAAAGCTGAAAAGCTGAAAAGCTCCAGAAGGCAGAAACGCCCGTCTTTCCGCACGAGTCCGCTCCTTTAACGAGGGACAAACAAATCGAGGGAATTTCCCATTTTAATAATAATAATCAATTCCTCGTGGAAAAAGAGTGACGGGAGCGGAGGGAGGGCTTTCGTTATTTCAACCCCCCCCCCCTTCATCCCTGCGGTGCTCTGCGCGGAATCTAATTTAGGACCGAAGACATTATACGCATAGATGTTTAAAATATGCCGAACCTCGTTCAGGATGCGATCAGAGTAAATCTAACATGGCAGTAAGGAGATTATTAATAAGTGGCGTTCCCCATGAGAACAATAAGCGCCATACGGTATTTGAAGCTTCATGCCCTACGGGAGACATTGTGCCCCGGTACTGATTTCGAAATCTGCTTGCAATGAAACTTCGATTACCCACGCCCCATCGAATCGATTTCAATTCTCGGAATTCACTTCGGAAAGTGGAAAATTCCATTTTTATCAGATTATTCCAAGGATGTTTGATCACCTGATCAGCCACAAAATGTCCCTCACCCGCACGAGTTCCACTTTTCTTACATACTGACATTCTTACCGCTGAAACTCTTTCTCGAGGTGGGTGATCGAGGGGGTGGTGGCGGTGGTAGTCGAGCGAGAATTTTTTCAATGTTGAAAAAAAAGCTCGGAGTTTTTCGATATCACGCGTTTCATCGACACCATTGGTCATTTAATACCATAAGTGTTTTAACGAAGATATTTTTCGGTCGTTTCTATCGATTTTTGGATTCTGTATTCTGTATTCTGGGCTCTGTATTCCCATTCCCATTTCCATTCTGTCCCTCTCTCCCTGGGTTTGTAGTAAATAGTGAAAAGTGGTCGATAATCCGGGGGCAATGTGCGCTGACCGTAAAATGTTTCCATCACTGTAAACAACAAAACGCAATTCCGCGGGTGCAGAAAAGCGCGCTCCCTCTTGGCGATGGGCTTGCGGAATTTGCATTTAAACAGGCTGCGCACTCGCTCGCGGGTCGCGAATCATAAATTTATCGCTGCGGGCCCGAGCGAAACGCCGTCGTCGTTGGATTAAACCCCTCGGCTAGGACGCCCTTAGCCCTCCACCACCACCTCTCGCGATCCGACTTCTTCAGAGTCCCAGGATTTCCCCGATCGCTACTTAACCATGCCTAATCACCCTTAATTACCACCAGTTGTGATTAAGTAATCGCAAGATAATCGCAAGATAATGATTTGTCTTGCGAAATTTCCCTTCATTATCAACAGATTCACCGTCAAGTTTCGCTCCATGAGAAAAATCGCTTCGATTCTCGCGATGGACCCCACTCTCGCCTGCTCCCGCGGATAATTTCATGTAAAATCACTGCCAAATGGATTATTAACGCTAATTCGACGATTCCCGCGAATTTTCAAGTTGCCGCAAAGTTTCCGTTCGGATGGAGGAGGAGGATGAAATCGAGGTTCACTCGGCGATCTAGAATCTAGGGATTTATACGGAAGAGATTCCCCGAAGGATATCTACTGCAGACATCGAAACATGCGGGCTTCGAATTACGCGAGAATCTTTGTTAATTGAATCCTGCTTTTAGCGTGCTTCGCGAACCTGTTTAGTTCGCTAACTGTATATGATGCGCCACTGTGCACAGTTGCGAAGTAGACAGGGACTCGCGCAAACGGCTCTCTTCCTTACTCATGCGATTATACTCGAGGCCAACCAGGGTGTGCACCCTAGCACCCTCTAATTGCCCAAGCACTCCCGAATCACTTCCATGTCCTTCGCCGCCTGATATTTAATTTAATTAGACTTTGAAATCTTTTCCGCGGAAAACGCGCAGGCCCTTTTCATAATAAGGAATTAAATGCCTGGTATTTATCCAGAGGGTCACTTATCCGTAAGAAAATTTATCTACGGGGACAAATTTGTTCAGGTTCATGAGTTGTTAGCGACACGCGCCTGGAATGGAATGGTTAATTTGCTGGGTAGTCTCGGCCGTTTACCAAAGATTTACGATCCACCGGCCACGGCATGACGATGGTATCGCCTCCCTTTCGTAAAATCTAATGTTCCAACTTCTCCTTGCTTGATTTCATTAAAAAAATTCCCCCATTCAATTTCCTAGAAAATCTTGACTGGCTAATTTTTCATGGATCCACTTCCACCCCGACACTTTCCTCGGTCAGTCTCTCGCTTTGAGAACTCCGCAGCATCCCGCGGCAGGTCACCGCTCAGCGATAATTTTTCATGCACGCCCGTGGAAACTTTTTCTCCTTCCTCGATGTAAGAATAATGCCGTGTGTTTTCACTTCCGTATCGAGTTCGCCGCGATTGACCACGGGATCCCATCGAGCGGTTTCTCGAAGGAACTCGCGATATAAATAGCGGTTATTAGATGGCAATTTAAAGTTTTCAAGGAGTTTCTCTCTCTCTCTCTCTCTCTCTCTCTCTCTCTTATTCTCTCGTCTACGACCGCGGATAAAAGTTTCGCGAAACGAAATGGCTGCCTCCGAGATTTATACGCTGGATTATTAAATGATCCATTCAAACATCCCGCTAGACAGTTGTGTAGCTCCTTTATGAACTCGCGGAGGAATTTCTTCCGATCCGCTCATGAAGCAGCTTTTGACAAATTGCAACAGATCGGATTTCGCGCAAGTCCCCGCTGAAGGCTCTCCCGCGCTTATGCTTATTCGTGTCGCGAGCACTCGTAATAATTTGTCAAGCAAATCGTCCGTGCCCCTGCAGCGCCAGCAGAGAAATCGATTTGGTTACAAATTGTCGCTCGTTTCTCACATCGGTCGCATCCCTTTTGTCTTTTACCTCGCGTTCATTAAAAGAGAGCTCCCCCCGTCTCGTCACTTAACAAAGTACAAACTTTCCCGCTCTATCCACGGAAAATTCCTACAAATAAATCAATATCGTGTGCGTGTTGCGTGTGTGTGTCTGTGTGGACGATCGCTCGACATTTCCGGTGCGTGCGTGCCTGCCTGCCTGCCTGCGCTACCTGATAAAATAGCTGCTCGCTTTAGCGTGCGCATGTCGATCGTTTCGCTCTTTTTCGGTTTGTGACGCGATCCGGAGGACGTTAAACGATTTAACGTCGGCCGATAGGGCTCGGGGAATGGCTAGTGTATCGTGGCATAAAACGGCCCGTCGGAGAAAAATTGTGGGGCACTTGTCGTTCCGTCTGCGAGGCTGTTTGTCATCGTAGACGACAAAAGCGTGTGCGACTGACAAACGCCTATTTCGCTGAGCCATCGATTTATATCGGGTCGTTGCAGCTGCACGGATCTACTTGACAAATTGCCCAAGCTATTCGCGATCAGACTCCACGCACGTACCGCGCGAAAGCCATCTCTCTCCTCCAGCTGATATTGTAATTGTTTACGAAACTGTTGCGCGCGAGAGCCTCCACCAATAAACAAGGCGCTTCGCACTCTCTGTTAACCGAGAAGTTACCCTCTCATCGTCGTCGTCGCCGTCGTCGTCGTCATCCTACCCGGTACAACTCGCACCTTAAAATACACGCGGTTAGGTAGCCGCGAAGTGTCAGACCGTGCAACACACGCACGAACAAACATCAAAATCTCTCTAGACTCGAACCGGAGACACGAGACTATTTAATAAAACTCGATCTCACGCTAGTAAATTCCGTAGAAAGATCGGATAAGTAGTTTTGCGTTAGGTTTGTATCGAAAAGAGACTTTCCCACGCGCGCGCGCGTCACCTTATACGATAGGGTCGTATGTCGAGGCACCGCAGGCAAGAAACATTTCCATTTTATTTCTCCATTCCGTCTTTGACGCAGAAATCTCGTTACGCAAGTATTCTCGACACTGAACTAGAAGCTCGGAGGGAAAACACGCGGGTGCAACTAGTAGTGGTGGTGGTGATAGCGATGGGTAGCAGTGGTAGTGGTGATTGTAGTGCTGCTGGTAGAACCCGATGACGCGTTTGCCGGATTTTACAGATCCTCGATATTTATTTGCGCAAAGACATTGAAATGTGACAGAAACCCGAGAGATGTCTGGATCTATCAAGTATTGGATCACCTACATCGATGCCTGTCGGGTCCCTGTCGTTTACAGCCGAACGGCAGCTGCCCAAATTGACAATCACCCGGATATTTAATCGTGCCAATTTCATTCGACGAACGCCCTTATTTTATATTCCCACGATTCGCCCTCGACGTCAATAATTTTAATGATTAATTAGAGCGATCACGCTCGGTGAAAACGAATTGCAGGAATAGCTCGCATTCCATTTAAAGAATCGCAACTGCATTTTCCAGGGGATATCAATCAGTCGTGGAAGCGGTACACAAGTTGCCATTAGTTTCCTCCGTGAGAGTCTCAATTAAGGTTACTCGATAATCAACTCAATTATTCAATTGGATCTTTGCCACGTCCGTTACATCAGAACTTTGTTACTTCCTTCGCTTCCCGTTGCTTTCCACGGTTTTTTACATTTACTTTCCACGCTTGACAATCGAAGGAGCTCGAACGCCATTTTATTTACGGCGGCGGCGGCGGCAGCGGTGGTGGTTGCTGGTCAAGTTTTCCCCTCGTCCAGTAAATTATCATCGAGGACCACTTAACCTGATTCTCGCCGTGGGTCCTCCCCCCCCCTCCTCCTCCTCCTTCTCCTTCTTGATCCTCGAGCATCCCGACGCGGTGTGTAGGGATAATAAATTCTTTACAGGCACTTTCGTCTCTCTTCAGGCTTCGGAGACAGTGCATTTTTCCGGGGAATTTGAAAGTCAAATTGACTCCCAGGAAACTATATCGGCGATCTCGTGGCGAGAATCGACTAGACGTGTTCGCGCATTTCCTTATCCACAAAAGACACCGGTATCTTCCACCTCTTCCTTTTTCTGATTTCCAACCTCTCGTCCTCCAAATATAACGCCCATGTACATGTAAACCTTAGATATGAGCCAACATGAAAGTAACTGCGTGAGATGGCTGCGAGAAATTTATGAACAGGCTGCGCGAGGAAGGAATTTTTCCTGCATTTTCCTTGTGGAAACAAGGAGAGAGAGAGAGAGAGAGAGAGAGAGGACCCGGTAGTAATCGCCCTTGTATAAAAGATCAAAAGAACAGATTGCATCTGACAGGTTTTTCGACCGCGAATTATTTCAAGTACCGTCGTTCGAGACTATCATAAAAATTTAATGGGAAACTGCAGGGAAATGTTCCTGACGACTCTAGTCTCTATTACCCCATCACTCGTTTGCTGTAAGTAAAATAAGTTTATCGATCCTTGTGCTAAACTTGAAACTCTGGTGTATTAGCTATTTCAAAGCATCTCTCTGAAATAAGTATACGGGGGGAAATGGGGAGGAGAAGGAGGGAAGTGGGCACGGGG
This sequence comes from Sclerodermus sp. 'alternatusi', assembly GCA_037305995.1. Classification (NCBI taxonomy): domain Eukaryota; kingdom Metazoa; phylum Arthropoda; class Insecta; order Hymenoptera; family Bethylidae; genus Sclerodermus; species Sclerodermus sp. 'alternatusi'. The sequence continues at coordinate 3,560,069 of CM074547.1, read as the reverse complement.
AGTCTGTATGTGTACGAGAGAAGAAACTTCTATTTCTGAAGCGTGCAAATTTATCGAACGGTCTCATGTCATGCAATTTCCAGCGTACAAAGCAAATTGGTGTACTGTGTACAGCATCGGGGCACAAATTGAGATAAGAGATCGATTCGATCGTCGATGTTGCGCTTTTTTCTCGCAGTCTCTACATCCCCGGAAGACGATCGTGTGTGTTTTACGCCGTTATTCGAATTCGCTCTTGCGCGCGGACAAGCCCGGGAGTGGAAAAGCGAAAGAAACTACGAAGATTTTCACGCTCGAGCGACGCTCCGCCCGAAAGCGAAGGCGCTTCTCCTTCGATTTCCGCCATTGGAATCCAGTATCCCGAATAAATTGGAGAACGTATCAATCAGAACCGTAACAACGGTAAATTTACGGTGAACAATCGTGCGAAGCTGACGCGCAACTTATCCGCTGACAAGCCGATGAGAAAGTCAATGATAATTTGATAAGAGAGCGACGAAATGACTGAAAGTCGAATTCGTCGATTTCGTCGATTTTCATGTCCAATTCCAATTCCAATTCCAATTCCCACCCTCGCGATTGACCGATTGCGCGCTAGATCGTGCGCAACCGACCACCAATATCAAACTTGCATCTCCCTCTCGTCATTTTACAATCCGTTTTACAATAAATTACACATCACGGTTATAAGAGTGTAACAAATTTTACTCTCGCAAGATATCGGACTCCACTGTTTCGTATGCACATTTTGCTATGCGTTCTTTCCACTTCAAGAACAAATGGAACGTTCCTCGCGCCGTTACGTCAACGTCACTACAAAATGCAAACATCCAACGTGTTACCACGCCACGCCGGACTGCGAAAAAAGATTAACGAAACAAACAAAGGGAGTCTAACGTTTTTATCATATTTCATGATTTGGCGGCTCGAATAATTTCTGCAATAAAAACACTTGCGCGTTGTGCAAGTGGCACTCGAGTTCCACGTTTAATTTTGCCAAGTTTAAATTAATTAGCGCTTGGCAAAGTGTGCTTGATACAGAAATTGCCTGCGCTTCAGCCACGCCGGTGTATGTAATCCCAAAACTTGTTTGAAACAACAGACCGATCATAATGAAGATCGCTATTAAATTATCTTTAATAATGTAGGCCACGCTTGTATCGAGTTAACTCTCGAACAATAAATAATCGTGACTACTTTGGAATAAAGATTAGCCAAATTGGAAAATCACGTCTGACTCGATTTAATAGTTTTATGACGAATCGCTATTTCCTCGACTATTTTTCCAGCGAAAGCTGACAACTATACGCGAGTACAGGCGAAAGAGATGAAATAGTGGCGAGGGGATTCTCGAGCATTTTCGGTTTGGTTCCTAGCGGGCAGAAAATGGCCGCTGCATCAATGTCGAGAAGGAATGCAAACATTGCTCACCGCGCGTCATTCGTGGCAAAGAATAGCGCGGTTACAGTCCGCGAAACTTTTTCCATTATCCCTCGCTTCCGGATTCCTTTTACTTTTCACCGTCACTTCCGCTCTTTTATCGATGCTGATTTCTTGCCGGTTTTTCCCTCCTCGCCTCGCATAAATATTAATCTTTTCTCTCTAAACATTTCTGAACACATCGAAGGCCATCGAGTATCGAGCGAGATCAAAGCGCATCAAAGTTGCGATTTAACGGAAACTATTATCACGCGTGTTCCTGGCACTCTATGAAAACTTAAAGTGGTTGCGCGCGAAACAATTTAGCGTAATTTTACGTAAGTAGCGAATTGAAAATTGTTCACTTACGAGTAGTACGAAACTGGCGCTGATAAAAAAAAAAAAAAAAGAAAAAAAAAACTAACAGGAGGAAAGCATTGTTAAAAAGCCTATAATTCGCATGGTAGTCGTTGGTAAATGGAGGGGGGGGGGGGAGTAGAACGCTTGAATGAGAAAAATCCAACAGTGTACCCCGGTCACTGTCGACCATATATATCCTCCTACTCTGGTTTTCCTAGTAAAAAGGTTTGCTCGCGCCACACGAAAAATGTGCCAGTAGCTCTTCTTTTTTCCCAGTTCTCAACGAGGCCCTGGTCTCTCCGCGCGGATACCTCACGATGAAAGTGGATATAGATGTAGATAAAGCGAAGACGGCGAAGAGTGTAGAAAGAATAAAGAAGAAACAAAATGATGAAAGGCGCCTGAAAAAATCGACTCCTTCCAAGGAGGAAACCGTCGGGTGCTACCCGGACAAAAGGAAAAGCGGCGCCCTACGACAATCAAAGTAAAGAAGGTTTGAAACATTGAAAAGACGAATTGGACGAGGTTTGCGCTAGAGGTCTTGCAAGATAAGAGCTCTGAAACAAAAGCGGAAGGATGAACGGCTAGATGGGTAAATGGAGAATCATGGAAACGGAAACAAGGAAGATAATAAAGAAAAATAGTGGAAGCAGGAAAGTAACGAGATATAGATGCAAATTACGTGGAGAGTTCGGATAGACTCAGGGGAAAGGAGGCGGGGGTGGGAGAGGATGAGCCGAAGGAATGGTCCCTGGAATCGAGTGGGAGGAAGAAGGAGGAAGCTGGACGAAGGTAGAGGAGGAATGATATTGAAAAATGAGTGGAGTGAAGCATCGAACGAGGTTTTGGTCAAAGGGTAAAAAAAATAGCGAAGAGATAAAAAAGGGTGGATAAGGGATGGATGGCGGATGAAAGGGGTTCTTGACAGAAGGGAAACTGGAGTGGGCCAGGAAAAAGGAGGGAAAAAAGGAAGAAGACTGAGGAGGCTACCGTTTTCTCCGTTACCGGCGCTGCTGTGCCGTAATCGAATCGAAACTATAATAACTTTGTCCCGAGAGCGGTACTAGCGGTAAACTCGATTTATCTTCGACAGGGACAGCCATCAGGGTCGTGGCTGTAGGTGACGAAGGGACTCGCGAAATAAGTCTTACGGACCCAGGATCGATAGTCATATTATTTACCACTTCTTATTTTCACTGAATAATTCGTCTTGTCCTCTTCCCTCCCTTTCTCCCTCCTTCCCTCCTCCCTTCGACAAAATCCAATAACCAGAAGAAATCACCAATCGTTATCTTGCGCAAATCTAACCTTGTACCGGATTATCCGAATAACCTTCGTAATTTGATTTTTCTCCCATTTTTACTTTCTCACTCTCATTAATTACTCGGAATTCTTGTTGCTCGTAATCTCGGTTTGGTCTTGCCTCTTTTCCGCGGAATCATTTCCGCTGATTTCTCTTTTCTCCGAAACATTTTCTCGTTGGAGATCGCATCGATCGAAAGATCACTAGTCGTCGATATCGCTGTTCCAAATAAGCAATACGAATTTCGTCGTTTCTGTATATTACAGCGGAGAGACGCGACTCTTCAGGCTTTCATTATAGATTAAATCTATTAGGAAAATGGCAATAAACACACAAGTATGTAATACGTAACAGGCAGGAATTTACGAGTGATTTAATTCCAGCATAATTTGCTGCTACGATTTGCATCGTTATCAAAGTTTCTTCGAATAGAAGGTGCTTACTAGCATACATACTAATGCCTTGACACGCGAGAGAATTAATTCTGGAATAAAATTAGAAAATGACTTGGAGTTTCGAGGAAATCTCTATCTTACTTCTTAATTTGCTTTCCGTACTCTGCCTAAGGAATCCTTGTTCGTACCAAAATTTTCGATAACATGCATCAAGGATTTCAGAGAGAGAGAGAGAGAGAGGAAACAAACATTGAAAATCAACTGATGTAAAATAATTGCGGGTACGAAGGTATACACGCCTCATTTTCTAGTCTCGCTGAACGGATAACCATGGCTTCATGGGCATGAACAGCTTCTGCATAATTGATTTATTTTAGTGCAGGAAGCAATTTCCATGACGATTAATAGCATCCTTTCTGGGAAGATCGATTGGCCGAATGTAGAATTTGAGTAGGTACTGTTAGATAATTTATACTTGATATTTTATTGACAAGGCACCCAAGCGATTCTCCATCAATTATCTAGACAAAATATTCCATCCAATTAGAAGGCCATCGATCACCGAAATGTTACAGGAACTAGAAACTAAAGCAGCACTTAATTAAGCCTGTTACTCGCCAAACGGCAAAGGGGATCCGCGCAAAAGTTCGATTCTCGCGATGCTGCAACTCCAGCCGCTATTTACGCCGATGAACTTTTCAGGTGGATAAACCAATGCGGGGAATCAATTTTAATCGATTGTTTAAAGCCAAGGAGGCTTGCCAGAGCAGGCAAATGGAATTACTCCGCAGTCTCGCGTAAATTGATTTTTCACTCGCTGATGGCGGCGGAGCCTTCGCAAAGTATAACCTCGTCCTCGAGGGATGAAAAGATGCAAAAATTGTGGGATATTCAATAACGGCTTGTACAATAATTGCTTTCATCCTAGAGGTCGGCGATAAATTGGCAAAGTTCCTTGCGTCGTCCGCGAGAAACTATGCGAGAACGGTAAGCGGACCAGCAAGTTTGGTGATTAGCGTCTCACGTGCGACAGAAAGGACATTCCGACCTCGTCAAGGAGACCCCTCGGGGGATCTGCGAGACGGATGGGGCTGGGTCGACCGGAGATGGAGCCCAGGGTGATTTACATCCACCAAAACGCCCACTCAGAGGACTCGTCTGTTCCCTTTTTAACGCGATTGCAAAAATCATCTCTCCCCTTATCCTCCTTCTCATCACCCTCCGCTGCTGGATCAATACTCTCGATCAATCGATCGAAGCATCGATAAATGTCCTCGAATCTTCCTGCGCTTTTCCGGAGGGAAAGGCGCACGGGGAAAACAAGAAAATCGAATCTCCACGAATCGAATTGAATTCTAAGCAAAAATCTTGTTCGCTCTCTGTCCTCCGCACTCGTCATTGGTGAATATATTTATAAAATGTTTCTTCTCTCTTCTTCTCCAGCACCACCACTACCACCGTCACCCCCCTCTATTCGCCAGGGATAATAATCCGCAAAGTCGTTACTCTCTGTGAAAATAAATTCCTATAAACAGAGCAATTTATATTGATAGACTCCATCAGTCTAGAAATAATCCATTCATTTCTGATTGAGTGTGATTAATACAGCGCGTCCATTATTCTCAGTGCACTACACTCGCTGAAAAATTGAAGCTTTTTCATCAAGCGTAGCGAATATAAAACAAACAATACGAGAAAGTAAGTTTGCCCGACCTGCTGCAGCTTATTAATTAAACAATTCGTAGGATACAAAGCTACCCATCGGACTGTGAGTGATTAATTTTTCGTCGATTTCATGGATGATCGTTACAAAAAAAAAGTCTACCGTAATTGTAGGAACAATTGGAATTTTTGTTCATCCTTCCGTCACTGTTCAATTTCATTTCAATTTCGGAGTGTGACAAAGGAGAAGCAGGAGAACTTCTCGTAGAAAAGTGGGACTAATTGAATAGCAATAAATAAATTAATTGCAAAACGCGGGACTCGCTGCATAATTTATTACTTGATGTAATTGTTAATTTATCGCGCCGCTCGTTATTGAGCAAAATGTTTGATCACCATTTTCCGCCATACTTTCCTTGCATAACGCTTAAGAAAATTCCTCGGCGAATATCAGGATGGACTTTTCTACGATAATAGACGAGTAACGATCGCGCCGACACCCGCTGGTCTTCAAAGTATTCGCGAAATTTTTCTCGCAGCACGGTGACCATTAATTTTTATTAGTCACCTACCTGCATCTCATTAAAGGCGAGGAATTTTTATCGCGGCAAAAACTACTAAAACAAAGTCGAGCTACGGAATTTATTTGGTAGCTCGTGCCACAGATATTTCCGTTCTTTCTTCTCATCGAAAAGTGAATATTGTTGAAAATAACACTTGCCGATGTTAAAAATGGAATTTTAAAAATAAAACGATGTAACCAAACGTGATAGGGAAATATAACGGTAAAAATGGAGTTTGGTCGAAATAAATGCATTAGCAGGAAGGGCGAGAATATTGTTTATCGAATTAATCAGTAAAGTGGACGGAATAGCTTTTACGGTGTTACATATAAATATTTAAAGTTACGGATTTACATTTATTTCTGTTTTTCCCTTTGCAAAAAACAAGAATAGACTTTATTAGAAAAAACGCGAATGCGAAATAGGAAAGTTTTAACTTTTTTTTACACAGAGTCCTTCTATACAGGGCTTTACTAATAAATCCTTGAAAATTAATGAATGGCGCGCGCTCATTTCGCCATAAAAATGCTACATTCATAGATTATGATTAGGGAGAACACCAATTACATCTAATTAGGTGTTCGTTAGACGTCACCGTGCAGACGCAAATTTTCTTTCACGCGCCGTAATTAAACACGCAAAAGTCTAGTTGAACTCACCCGCGGCTGGGAAAGTGAATGAGAATCCGGGATTCTCATTAACCGGCTCTTTTACCGGAACCCCACTTGAAACCACGGCTGATCACTTCCTATTTTCATTATAACAAACAGCTCTTCTCAGTAGGGTCTCAATTCCATCTATTTATTATCCCAGGTTCTCCCCTGACATTAATCTAATGAGTTGGACCAATCTCCTTAATCCTTTTATCTGCTTACCTCCATCTATAAGATTTCAATCTAAACTGAACTTACACAGGGATACAAATCACTTTGTTGCATGAATAATAAAAACAAGACGAATTCTTTTCACTAAACTTGTATATTATAATAGATTTTTGTACCATTTACATTTTTTTTTGTTTTTTTTTTTTTTAGGGGGATTTTACAATTGCTATTTTTTGGTACAAAGTAGAGAATATGAATTATACACCTTATACATATATGTGTGAGGAATGACATATTACATAACATTTGCTTTAAAATTATCAATGCAGTCATTGGTTATTTTTAATAACATTCATTCGTTGTCACCCATATTCAGAGTACTCTACTTGACTAATGATAAAACTTATTTTAAAATTCACGTCGTTCCAGATTTCGAAGTAAACTCGTAACAATTGGCACAACAAACTCAGCATGCTCCACAACTGCAGTTAGCAGTGTGTTAAACTTTTAGCGTAAAAAGTGAAAGAATCGTTTAAAAGGTTCCAGGGGAAAAGCTATCGAAATACGAAACGTTCAATATGAAAATATCCAATTACACTCTACCTTAATAATTGTACAAAGTGTCCCTTTAATTTTGTTCACTTACGAATCACTGAGTAATTGACTTTGAATTTTCCGTGTGTAAAACTACCGATGACTATATTTGCGTTATTTGCACTTACAGAAACTTTCATCGTATTTCACCAGAGAGATATATTTGGAGGAAAAAAAAAACTTGATATTTATCAGTCGCGAGTGATTCAAAGCTCTCTCGAGTCCGCTCGATTGTTTAAAAATCTAATCGTTTGTTATATTTTGGATGCTAATGGATGTTGTGCGAGATTCGCGGAAGGTCGTTTAGTTAAAAGTGAGGGTGTTGCCCATGCTACCGGATCTGTTCCTGGGCAGAACGGTATCCGCGAAGCGAACGCTTATCTCAGCGACGGCCATGTTTCCGGTAAGGAATTGGGACAAGGTGTCGACTCCGTTGCGAGGTCGCCGATCAAACGGATACCCCATGGAACGAGCATCCGGATATTTACGATCCCGCAATCCACAGAAACTCGATGCATCCTTACAGCCAGTCGCCTCGGGTTGATCCACCTGAGATGAAATGAAAAATATCCCCATTTTTCTTTTATTCCCACATCTCCCGGCTATTACTCCACTATTCGATTTTTTCTCCAGGACTCCGCCTCGCAAAATTAGCGATTTTCTTCCGGAACGATATTTCGTAGGAAAATTATCGAGCGCGATTGAAATGCTTACTCGAAAGCATTTCACGCTCGCGTGAATATTGTAAATTGCAATTATTGTTGTTTACACGGGTTTTATGGCCTTGGCGAAATAACATGGCGCGAGTATGCGCATGATAAATAACGTAACGAGCCTGATCTACAGAGACGTGAAATATTTAAAAACGAGAGTGCGCGCATCAATTGCTATTTAATTAGAAATAATCAATTCTCTCCGAAGAGTACCGGCGCCCTGCAAAATTTAACGCGAAATTAAATCGACGAAGAATCACGGTCAGCGTCGTAGTCGAGGTATTCGACGAAATTTACCGGAGGTTATCCGTTTGATATACCGTGTGGGAATCGAAGAAGGTGAATGGTAGTAGCGAGGGTATCGAGGTCTCCTTATCGTAAGGAGGAAAAGGGGGAATCTAAGGAGAAGACTCACCGCGTCGCCGGAGTAATCAGATATCATGACGAAAAGGTCCATGGGGAAGCCCTCCTTGGATCCTTTGGGTACCAGCATATGCTGTGGCCATCCGCAGCCGCAGAAGTTGAACTGCTCCAGGTTGTCCCCCCCGATCGGCCGGTTCTCGTCGAGGTTACGGAAAGTTCTCTCGAAGGGAATGGTCACCGAGGAATCGGTCGACTTCCGCTCAATCGTATTCTGCCCAGGACGTACTGCGGGTCCACAAACAATGTTCACTCGTACCACCCTTACGTGATGTTGGTGGTGTGCCTTTGCGAGATGGAGTGGTGGGGGATTGGCGCTGAGCGAGGGGGATAGTTAGGAAAATCGAAGCTATTACGCCAACTTACCTCCAATGGGGAATCAAAAGCAAAAGCCATCGGGCCTCTACGACGGTAACTGCCTTATCTCGAGATTGCCACTTACTTCACTACGGACTGTTAGTGCGGCGCGGATCAATCGTTAGCCCAACCGGAACGGATAATGGGACTGCCCGGACTTTTGGAATTTGCCTCGCTCCCCCCCCCCCCCCCCAACTCCAATTCGAGTCGAACAAACGCTTAAACGAGAGACACACTTACGGTTCACCGTGAACTTGTCCATCTCGATCATGAGATTCTTCTGGTGTCTGTAGGTGAACGGCAATCCGCGCTCGTCCTGTTTCGGCCCGATGAAGATCCTCACGGTTCCTCTGCGCGGGCTGTTGTTCAGATTATTGGCGATAATGGTGTACGTGAACGAAGCGTGGTTCAGGTGGGTGAATCTCGCCAGAACGGCGCCCCGTGGTGTAAAGTCCAGGCCGCGCGAGAGGTCCACGTCGCTTTTGCTCCAGAAGGTCGAGAGGATGTTGTTCGGTTGGCCCGGTGTCGATAGGCGAGCATCCGTTATTACCACGCCGGGGAAGTCGAGCTACCCCGGAAATCGGACATTCGTTCGGAACAAAATGATTAATTGTCCGGATAACGGAATCATCGTTCTCGTTAAAATAATCGATTGATTTTATCATCGGGTATTACCTGTTGCGTTTGATACTCGGGGAGAGTGTTCTTGTGCTCCTGGAACACATCATCGACGAACGCGTGCCACCTGTAGAAGATCGGGTCTCTCATGGCAGTGGCGGAATCTCCCATCACACCGAATGATTCCTGTGTTTTTCAATGAGGAAAATAAGAGAAAAATGAAACGTGCTCGATAATCGCGCGAATTCTGTACGCGATAAGGGATCTCCGAGCATGGAACCGCGACGGACTTGCCGAGTTTTCCGCGTGGGAACGAACTGGCAGCGAGACTGTCCGTGAAACAATGGTCTATCGCGCGTCGAGACGCTCGAACCGTTGTTCGTGTCAGTAGAGAGAACTTTACCAAGTAGCGATGGTCGGGGTCGTGGCAGAAGGAGATGGCGACATGACCAAGGTTGTGAAGATCGCCGTAGACGTTGGGATTCGGGGTCAGGATGCTGGCTTCCATGATGTTACCCAGGACATCGATGCCCTCCTTTTCCGTGAGATTGATCCTGTTGCCGCGCGAATCCATTACGGCACCTGTATGAATGGCCTCGTACAACCGGTCGCGCCATCTTTCCAAGTCCTGCAGGTCAAAGTCCAACTGGTCCACTTGACGGTTCACGTCCTTGAGCACCGAGTTGGCCGGGCGCGAGGGCCACGTGCGACTCGCCACCAGGGAATCGAGTTTCGGGAAGTAACCCTCTGGCACCGGCTCTCGCCAGTTGATAAAACGCTTCACGCGTCCCAGATGGTTGCACAGGCGTTCGCAGTTGTACCTGCATCAAGTTCAATGAATCACGGAGAGGATCCAGGAAGAGGGAGAAGAAGACCCCGAGCAAGAACCAATTTGCCCGAGTCCTCGCTCAAAACTTTAACCGCCGGCTCCACAAATCTAGTCGGCAGGGGTAACCGCGAAAATCTCCCATTTTTTTTATTTTCAATCTTCCCTCCCGAAGATTAGACGCTCGGTGGAAATTCGGTAGAGTCTCTTTTTCCAGGGGGAAACGGATTAATTAATAGATACCTCGTCGATACGATAGTGTGTGTGTGTGTGTGTGTGTGTGTGAGAGAGAGAGAGAGAGAGAGACAGACAGAGACAGAGTCAAGATGTGTTTAGCCAGAGGAGTAGGTATCCGAGGACTTGACGTGTATTGGTTCGAGGGTTCAAAGTGATCGTGGTCAAAGGCACGTCAGACCGATTGTAGTCAGCCGCAGCAGGTACCGGAGTGGTGCATTATCGATTGTTGGTTAATGACCCACCTGGCCATGATCTGCTGATGCATATAGTAGAAGAGCTCGCCGCGTCGATCCTTGTTAACGATCCTGATGTCGGTCTCGAACGGATAAACCAGATGCCAGTGCCAGTGATGAAGATTGATTCCCAAATCTTCGCGCCAATAGGCGACGCGGTGTTCTTCATCCAAATCCGACGCGGTGTAATCACGAGGAATCTCGATCGGTTGCTGGGTACATTAGGAATTCGCTTAATTAATGAGGAACAAGAGTGATTAATGTTCGCCTAATCCTAATAAATCTTCCGGGACCCCCTGGTACTTACCCTTGAACCAGCTGGTACCACGTTGGCTTCCTCCTTGGCCCTGGAGAACACTCCGCTGTCGATGTACTTGTCGGGGAAGACCTCGGACAGCGGTGGAATCGGCAGGTTCTTCGTATCGGGACGATGAAGAATAGCCACGGAGAGGGCGTAGATAAACATGTTTGGATTCAAACGATCGCGACAGTATACCGAGACCGACAGGAAGTCCTCGTAGGTTCGCATCCCTGCAAATGGTCATGGGGGTGCTGGGTAGATCTCGCGAGAGCTAGCGATTCCGAGAAGTTTCTATCGCTCTAGTTTCTATGTTAAACAAACCCATGAATATGTCGATGAGACGAGCGGCAATCTTGCGATGCTTCGGGATAAAGAGGGAGAAAGGATCCCGACGTCCCAGTTGCATCGGCACCGTCAGATCCGGCAGGGTGATCTGCTTTACCGAAATCTTTTCTTCGGTACCGTCGTTGAAGCGGGTGAGCACTTGCGGAGCCACCGCCCGGTATCTATCGGGCTAAACATATCCGGCGAAATAAGATCAACTGTCAATTTCCCCGTCAGATCTCAAATCTCGCGCGAACTCCACTCGTCCGCGCGAAAGCCTCGCTCGCGTTTACTTACCAAGTAATCGGCAGGAATATTGAAGGCCACCTTCCTGTCCCCCTTCGGGACGTAGACGGGCTCCGCGGGTCGATCGAACAGGTAAAGAATCCCGGTATTGCCATTATCCGCCATTTTGCGCTATTAATGAGCTCCGCCGGCACAATTGAAATCGGAAAATGTGGAATCACGTCGATTTCTCGATGTTGAGTAACGAGGAGATGGTATCTTCTTTCCCGGAACGAGGGCGATCCTTTCAGGATTCTTCGGCGTCGCGGGATTATTAGTAAATTTCAAGATTTATTACTCTATCGAGACTCTATCGGAAGAGTGAGAGAGAGAAAGAGAGAGAGAGAGAGAGAAGCTCTCTTTGAGGAAGTAGTAAACGGAAAATGGCGAATGGAGGTGCACACGGTTCACAGACAGCGAGGTAAGAGCACTGAGCGTGACAACACGTCCCTGTGCACTTCGCAAGTGATGTGAAGTATAAACGGAAAAGCCCGTTTATATAAGAAACTCGCGATACCCGGTGATGGACGACAAACCAACACGGGGACTCCCAGCTTACCGCAAAATCCGTTCCGGAAATCTAAACAGCCACTGTGTGTCCATTCCCAATCGCCTCGTTCGAGTTACTCCGAAAAACCAAATCTTCCTGTTTTCGAAGGAAGCGCGCCGCGGTTGTGGTCGTGTCTCTAGCAGACAATAGGATATTAACTGGAGCAAATACAAGATATCTTTTCTAATTCCAACTTTATTTCAATGTCCGTAAGCGTGCGAGTGAAAGAGAACTGGGTCGCTCCCAGATAATTGCGGTTGATAAATTCCATTAACGTATTATACCATTTCACGCGTGAATTTTTATGAGTCTCAACGTTAGAGTCCCGTGTTGAAAAAATAGCTGGCGCGATAATGTTCCCCGCAGAAATAAATGAGAGATAATTCAGGGTATTTTATTACTTTATTCAGTTACACTCATTATCACGCATTATCGTAAATCTCATCTTATCCCGTTCTCTACCCTTACCTTGCTATTTTTCCCATGGACCCCTCTCTTTTTTTCTCTCTATTTTCTACGTGTTCCTCTCTCTCTCTCTCTCTCTCCCCTGGCCCTACCACCAGCTTTCGTATCTCCTATTGTTTGGATTCTTGCTGAATTCATTCATCCACACCCACACCTTTTACTTTATTTGCTTTATTTATCACGCTCTCTTATCACCCCTTTATTTCCTCTCTTGAAATTTTCTCTTTCTTTTACTCTCTCTCTCTCTCTTTCTCGCAAAAACACGCTTTCCTTACGTTTCTTAGATACTGTTTCTTAGGGAAAGACGGGAGGAGAGGGGTTGTTGTTCTCAATTAAAAAAAGACGATGTATAGAAAGAAAACAATTTATTATTTATGATAATCTTATCGTATTTCATTAAAAAATGAAGAATACTCTTTCAATGCACGACGAACAAAAAAGTTTTATAAATTCATCTCTATTTTGTATCTCGCGTCGACGATTTAGTCGAAACAGTAATGACCTGGCATTAATTTTAATGGAAATTGGAACTCTTATCCAGAGCTAAGGGAGTACCGTTGTTACATTTTAGTCCATTTTTAAGTGGGTATCATTTTGGATGCACATTTTTATTGAATCAAATTTACTCTTGATACATGTTGGATCGCTTCAATCCATTCTCTCTCACTCATAGGGTCGGTTAAATCTATTCTTACTTACGGGGGTATGATTTGACGAATTTCTTGTTTTTTCATTTTTTTTTTTTGCTTATCGTCGAGTTGTTCAAAAATTATTGTTTTTTACTCGGTGTGATTAAGCGGAATGTTTTATGCAGTTCTCGCCGAATTTCTGGTGAAACGCGTTTCACCGGCTTGGTCCCACGTTTGCAGCCTTCTCCTGCTGCGCCTCCTGGCCCTCGTTCTCCTAGCAGTTCTTCCGGTCATACGAAGTTCAGTTTTGGCCTCGAGGTTTCTGCGACTTCTGCGCGACGAATTTGTCACGTACGTCAGGAAACTGCAGCTGCTGTCGGTGCAGTCGATCCGTCTGTTGGGATCGCCGATCCACTTTCCATGGCAGTCGAACTCCGATCCTGACACTCTCCACCTGCCCAAACTTGGCAGTTCCTCCAGTTTACCCCCGTACCTCACGCAAATCTGCGAGCCTGCAAAAATATCCCCTATAATTTCACGGCGAGCAATCACGATCGTGAAAACTTTTCACCCCTTATCTTCGAATACACCAATATAATCGGGGGGCTCGACATTAAGGGTGAAATCAATTGAAACGACTTTGCGCGAACTTTGGAATAAAATTCGAACGAATATGAGACACTTTTTTAGCTCTGCTGTGTTAAATAAACACGAGGACGAGTTTACTCTATATATTAAAAATTTCTGTAAACTTTCGTACCTTTTCATCTCCTATATTAAATTTTTTGAAATGTACTCTAACAGAGCATGCCGTATATAGTTTTTTTTTTTAAATATTACTTAAAAATATCTGGCAGAGTTATTAGTGTCTAGGTTACTTTTTATACAAACATTTGAGTTTTACGCGTATCGCGTAATCGCGAGTTGTCAAATCTTGGTAAAAAGAAGCAATCGCGATAAAATTATTCAACGCGATGATACATCAAAAGCACGGTACAATAACTATAATTGAATTGCAGATTCTTTTAATTCCGGTTTTACCGAATATCTCTCGTTTTGGCCATTACGCCCGATAAATATTTGAGGAAAGTAATAATATAATCAGCTTAATGTACGTATGATAGATAGCTGCCTCGCGTGGCATCGTTATAAATTTCACTGTCTAATGTAATTGGTATATTCGAATATATAATCTAGGATGATAGATATCGATTTGCTCACCATCCATTAATGAAGCCGAGAGCTTCCCACAAGACCTTGAAGTTCGAACGATAGTGAATGTGATGCAAGCGCTAAAATCAATATAAGAAAAGTTTCGAACGCGTTACTGGTAATTTCTAAAGTTTCGGCCAAACTTATTTTTGACGTTTCAAAGTTATGCGCGAGTCGAGAAATCGCTTAACGATAAACCCATAGAAAACTATTGTGCATAATAATATACCTGCCGCCACTAGTTCCCATATCCTTGAAACTGACACTCGTAGCATTTGCCATGGCTGGCACGAGAGACAGAATCGTGACGCCTGATGAAAAATATACGATATTATAAACGCCCCGCTTAGTTTGTGAAAAATATCATATTTTCTACAGCCTCGATGATGAACGGACAATACTCGTTTCGTACTCTATTCTCGACGAGCTCGTAGAAAATAGTAATATCGAGAAAAATCGAAGAGGCTATTCTACGGGGATAAGAGAGCAGGAGAAGATTCTTATGTTTTTAATCCTTGAATGCACGGGGGCGCGCACACTCACTTTTATTGTGGTAGAAGGGACGAATGCCGGGCCGACAAGAAACAAAACTTCGGCAGGGTCTGGTTTGGTCCAGACGAGGACAGTGCTTGCCTCCATTCTTCTCCGCTACCAAAATAGACCGGCTGCGTTTTTGAGTACCGCTGCCGCATCGGTTATCGCACATCGACCAACTTCCCCATTCACCAACGGCACAGTCGGTCACTATTAATCATAAGAGCGTGCAGCACTATTTAATCTCATACCGTTCTGATGCCAATTTTAACATTATTCCATTATTCCATTACTCCCGATCCTCCGCCGCCCCCAATCTCCAATTGTTTTACCTCTTGCTATTTGCAATTATATGAAAAATTGCCAATTTTACGGCTCGCGTTTAATCTACCGCGATTTTTCAATCGATCAGGAAATTCAACTATCTTTCGAGTAAGAACTCGGGAATTCCAGATTAATAAAAGAGATGATCGAGTTTATATAGATTGGGGGCTGTAGAGGGTAGGGAGAAGAGGACATCATCGAACAGTTATAGAATACCAATTGAACTAGTTCGAGGTCGTCGATATTGCCGAGGTAAAATTAAGTTAGCCGCATATAGAAAACAAGAGGGGAATCGATGAAATTGATGATAATGGAGCTTTGACTAACCGCCGCAAGTTTGCTTGAAGTCATCGCAGCAATCGGCGAGTTTCAAACAGGCATGGTCGCAATAACAGGGTTTGTCCCGTGGGCTTTCGATGATGGCATTTGGTGATTCCTTCTGAATGACGCAGCCGGAGTCCCTGCCCTGACAGCAAAGCTTCGCGGCGCTGCAACTCCCGCCAATGGCCAAGTCGACCACGCAAAGCGTGATGAGTGCGACCAGACCTATTCTTAATATTCTCATCCTCCGGTTCGTTGATCCACTCGGCCTTGACCACCGTAACGCCGACCTTGACCAGATCGCGATAACCCAAACCCTCCGCGCACCACCCGAACTTAACGAAGCACTTACCCAACTCCCTAAATCCACTCGTCGTCTTACTCCAATCTTTCCGATCGATTCCAAAATTTCAAGTCCAACATATCTCTCCTATCGCTACACCCCACCTCCTCTATTTTCCAAACAACGCTACTACTCGCTTTGATATATACTCTGTACTCTGTATATGAATGTCTATGTTAAATTATTGGTCCTCGAAAAATATCAATATGTACCAGCGGAGAGCTCTTCACACACACACACACACACACACACCTTGATATGACGATTGATAAGTAAAAATGTGTTTCTTCCCAAAAAATGCAATCGCAGAACCAAAAAGGTTTCGATCAACCGGGGAATGATCAGGAGATACTCGATAAGAGATTGCGATTGAATGCATATAGAGTGGAAGAGTGCGATTATATATATATATATATATTATATATAAACTAAACATATAAAAATACTACATTTGTTGCGCGATATAGCGCCGTGGTGTGGAGTACAAGAGAGGAGAGAGTGTACGGTATTCGAATCTCCGATTCGGTTTATAATCTTAATAAAAGCATAAAAGAATTTAGTTTCTCGTGAACATTGTTCCACTCGTACAAGCTCTGTGTATTAACACGGAACGCTGATAAATGTGACGGTCCTATCTTAATCACTATGCCAGTGGCAAATGGTGCGGTAGATATGTAACACGTGCTAGATCTTCGTGATTTGAGACGAGAAATTAAAGGAACGTTTGACCCTTGAGCATTACTCTCTCCCGTTCCATCCTCATTTCTCCAACGTTGCACGTAAGACCTCGTTGAAAACTACACTGCCCTTTTGCAAGGGTCAAATTACACATAATGAAATTCTCGAACGTCGGTTTAAGGTCCTCATGAGATTTATAAGTAAATTTTTTTTTTTTTTTTTTTTTTTTTTTTTTATCGTAGGGCTAATTTATCCATGTGAATTTCTTTTCGGTCAGTAATAGAGGTCACGATGATCAAACCTCATCAGCGGTTTGACGCGTCATGGGGATTCTTTATGATTTTTATCACTTTTATTCGATTGATTTTTCAGACCACAATACTCTCGATATGTCTGAGCGGGAAATTTTTGAAACAGCGCGGAAAAACCCGTTCGAGCACCTACACGATGATGGGGTCGGAATCCGACTGACTGCTTTTCCTCGAGGCCAACGGTATGTGTCTCTCACCCTTCGCCCTTACCCTGACTGCTGCATGCTCCTCAACTCGCGTGCGCACCCCCACTCTTGATCCAAACTAGCCACCACCTTACGAGCACATGTACCAAATACGTGGCTTAACAACCACCGATTTACCTGTGAACTATCGCGTCGCACGATTAATCCTAATTATATTTCAACCATCTTTTCCGTAGGGATTTTCTCTTTTTTTTAATTAGCGCTTCTACTTTATATTCGCGCAAAAATTAATAGGCCGCCTGTGCTTAAAAAACAGCCGATCTCCGTTAACGATCCTGCTTACCATCATCATTTTGCGTATCTTTAAAAATAATGTTGGATTTGATTCAAAGTATATTTTATAACTCGATTAATAAAATCAATATCCCTTTTTAAGTATAATGGATGGAGGCTATATTTTTCATTGAGGGTAGAAGAGTAAGTTCCTCCGGAAGAATCGAGAGTTCACATTTCTTCTCGTTAAAAGAAGTTTCTAAGATTTTCTCTATGAAACTTTCCATTTTCGAAAATAGTAAAAAAAAAAATCTCTAAGCGATAAGTCAAATAAAATCCCCCGTATAACAAAATTAATTTTTTAGCTGATGTGAGAAGGTTTTTTTTCTCTATCATACAGCACAAACATACCCCCCATAAACAGAGAACAACCGAACCAGTTTCAACAGAAGCAAAAAAACAAATTTTCGAAAATCTCTTTTTACAAGAGAAAAGTATATTTTTCTCTCAAAAAAGTTTTTTCTTTTTCTGAAAATGAGTAATTTGTGTTTTCGAATAATTATTCCGGGATAGCGCGAACGCAGTCCCGACTATCAAAAATTGTACGCCCGAGATATCCACATTAGGGATATTCGCAAGGGTCAGCTCAACCGAAGTGCAATGGAAGAGCCTCGCCCTGGAGGAACCGCCTTCATGATCACGGTAACCTCTGCGCCAGGTAAGTATGCTTTGGCTCGCTTCGGCAGCATTTTTCACTGATCCGAATCGTCACATTACTAGCGAGAAACCAACTTTGACTCGCCATCTGGCGGACGCTCCGCCACTTGCCGAATGGTGGCGCTTCGGCTATTGGCTTCGCTCGCTGTGACGTCACTTCTGGCGGGAAAACTCTCTCATTTGAAAGAGCACCGCTCTTTCTGCAATTTCTGAAACATCCGAAGCGCAGAAAATACTCGAAGGAAAAAAAAAAAAAAAGAAAAAGCTCATAACCATGGAAAGCAGATACTCGAGATCTCGCGACCCCGTCGGAATCACAACCGGTACTTAAAATGGCGGGCTGTACAAATGTCTCGAGCGATTCGCCGCATCATCCAGCAATGCACTCGCCCTTAATTCCGGATATCCGCAACTTCTCGAGAATACGTAAAAACTACCACGGGGGATGGCGGTGGTCGTGGTAGTGGTGGTGGTGGAAGTCCGAGGTTAAGAAAGCAAACGACCGAAAAAACTTTGGAGCCGCGCATCGCTCGCCGCGGGAAAAGTTAGCTACAGATATTGCAAAAGTTTCCCGCGCGCATCTCGTACAGCCGCGTTTCATCGTCGACCGCGCGATTCCAATTTTTCCCTCCTCCTCCTCCTCCTCTCCCCCCGTGACCCTGTTTACGCATCCGCGTCCTAATCGCGACGACGATTATGCAAACTCCAAATGGCTATCGTACCGACGAAATTTCTTCCGCCAGTTTGGAAAATAAGTTTATCGGAGGAGCGTTGCGTTGCTGCTGGCGAGGCGGAATGAGCGCTCTGAATCATCCGCTAAACGCTCATTGCCCTGCCCGGAGGACGCTCGAATTACACGAGGGATGCAGCGAGGGGGGAGGAGGGCTCGCCGAGAGGAAGGAGAGAAGAAAAGGGCAAAGAGCAAAAAAAAGTCGAACGTAGAGAAAAAGTTTCCCTTTGCGCGGCGTCGGACCGCGCGAGTTAGATTTCATCTTAAATGCAAATTGAGGGTGCGACTCTGCCTCTGCCTCTGCCTCTGCCTCTGCCTCTGCCTCTGCCTACGCTTCCGTCCCTGTTTACAGTGGATAAATGGAAATGTTCGATGCAATTGTCTAAAACAATGGTATTCCACCGTTCGTAAAGCGCGTTTGGCCTTTCGCTGGCATCTCATTAAGTTGTAACATGGACTGGCAGACTCATCCGAAGCATCATTCTACGCGGCGGAATTACTTGGGTATTTCGCAAAATTAATCCCCGCTGCTATATCTCTGCAGCTTTGCCGCAGAATTGTCTAATCTTCGCACGCCATTGCGAGCGTCGAGTCGTTCAGCCGAAAGAGGTCACGTAGCGATATCGCGACGATCCGCCATTTTTTTTTCTCTTTTTTTTGTTTTTTTTTTTTTTTCTCCTTATCTCGTACTCGCGTTTGGTTCGCACCATTCGCTACCTGTGCGACTATAACGCGAATCGCGCATCGTTTTTTCAGTTTCAATTTTCAACTTGATTCTACGTACTCTCTCTCTCTCTCTATTTACCACCTTCGAGAACAAAAGGTAGAGACAAACGTGCTTATTTGCCGCTACCGCTACGTCCAACTCTGTCTGGCCCTGACGGAAATTGCGGTTGGGCCAGCAAGAAATTCTCCGGTTTATCGGTGCGCGCCCTAACACCACAAATTATCGCGAAACAATCCCCCCGTGTCATATGTTCCGGACTAGTTTTAGACGAGTTTCTCCCTGGAATTCTATGCGCGGGAGAATAATCGATTAAGAAGCGGAAAGAGGGAGGGAGCGGAGGCGAAAACGGAGAAACTACCGCCGTCGAGGAGTTTGTCAAATCGAATTCGCATTTGGATTGAAACGGCGAAGAAGTTGCGTCTGCCGGTGGAGAGATCGCTGATTAATCATATTTATGCCGCGACGCGCTAATGAGAAGAGAGAGAGAGAGAGAGAGAGAGCGTCCAACTTTAAATTTGCGAGGGGGCAAGGGAGAGCAGAGGCGCAGGGCCCGCGAGAAATCTAAGGGAATTAGGGTCAACTACCCTGAAGAGACGAAGGGTCGAGCTAGTTTTAGTTGCCGTCGATCTCTCGCTCGGTTAATTTCTAGTACGAGCCATTCTCTCCCTCTCTCTCTCTCTCTCTCTCTCTCTTCCAGCTAAGAGAGCAACTTTCAAAGTATCAGCCCTTAAAACGCTCGAAACAGGCTGATAACAACGCGAAACGCGCGTCTTCCTTTGACGTACGTCGATGCAATCGCAACTAGCGCATAATTCGCGAGTAACGCGAATAACGCGAGTAACGCGAGTAACGCGAGTGTACGTGGGAAACTCGATACGCTCATCGAACGGCCGGTCGAGATGGCACACACTAATGGAGGTACGACGGAAATGAAATTATCCGGTCTCTACCGCTGCTTCCGCGGAGTTACCGGCAAAACATTTTAATTAACGGCGACGACATAATCCGATTTGCGCTTCCGATTCATCCCAGCCGATTCAGCCGCCCGCACCGCACCCCCCGCGCCGCATCGCGCGCTTTCCTACCAACGCTGCTAAGTTGCCATCTCACCGCTATCCACACGGATGTCGGGGATCTGTACCAGCGAATTTCCACCGGGATGCTGCCATTGATTCGTGCGTCGATTGCACGACGGACCAAATATTGAGAATCGTCTCTCCCCCTCCACCCCCCCGCAGGTGCATCGATGAAAAACTTACCAATTCCACGTACGCAATTTAAAAAGCGCCTCATACCCCAGCCTCGAATTTTACCCTTTGGCAACAGCGAATTTGCGAATAATTTCATTCGCCGCTACTCTCTCTCTCTCTCTCTCTCTCTCTCTCTGAACAAGTTCCGTAAATTTTCTCGGAAAAACAAGAAAAAAATCAGATCCAGACAGATTGGACGAAAACCTGGAAGCTTCTGTCGATTTCTGGTACGCGCGTACCGAATGTATCGACGAAATTTTTCGCTCGCGCGATTTTCGCAAAAATGGCGGGAAATTTTGGGAATACCCGGTTCGAATATTCCCGCAAGTAAACTTGCGGGATCCATCGATAGAGCGCGCCACCACCGCGGAGGTTTGCGCATGGCACTGGACAGCGCGCGCGCGCGCGCGTGTGTGTGCGCTCGCGTACGTGCGCTAATGAACGATCGGCGGTGGCATGCGACCAAAAGTTGGAGCAGCTCTGACGAAAGCAGAATATCGCGAAGGTCACGAGTCGTCTTTCAGAGGTTATCGAGGGAACTGACTCGCCGCTCCGATTTTGCCGATCGCTCTCGCATTTCTGTCGAAAACAGTCAACGATCAACATGCTGCCACGTTTTCTGAGACCCTCTTTGTCCGCCGCTCAACAAGGAGTGAAAAGGTTATCGACGAGTGCCAGAGTGAGTTTCCAAAATTCCCTCTTTTCTTCAAAAAACACAATCCGCCCTTCATCCATCCATCTCTCTCTCTCTCTCTCTCTCTCTCAAGCTTCTTCGTCGAATTGTTCGGCTGACGCGTGACTCGAATTTCCACAAGATACCTCTAACCGCAGCAAGGTACTTCGATTGACCTTCGCCAGAGAAATTGCATAATCTGGATCACAAAACAATCTCTGGACGTATTTGAAAGGTGCGTGTTTCTCGACCACCGCTTACATAACCGGACGGATCTTAATTAGATGCGAGGGTCTTATCTCGAAGAAACGATCGAACTTGCAATATTCGAGGAAACAAGAGCGAAGTTGTGGAGGGAACATAATGGAAAAGAGGGAGAGACCTCCTGAGAATCGGGGGATGACGAGACTCGGGTGACGGATGGATGGATGATGGCGTTTATTATTATGATTATGAAGGCTGTTGCGGGTTTGTCGTCTTTTCTAATACTCTGATACATTTTCTTGAAGCATGACACCAAAGTCGCCGTGATGGGTGCCAGTGGAGGCATCGGACAGCCGCTTTCCTTGCTCTTGAAACAATCGCCGCTCGTCACGGAGTTGTCGCTGTACGATGTGGTGAATACACCAGGTGTCGCTGCTGATCTCTCGCACATCAATAGCGCGGCAAAAGTCAAAGCGTATACCGGACCGGAACAACTGAAGGATTCCCTGAATGGTGCTAAAGTAAGGAAATCTCAAACTCGGACAGTGCTCGAGGGACGCGAGGAAGATTCGAGTTTGGGAAAAGACGGAGGGAAGAGGAGAGAGAAAATCAATATAATTTATTTTAGGTAGTAGTTATCCCAGCCGGAGTACCTCGTAAGCCAGGAATGACGAGGGATGATCTTTTCAATACAAACGCATCCATCGTGAGAGATCTTGTTCAGGCAATCGCGGAAGTATCGCCTAAAGCTTTAATAGCAATTATCTCCAATCCAGTTAACAGTACCGTGCCTATTGCTAGTGAAGTCTTGAGCAAGGCTGGAGTCTATGACCCGAAGCGAGTATTTGGCGTGACCACCCTTGATATAGTGAGAGCTAATACGTTCATCGCTGAAGCTAAGGTTTTTATTAGATTCGTTATTATAGCGTGTCGTTCAATGTATCAACGTTTACGAATTGAATGGAACGTTAGAAATCTTTGCTGTTGCTTTGATTTAGGGCCTTGATCCGGTTACCACTTCAATACCAGTTATCGGAGGGCACAGTGGAATTACAATTATTCCTTTGTTATCCCAAGCTAAGCCTTGTGTCAACTTCCCGGAAGAGACGGTGAAAGCGCTTACTGGAAGAATCCAGGAAGCCGGCACGGAAGTCGTCAAGGCTAAGGCTGGTACTGGATCAGCAACACTTTCAATGGCTTTCGCGGGAGCGCGATTTGCAGTCTCATTAATTAGAGCATTGAATGGTGAATCAAATGTCGTTGAATGCTCTTACGTCAAGTCTGACGTAACAGAAGCTAAATACTTCTCTACCCCTCTTCTCTTAGGCGTAAGGAACACTTTAATCTTGTTTAATCGTTGCTTATCTTTAATCAGTCGTTTCTTCGTGTATCCTCATGAAAATATTTTTTATCATACAGAGAGAAGGACTTGAAAAGAATCTAGGATTCGGTACTCTCAACAGTTACGAGCAATCCTTATTAAAGGCTGCCATTCCAGAGTTGAAGAAGAATATACAAAAAGGAGAAGACTTTGTAAATAAAAAGTGAACGTAATTAAATGAATAAATAAATAGTGACCTTCCTTTTCTTGCGAGTACAGATGGCGTCATGTTAAAACGATCAACGACACGTCAAGAAGACAAGGAGACTTATTCAAGAAATGTCTATCATCTCTTGCACACGAAATCACTTAGCCCATAGAAAAGCCATCAACATACGTATGAGATTCGGATGTACAGTATGATAATGCTAGCGATAAATTAAACAAGAACCATTAACAAGATAAACATGTGTTCAGGGAGCCGGCTCCTAGGTAATGATCAATATTTAGGAAATAATTTAAAAAACTCCAGAACAATAAATACTGTATGACTTTTATTAATAAACATCGTTCATGCGAATAATTTTAATCGATGTAACTTTATTCTTTATTATTTTTAACTTGATTTGACAGAAAAATCCTTATAAAAAACATCAACATAATAAATGAATTTAATGTGACTCTCCTTAAAGGATTTCATCATTTACGTTTAGGCTTACGAAGTTGTTCATGTCTTGAGATGTGTTTTGAATACGTTCTCGTTCATCCTGACGATTATCAAAATAAATATAGCTGAATACCAATAATCATCATAACCGACGAATTAGTTTTAAATATGCTGCAGTATGTATACTATGTCAATCGTAGGATAGTCGGATTATTATTATTTCTGCGCAAAGAAAAATGAGATCAAGTAAAATTAGTTCACTAGTATTTCATAAGGTATTGCTCAATGATGCTAATAAACTAGTTTGTGTGTGATATTAAGTCCGCATAAGTCAATGATTACTTAGAAGGAAACGTTTTGACGCATTGAAACAGGTATGTGCTGAATTTCAAACATCAATTTTTAAAGTATAACACGGCAAACATTAGGAATCATTCTAATTTATAAAAAACTTATACTGTTCAAAAAAAAAATAATAATATTAATACCAGACTTTTGTTTATCATAACACACTGTGTAGAATAATGGCGAAACGAAAATCTCAGAGGAAATCTCGAAAAAAGCATGAAACAAAACTGCCGGAAAAGTCCAATGAGTATCAATCTTGTTCGAAGCGAGTAAAAAATTATGAACAATATTCACCAGAATCTATACTTTTCGAGACACAGCCAAATATGCTGCTTTACAAACAGATAAGTCCCGATATTGTTTCATTGCTTCCAAAGATAAAGAAAACTGTCGATTTACACGACGATATGGGCGATACGACAAAAATTGGGATTCAAGAAAGTCTTGATAGTTGGCAAGTAAATCCTAATTTGAATGATCATAGTCCTCCGGCCACGAGTCATATTACAAAAACAAAATTGAATCTAAACTTGCTGGAAGACGACGAAGAGCCAGATAGACTCGAGAATGCATTAGTTAAACTTCCTTCATCTTTAATTGATGAAGAGGAGAAAAAACCGTTCTCTAATCCTCCCATGGATACGGACTGTTTTTTATTAGAAAAAACAATTTCTATAAACGATATCATTAGCGATGAAATAGCTAATGGAGAATTTAATCAAGATTTAGGTGATTTTGAACATTTCCAATCATCCGATTCTGGCTCTCATGCTCATAATTTTATACCGGATCCGATCCACATGCAAAACTTTTTACGCGATTTGGATTATCACGAAAAATTGTACAACAAGGAGAAAAATGTTAAAACTGTTGAAAAAAAGAAACTGGACAATTGCCTGAGTTTGCCGCCCAAATTGCTGGATGAAACACAGACGTTTTTGACGTCCAGTTTCGAGATTAATAAAGAAACCAAATGGGATTCAAAGAAAATTGTACAAAGCACGAGCATTAATCGGGAGTGCGGGAATTCACGAGAAACCACTGCAAGTTCTAATTGGTACCAGCGTGGGATGCTGTTTCCTATAGCGCGACAATTGCAAGGTAAAATAAATAAATTTTCAGGCACCCTTGTAAGGTATATCAGTCTCAAACGATAATTAAGAAATGCTTTTGTAAAATTTTAGAAAAATATAAAAATTCGATCAGGTACCAACGATTGGAAGATGAGAATAATTCCAATTGCTCTCTAACTTCTCTGTCTTCTCCTGCCGGAAACTCTTCGGCTAAAATAAATAAAGAACCGTGTTCTCTCAGTTGTCTTAATGAGACAGTTAAAGCCAATTCTTCGTGTCACACACCGTCTCGAAAAACTTCGTGTTCCGTAAGATTTTTTTCACTTATAACTTCTAGCGAATCATCGAGCAACTGATAGAAAAAGAAAACTAGTTGCATTGGAAATGAAGGGAGGAAAAAATTATTTTTATTTATTTATTTATTTTTTTTTTTTCTTTTTCAGCATTCCGCTCCTCGCAGCAGATGCATGTCTCGAATGCACCGCGAATCACCTTCAACTTTAGTTTCTCCGACTCCAAAGAAGTGCAGAGTTCTCCAGTTCGACGAAAGTGACGAAGAAGCTCGTAAAACCATTTTAAAGAAATCTTCGTTAAACGAATCAGTGAATGGTGAAGTCAACGCTCGTTTTCCAACGATCGATGCGAATGGAGCAGAGTTTTGGTATAAGCAGAATAAAATACATAGCGCACCGCGAGACAATGTCAATTCGGACGTTAAGAATTCATCGGCCACCCCAATCGCAACACCCTCGAAGAAGCGCTATCGTATCTTGAAATTCGACGAGTACGAGGACGATGAGGATGGCCAGGATTCGAAAAATTCACCATCGGGTTCTACGTTGACGAACGCGTCCAAAAACGTTCAATGTACTCCATTGTCCGATAATAAATCTTCTTGGACGAATATTCAAATCGGCCAAACGCCTAAAAAGCTTCCAGTTGGCGGCAGTTCTTCGCCCGGAGTCAAGAAGATTCGACTCCTGAGATCAACGGCAAGAACGCCGACACCGTTGATTGGTATCAGACCCAAGTTAATCGTTTGCGAGAGAAAACAAAAATCCTTGAGAAAATCCTACTCCCAGTCAAAAACAATGTGGAAATCTCGCGAGGGAACCCCAAAAAGGTCAATTCACAGCAGAAGACCGACGTCCGATAATTCTTGGTCCGACCAGAAGAAAGACACAAATGACAATAGTAAGCTCAAAGATTCTTTCTTCTACAAAGCGGAATCTCAGGGCACAAAGGGAGGTGAGAATCTGCTTGATGCAAATACCGACTACACTGCTAATGGGAAACGAATTATTAGTTGCGACTCCTCGGTATCGGCAATTGAATTGCCCACTATTTCAGATTCGGATTATAATCTAATAATACCAGAAGTAAGAGATAATTTAGAGTTTCGTGCGACTCCATCAGACTTTGGTGTACCTGTATTATAATTCAGTATTCCCGTTTTCTTCGCAGAATGACACTACCGTCAAGACGAAATACGAGAGCACGATTTTCAACAGTGCCGTAAACCTGGTTGACAACACTGAAATCCCAATATCTGGAATCGATTACTTAAAAATCCCAGTAAACAAAATGGCCGATTTTTGCGCTTGGCTGATTAAGAAATTAAGGAATTTTTTACACAAGGTGAGTGAAAAATCCGCCGTGAATTCATCATTGGCTCGAATAATACGGACGGCACAAAAATCACCCGTTATGTTCAGTTTTGCAGCAATTTGCGACGAAAAATGTTCACTCCCATTACGTCCCCGCAAAAGCGTACTCCGCAAATAAATGAGTTCAACGAAGCAGTGACGATGTTACGTTCTGAAAATGAGCAAATGATCTCCATGCTATTGAACAAAATAGCTCATCTATCTCAGGATTTAACGCAGGTATAACGGTGAACTCTATGACGATTGTTGTAGGATTAAATTTGAGATAGCGTTGCACAAAGTAATCGTGAGAATTCGTAATGTGCAACGGGGCATACTTGAATGGACGTGCTGGAACGTGGTCAAATATCTCTACCTGCTCCAGAGAGTTTATGGTGACTAATAAATTCCTAAAGCATCATTAACATTCCTTTCGTTTGATGCAGGTACGCCTGAGCAACGAAGCGATGCTCGTTGCTTTAACTGCAGAGGTGAATGGCGTAAAGGAAACTAACAAGCAGCTTGTAGAAAACAATGAAACTGTCATGTACAAATTGAAGGTATTGCAAAAGATCTTGGAAGATATTTACTCGAAGCCTCAATTGCAAACTTTAACGATACCTTCTTCTCCACCGAAGTCACAATCTTCTTCTCTTCCGCCACCGCCACCACCACCGCCGCCACCGCCGCCGCCGCCGCCACCACCACCACCGCCACCGCCACCTCCACCGCCACCGACACTTTCTTCTTTTGCTCCTCCACCACCTCCTCCACTTCCTAATTCTGAATCAGAATCGAAACCATTAATACCGCCACCTCCTCCGATTCCACCACCTCTGCCAACATTCCTAAATGCATCGAAATCATCTTTTATTACTACGACACCTGACAATGCAAAAGGCGCTAAACTACCAGAAAGAAAGTTTTCGACTCCTTTAGAAAGTAGGCCTACCATAACTGTGAACGACCTTCTTAAAGTGACTTTAAAGAAAGCGCCACAAAATTCCAGGGTAAAGAATGTTCTTCCGTACAAAGTTCTCCACTTGTTATCGTAGCAAGAACGAATGAAGCTAATAATTAAACACTGTGTTGATTTAGGAAAATAGAAGGAATTCTTTACCGGCTTACAAAGGTCCAGCCATCACCTTGGATATGTTGCGTAGTGTAAAATTGAAGTCTGCCAGGCGAAAAGTTGGAGAGCAAAACACGAGATCACCAAGAAACGCTCGTGCAATCAGAAATAGAAGTACATCGAGCGCAAATATTTCTCCGATATTAAAAACGATAGATACTCCGCTTTCCCACATACTGAAGCAAGTTGACTTAAACAGGCGAGGTCCGAGGAGAATCACGATGGATAATAGCGGTAAGGAAAATGAGTCTAAAAAGCAATTTTCATCGGAAAATTTTGAAGGCATGAAACATAGCAAGTCCGCATCTTGCGTACCTACAACGTTAGATGTATGACACTCTGGAGAGTCCCGCGTAAAGATACGATATACTTAATTTTACCACAATGTACTCTTACTTTTTCCAAGCGTGCGCATATCGCTTTAATATGATTATATAATCTTTATAATATGATGTTTAAATTATTTATTTATTTAATCTTGACAAAAATAAACAGTATTTTGTCAGTATAAAAACTTGTGACTGATTTTTAAGTGGCTCGCACAGGCTTCTCCTTGTACTACTGAAATCGAAAATATTAAAACAAATATAAAATATTACCAACGAGAGTAATATACATTTAATCGCAATATTAGCAATATCGACAGAGAGAGAGAGAGAGAGAGAGAGAAGCATATATACGTGCAACAAGATATCTAGCGCTAATTAGCGAAGTGGTTATCACTTTCCAGGAAACATGATATCTATCATTAATAAATTATTTACATAATCCTCCCACCTGATCGTTTGCCACTTTACCTTTTACCCAATTGCCCGTTTCGATGAAATTGATCGATTGATCAATGAATTGATTTTGGTGATTAGAAAATATACAAGAGATAGAGAGTTGTAATTCACTTTATTTATATTTTCACGTGTGTAATTTTACAGAAAAAGATCGTATGTAACCGGTGTAACCGCATTTATTGTAATAATACAGAGCGCATGAACACATGCGAATCCAAAAACACAAATTATTGTTTCCTAAATTTTTATTAAACGCGCGTTTACGAGCGCACGATTATGTATCTTTAAATCTACGCACATTGTTTGTTGTAGCCGACGATCTCTTCCTATATTTCAATGCTTATTTTACATTTTCGTTACCTTCGCACTCTTTTCCTTCTTGCGCGGTTAATCTCTTGTTTCAAGTTTGACGATATTTAAAATGACTTCCCGAGCCGCGGGAAGACTGTCGCATCGATTAATTTTTTCCACGATACCATATTACGCGCTTAAAATTATTCGCATATACTTACTTACGGTGCCGTCGATATTACTTTGAGTTATTCTTTGTAACGTATTCATAACATGATTATCAATTTTATTGTTATAATACCTAAATACAGGGGGCACGATGCACACCAATTTCCACGCAGTTCGAATCTGCGCGTCACTCGTTTTTCAAGCATACCTCGCTTTTTTGCTGCACGCTTGCAAGCGTTTCAATGTCACCCTCGTTGCGTGATGTCGCAAAAGAGAACGTTAATCAGTTTCGCATCATTGTCTTAAGAATCAAATAGCTGACGTGTACCGCTAGTAAACAGAATCCTTTATTCAGTAAACTGTACATAAATATTTGCCTATTCAGCTTGATCTAAATACAAAGAAAACTCTCAAATAAAAACGCTTTATAAAAACGTACATGCGATAGTTGGTTGCTGAACAAGTTACATCTAACAGAGGATTAGAATGTGTATGTGATTATGTGATAAAAGTTCGGAGAACTTTGAAAAGAGAATTTGTTCAATTATTCACTCTATGGATTTCTCTACATGCCGAGGTCGTTACTCTCAAGAATTAAAAATGCGTCACGCGAGATGAACTAACTAGTTGTGCTGTGAAGAGATATGATAAATATTTTTGCTCCGTCGCGGATAAAGGATGTAAATACTCCAAAAAATAAGATGCAAGGTCGATACTTTAATACTTTCATCCACTATAGGTTTCGTAACGCAGTTTTCTTTGGGAGTACCATAACTAATACTACGGCACTATATCCAAGACTAATCACACAGTAACGAGCATTTAAAAAATTGGATTATATCGTAAGAAAGCACTCGACTTAATGCCACCAAAAAATGTAGTAGTAGTGGTGGTGGTGGTGTGTGTGTATATGTGTGTGCAGAAATGCAAAACGATGACGGTGCCCTATTCTTGAAGAATATTGCACTGGTCGGAGTATTTCATTTCTGGACAAGTCTCCGTGGAGGTTCTTAGACAGAGCGGATTAACACTAGATTTACACGCATACGCTAATAACGCCGTTATCATAGTGGTATGCGAGACAAATGATGCGCGCAGTAAAAAAGCGTGGATTTGAGGGAGGGGTCGAGAGGGAGAAGGAAGGGGTGGAACGCGGATAGAAAAGAAACGAACGCAATACAGTTCCGATCGATGGCCAGCATCTGCATATGCTTGGCAATTGTAAAACAATTCGGACACATTTTTCGTTCTTATTTCGTCGATATTTCGATAAAAACAGATTTCAGAGAGATCATTCAGACTTGATCGAGCAGTGCACGTTTCGAAAAATGCTGACGCACTGTGTGTGTATATATATATATATATCTCGAGACACTTATAGAATCACAGTTCACAGAATTTTCATAACTTAAAAATGCACGATACAGAAACATGGTGTTTATTCTCCCCGGGTAGGCAAAAAAAGAGATGCTTCAATAAGGTGCGTGTCCATTACATTACATTACATTACATTCTGCGTGCTCCGTAATTCAATTTTGCTTTATTATTGAATGATTTTGTTTTTTATTTGTTTTGGAGTAATCATTGTTGTTGCGTGCTTTAATGTGTACGCAGTCGCTAAAAACTTCCCCCCTTCCCACCCCGAACTTTCACCTGCTGAATTGGTTTTCTTTTGCTTACGAGATATTAAGAGTTTGTCTTGTGTCTCATTTTATATGCGCAAGATAACACTCACTGCAACTGGAGTTACGATACGTCTTGATCTTCAACGTCCTGCAACTGTTCTTTTTGCTCGCCTTCTCCTGCAAGAAAAAAAATCATGTAACTGCATAATGGCCTGTGCCTAACGAAAGAAAGTTTAACAGGCATTTTTTAGCTCAAGCTCGTACGAAAAAAGTGAGATTTCTGACAAAACACACTAGTCTTTAGAGAAAGTTTATAGCGGTGCATTTAGGAGTTTGTGATACGTGAAGGAAACTAAAGGATCTTATCGCTCACCAGGTGATGATGCGACGAGGAGACATAATTAAAAGGGGACACGTCTACGGTTGGGCATCGCTGGCATTGTCTACGGCGTCAGCTGGTTGCTCAGCTTCCGTTTCTAAATTATAAAGCATTAACTTTGCGTCCAAGAACTTATAGAGGTGCATACAATATTTTGTATCAGTGCTGATTAGAAAGAGAAAGAGAGAGAGAGAGAGAGAGAAAAGAAAAAGAGAGAGAAAGAAAGAACAGAGCTAACGTGTGGTAGTATAAAAAATTATAAAAAAAAAAAAAAAAAAAAAAAAAAAATTAATATCAACCGAGTAGAAAATGATCAATCGAGAATCGACTAATGGAATTGGTAGTTAATTTCGAAGCACAGAGATCCAAGATTAAAATGGTCTTTTTAAAACGAGAGAACCAAATTCTTACGAAACCACAGTTTTCTACCACAAAGTTAAAATACTAACCATCTCCTTGCATATCCGATGTCCATAAAGTAAGGTTGTCCCTAAGAAGTTGCATAATAAGAGTGGAATCCTTGTAACTCTCCTCGGACAGCGTGTCCAATTCTGCGATCGCATCGTCAAAGGCTGCCTTTGCTAGACGGCACGCTCTATCTGGACTATTGAGAATCTCATAATAGAATACAGAGAAGTTAAGAGCTAATCCTAAACGAATGGGGTGAGTTGGTGGTAACTCTGTCATGGCGATGTCACTCGCTGCTTTATAAGCCACTAAAGAGTTTTCTGCCGCTTCTTTCCTATCGTTGCCAATCGCGAATTCCGCCAAGTAACGGTGGTAGTCTCCCTTCCTGCAATAAACGAAAAGAAATCAGAAAGAAGACAAAAAAAATAAGGAACAAAGAAAAAGAAGAAAAGGGAGGGAAAAAAAAAACGGTGAATAACGTCGCTCCTTCTTCTAACGTCATATATCGGATATTCATGTTTCGCAGCTTATTCATAAATCTTTACTCCAACTACTTTATGAAGCATCCTTCGCGCTATAAATATATTATAATGCACAAGTGGGAGAAAATGTTAAAGAGAAAATATTTTCTTTCCGTTATCGATCTCTACTTTATAAAAAAGCCGAGATGGGGATTGGTTTTAAGGTTGTGACGCGACGAAAGAAGCGCGTTGTTGTTGTTGTTTTGTTTGCTTACATTTTGTAGTAGAAAACTTTGGATTCACCAGTTGATGCACATGGTATCAGATGTTTATCGAGAACGCCCAAAATGTCGGCGCAAATGTCCCTGAGCTCCTTTTCGACTTGAGATCGGTACTGACGAATCATTTCAAGTTTCTCCTCGGCGCCCTTGTTCTCCTCCTTCTGTTCGATGCTGGATATTATTCTCCAGGACGCTCTCCTGGCTCCTATTACATTTTTGTACGCCACGGAGAGAAGGTTCCTTTCTTCGACGGTCAATTCCACATCCAGGGAAGCTACCTTCTTCATCGCATCTACCATCTCTGCAAGTGACACCGGCAAATTTACACCGTCAATCTTTTAAAGTACTGTCGCTAAGTTAAATATGCATTTTTACAATAATGGCCTATAAAGCGTGGCTGCAAGGAATCGCGCGCTTGCCGACGACAAGGCAGCAAATCAAATATCCTTGAATTTTACTACACAACTGGCCTCACCAATTCTCCTCGGATAAGCCACATTGTAAAATATTCAGTTCAGATTTCAGTGGGATTGCGACGAAGGCGAAAACATTTCCCCCCGTTCTTTATCCGAGTTTAACGGAGGATTCCTCCTCCTTCTCCACCTTCCTTCTTTTCTCTTTTCTCGGAGCCTCCGGAACATTTGGTCGAAAATGCTACAGTAAGAAGAAACCCCGGCGCCCCATGTAGAAGCAGCAGCAGCAGCAGCAGCAGCAGCAAGCAAGAAGGAAGGCAAACACAGGGAGAGTTTAAGGTTCTCGTCGAGTAGAGAGACAAGAGGAGAGGAAGTTGTCGAGGGGAAAGGGAGAGAGAGACCCAGAGACCCAAGGTGTCGTAAGAGCTATAACAGCCTTCCACGCCCACTTGCTTTTGGCGACACTAATCTGGTTAATATCATTAATCCAGAGACAAACCAAACCAAACCAAACCGAGCCAAGATAAGCCAGGAGACCAGAGAGAGGATTCTAGGCCTTTTTCAGAGAAATGGATTTTCCAAGCAATTCGCACGTCCACCGAAATCCCTAACCGCGTCTCATCCAATCCGCGCGATAATCGTCCCTCCGGTTGCTCCTCCTGGCAAACCTATGGCCAGGAGTGGGTCTACCGGTGAAAATTAGTGGACGTTATGTAACGCGACGACGACGACGACGACGCCTTGCTTTGCCTTATCTGCGAGAGGCACCCATTTGGAACCGGCTTAGAATTGCTCAATTCCAGGTTGAATTTTGCGTCACCGGAAGGCTCCGAAGCAACGTGTTTTCTGCACGGGATACCGAGTAGGGAAATCGTAAGGAATCGGCCCTGAAATCCATGAGAACGACTCGACCAGACAAAGCGCAACTGGCATTTCCACTTGCGCTTTACACCTCGAAGCCTCGAGTGTGTCGTCGCTATTCGCTACTACTTTGGTTGTTGTTGCTGCTACCGCTGCTGCTGCTGCTGCTGCCGTCGTTGTTGCTCTTTACCCTACTCAGCCCCACGGGTAAAGTCAAAACTCGTGTCCCCGTGCGTCTCGGGGGATCGATACAATCAGAGGGGGAAAAAATGTCTTGAAACGACGCACGTCGACGATGGTAACCCCATTGGCTCCTCGGGTTGATTTGGTTGGTTGATGACTCTTGGCCTAGTAGACTACCGACCGACCGACCGACCGACCGACTCGCATGTGCTCACTGTCTTGTCTTTTCAATGGTTCCTGGAATCTGGAATGCCATAGCAATTGAGGTATAACTGCGGAAACTCAAGTGCAGCAGGTACAGCGGAAGTGAGAAAAGAGTGGGTAGAAATTAGCGCGAAGGTGGTATACTACTGACCGAGGTATAGAGAAACGGAGGATAGCAGGCACAGATCAATACTTTCCTTCTGCTACCTCCAGCCCCGCCGCCGTACCCCACACCTCGCCCCTTCCACTCCTCTCCTCTCCTCTCCTCTCCTCTCCACGCCACTCACTCGTGTTCACCCTCGACTCGCTCTCTTCCAACCCTCGACCCTCACCTCACCCCACATCCTCTCTCCAGGCCCTTTCCAACTCGTCCGGATGGGTTGCAGCCCAAACCTTACTACACTACCACCATCCCTCTCTACACGTACGAAAGGGAATTCTCAACTCTCTTAATCCCACGGGATACGCACACATTCCACCAAGTGCGTCCTTTTTCTTCTCGGTACGCGCGACGACCATCGGGCACACCCGACGTTACAGAAAAATGATACAGCTGCCCCTTTCCGAGAATCGATCCTATCGAAACTTCCTACGGACCTTCTCGAAGGGAAATCTTTTCCTCTCTTCCCCTCGATCGGGTCGTCGAAGGTAACGCGGGCAAGACAGACAAACAGAGAGAGAGAGAGAGAGAGAGAGAGAGAGAGAGAGAGAGAGAGAGAGAGAGAGAGAGAGAGAGAGAGAGACGGGAAAATATTGAAACAACACAAAACCATGAAAAATGGAGGAGAGCACGCGGTAATCGCGCGCGCAAGGATGTTAGAAACTTATCGCGACCATCGGACAGAGACGGAGACAATCCGAAGAAAAGGATAGGAGAGACATCATCCAGTGGAGCACGGAGAGTAGCCGAGGGTTACTCCCATGTCGTTCCAGTCCCATCGCCTGTTGATAGGTTAAGGCAAGGCGTGAAATGCGAAGGAAAGACTGCTGTTGCGAGTGCTTTGCTTTGCTTTGCTTTCCTTTCATTTCATTTCATTTCATTTCATTTGCTTTCCTTTTCTTTCCTTTCCTTCGGGTCCGTTCGGTTCGGTTCAGCTCGTTCGTCGTTAGGGTTTCAAACGAAACTCTCTTTGACAAATACACATCGTGGCACAGTCTAGTGTCAAAACTGTCATTGTACGGGGATTGTACACCGCTGGTCGGATAGCTCGCTCTCTCGCTCGCTAGCGAATCGCAGGTTCTACCTGCGATAACGCAAGAGCGAGAGAGAACGGACGCAACCGTAAGGAGCGTGGGAGAGACGAAGAAGCGAAGAGACCAGGAACCGCTCCACACGCCACATAGAAAATTACGTGGAAAAGCGCCGGAATCGAGGAACCGGAGAAATTGGACGATGCCCTCCTCCTACAGCCCCACCCCACCCCTCCCCTCCCACTTTCCGGCTGGGTTCTCGAATACTCTTGACGCGGATAGTCCTGACTGATTAATTTAATCGGACCTTACCCCACCTCTCTCTCTCTCTCTCTTCGCTCTTTTCTCATTAACGCGAGAGAAAACTCGCGAAGGGGAGGGGAAGGGAAGGGGAGGCTAGGTACTCCAGGAAAAGAGGCTCGCACAAGGTGGAATAAAGATTTTTCCAGTGGAAACTGAGACTGGCTGGTTGAAAGTCGGTTGGTCGATGAGTCGCTCGCTCGCTAGCTAGCTCACTCGCTCGAGTGTATTCTCCGTGGTTTCAAGGCCACATGCCACGAGCATTGCACGCGTTACTACGTACTGTAGTAACCCGGCAGCGATTGGTAAGTATCGTGCGGTGTCTATGCGTCACACGCGTCGGTGAAGGACCGACTTGTCCGGTTATCTGCGAGGGGGCCCCCTAAAGTAACGAACGCTTAGCAACGCTCTACCTCAGGAGGCCACGACGACTAACCATCGCGACTAAAACCACGCACGACCGACTCTTCGCAGAGGCAGAGGCAGAGACAGAGACAGAGAAAGAGAGAGAGAGAGAGAGAGAGAGAGAGTGCAGAAACAGCAAGTCTCAAATCTCTTGCGTGTTTCTCGCATGTGTCGAGAAAATTTTATCGTCCCATTGAGATAAGCTCGAATTTCCCAGCGAGGAAATTCGTTGAAAGGCCCCGAGGCGATATGGACGAGACTCCGGAATCGATGCAAGGCCCAGAGGGGAGAGGGGAACAACCGGTACGAGAAACCGGCAGCAGCGGTTTTCACCGGAGCGCCGTAGATCGCCCCGAAGCTTTGACGTTTCGCACCTCCGACAATTTTGACAGATGAAATCGTCTCCTCGGTGACGAAATCTCGAGGTTACGAGAGAGTCGCGATACAATTTTCTCAAAGTACGCGATTTCCGCCACGAGGACAGCACGCCTAACACTCTCTCTCTCTCTCTCTCTCTCTCTCTCGGACTTCTTTCTTCCTTTTCTCACTCTCTCTCTCTCTCTCCAGCTCTTTAGCTCTTTTTCTCACACATGCACACATACGCTCTATCCAAATCTTTATCGTTCTCGCTCTCCGTCTCTCTCTCTCTCTCTCTCTCTCTCGCGCTTTTGACTCTCTTCCCTTTTTTCTCTCCGTATTCCGCACGTCGAGAGACGAGGTCCCTACCGATTTGATGGATCTCTCTCTCTCTCTGGATTTTCGCCCAGGCCGGGTCCTTTCGCGGAAAATATCCACTCACCGTCGTAGCGCTCAGCTTGCTCAGCCAATTTCGCTTTATAAACGTTATCCTCCCGTTCCGACATCATGGATGCTTATGGATTTCACGGGCGTACGTAAGGTTTCGCAGAAATCACACGAAATACTCGTTTCACCGTAATACGAACACCTCGTCGTACAGCCACTCGCAAGCTCACTGACCAAGATGGCGGCGCCCGCCAACAATCGAAAGCAGTTCCCCGGTCGGCGCAGCCTCCGCAGATATTCCACTCGCCGCACGTACGATGTATTACTACGCGTGACGTCACGCCGCACGGGCGTCGCGCGCACCTCCACAAATTCCTAACGCTCGTCGTTCCATTTCGT
Source organism: Sclerodermus sp. 'alternatusi' (assembly GCA_037305995.1). Taxonomy (NCBI): domain Eukaryota; kingdom Metazoa; phylum Arthropoda; class Insecta; order Hymenoptera; family Bethylidae; genus Sclerodermus; species Sclerodermus sp. 'alternatusi'. The sequence continues at coordinate 3,523,263 of CM074547.1, read as the reverse complement.
TTCGTTCCGTTCCGTTCCGTTTCCTCTCGTTTTCTTGCGCTCTCTTCTATTCCGTTCCGTTTCGTCTCGTTTCGAACATTCGTTCCTTCCTTACTTACTCGGTTGCTTAATTAATTAATTCATTAAAATTCACCCTCCTCCTCGCAGGACACATCGACAGCTACACCCTCCTCCCGACACACAACATTCCATCCAAATGTTTCCACCACTTTCATACGATTTGCGATACTCGCGTGCAAACGCATCGCGCGATACTCCAAACGATCGACTCGCCGTTTCCCGGGCATCCCCGACGCGCTTCCAGCGAGAATGTATGCGTGTGTGTGCGCGCGCGCTCAAAATTAGCGCCCACGTCGCACACGCTTTATTATCAATCTATCGATCAATAATTACGACTTCGAGAATCTCGAGTAGGAATCGTCAAAGGTTAATTATTTGTAATTAGTACAAACCTGTAAACTCTCATAGCGAAGCGTTTTGTATTTCTCGTTCCACACGATTTTTTTGCCCTTTTTTTCCACTTTTCTTTTGGCTAATGTACAAGCACCATCAATCGAACGTCTCTTCCATACCCGTCTCTCGTGTTCACACATACACGCACGCACGCACGCACGCACGCACACACACAAGTTTTGTATCCTTTTAAATTATTTATTTAATAGTTAATTTGTGTATTTATATGTGTGTATATATACAGACAATATACGCGTATATATATCATCCTTTCGAATATTACCAACTAGTAAAATTATAGTACAGCCAAAGACATAATATAACAATCATTGTAAATATCAATTACAAATCGGCTGTTCCGTTCGACATTGCTTAGGCGCGTTTTCACAACTTGGCAGAATCGTCGATGTCGAACAACGCGAACGCAACAGCCGATACACCCGCGTGTTAAATGGATATACAACGGGGTCCTTTCTTTTCTTTTTCTTTTACTAATTAATCGTTTTATGTACAAACATACAATCACATATCTACACACACGCGCGCGCGCGGTTTTCGTTATTTTAATTTATAAGCGTGTCATGCGCGTGGATATGTACTTGTATGCGTGGAATATATATTGCGATTTAAAAAAAAAAAAAAATCCCGATCTAAAACGTATCATATTAAAAAGCTTAGTAGTCTCTTCATCTTATTAGTTGTATTTTTCTTTTTCTTTCTTGATAACTTTCGGCTTCGCGATTAAGACCTCTCCCTCCCTCTCTCTCTCTCTCTCAATTGTTCCGTCACATTCAATTTATTCCAATTTTATATTGCATAGAATATTACATTTTTCAAAATCTAACATTATACTAGTCGATTTTTCTCTTTGGAGAAATATTTGCGAATTTTGGTGTAATTCTCTCTTTCCTCTTCTTTTCAGGGAATCGTGGAAGCGTTATAATCACCATCTTTACGATTTTGAGCACTACTTCAACGTTCTTGGACGAATAATCGGAAGTACTTTAATTTACTTTAAGCCTGCATCATCAGAAGTGTATTTCCTAGGATACAGATTGTCATGAAATAGTCACTTACTACTTCTTATCCGAGCGTGTACGAGTGGAGGTCAAGACGTAGTAAATGGATAACCGATGCTATTGCGTTGTCAATTGTAAAAAATCATTTAAAAAAAAAATAAAGAATTAAAAATTAACGCAACATAATCCTCGTAATTTCTCTTTTTCACTAACGTAACAATATTACTTGGTTGTTCTCTACCATTTACCACTTTGTGTATCACATTATCGTACTAATTACTCACTCTCGCTCTCGCTCTCTCTCTCGCTTTCTTTTTCTCTCTGTATTTAAAATATACTAAATTTTTTTGTCGTAACATCGCTTCATTGTATAAATAGTCAGCAATTTGTACAATACTGAAGCGTGTTTAATTTTCCATAAAACAAGTTTAACCCTCTATAACACCACGTAGTCAAAACATTCACATTTCATTGGTAATTTATTCACCGGGATTTCAATAATGTAATTTCCTCTGGAAATAATCAAAAGTTGTTCGTTAAATATTCATTCGTATCCCGTAATATTATTAGAATCTTTTCTATCGTATTATCTCCTAATCTTACAAGTAAAAATAATTGGGTTATAGAGGGTTAATGGTGTAGTTTTTATTATATTTCATTATCTCAAACTGTAAAATTCGGATAATATACACTGATTTTCAATAGTAATAATATAATTAATTATAATTGGCTTTTCACTCGCATCTATAAAATTTTTTCATAACCGAGACATATTTTGTAACTAGTTGCAAGATATTAGTAAATTATATTATATTAGACTGTATATGATTTTCACTCTTGTACATTTATGTTCGGGACTGCTCTTTGTGGAATACTGTTGAACCAAAGCATCAACGTAAACTTTCAAGAAAAAGTCAATAAAAACCCTTTGCAAACATGTTAGACTAATTAGTTAATATAGCTTTGTACCGATCACTTGGAAAATGTAATTGAATTGGAGGAGTACAAAGAAGCAAAGAGGAATATAAAGATAATGAGTGAGCAGGAAATAACATACGAGTACAGAATTGTGTACATCGTGCATACCGAAATGTTAACTTTTTACCGTTTCATTGGAAGAATTAAATAGTACCGCAATATCCCACACACCGATGAATCATCAGTTCAACAAATTTAAAAGCAAGCACTACTTTTCACAGGCGTGATCTCTAATGCCGGCTATCCTCATGTTTGAACAATCCAAAACAATTTTCACCGGCAGACGCGCGTTCATAATAATATTTTTTTATGTATATATTTATATAATAGACTAAAATATGTTCGGACATCGTGACCAGTCGCCTTTATTTTTACATTCCCAATATTCGCCACCGTATTGATAACAAAGGCTGTCCGTGTAAGGATCTTCAGCTTTTTTGAACCAATATGGTTCATAACTCTCAAACGGTAAACCTACATAAAGCACAAAATATTTGTAGCTTATATTTATGATTGAACTCATATTAATATTATTCCAATTTTATCTTGTCGCATGTTGCGTTGTTACCTTGTTCAGCTGCTTTCTCCGCCTCAGCCTCGCGAATTCTTCTGGCAGCTCTTTGTTTCTCCTCGAGTCTAAGTTTCTCAGCATTCGCTGCATCCCACAATCTATTTTCCATTAATCTCTGATCAGGCCTCAATCGAGAGTCTGTGGGAGCCACGCCTTCCTCTGGTTCGTTAAGTTGACAAGCTAGTTCCGTAAAATTATAGTACTTTTCACAGTCTTCTCTGAAAATATGAAATCAAGATCATTGGTAAATTCATACGGTATTTTCTTCTTTCCCGTATACCCCGTTATATTACGAAAACTTCATTATTAACTTACGGAGGCATGCGTCGTTTCCAAGCTAAAATATAAGGTCCTGTTTTGTAAATGGGATTATCAGGTGTTCCTGATGAACTTATCACCGGTGCAATTTCAATTCTTGAATCCCATGTACCCTGTACAACCCATTTAACTTCTTTGTTGGAATTCATTACTACTCCTTTTACTTTGCGTTGACTGTCTCTCGAAAAATAGGAATAGGGTATGTATTTTAAATGGCACTTTACACCTTCCTTGTGATTCACAATATCCATATCACCGCTCTGATCGACCCATAATTTACCAACTATTATATTATGTACTGTCGTTGTTACTTTCCGCCAAGTATAATGATTTGAGCCAGTATTAAATTCAAGGTGTGCTGTTCCTAAAGGTATTACCTGTGAATAACGAGCAAAGATACGTGAAAGGTTTCTCGATCGTTTCAATTCAAATTAGATTTGAAAATTTCCCTACTTGAAGATATTTCCCACGGAACTTGGAGGCCATAGTAAATTCTTGCCAGCAACGCCACTTTCGACCTTCGCAATGTTGTGCTACCATTGGTGGATGATGCGATACTTGTTCAGAAATTACACGCCATCCTAAATCATCGGTGCGATCGCACTCGTAAGTTTCACCCAACAACGGATTAAAAGGCTTGCCTGTTCTAGACGCCGTTGTTGAGTAACTTGAGATTGTGAATGCAGCCACATAAGCCATTTGCTCACAAATATCTGTACACTCCGCAGCTCTATCAAGAATTTCTGCATATTCATAATCTTCGGTTAATCTTTGAAGCATACTGAGTGGCTCAGAGAAATTAACAGGCATGGGAATTTTTGATAGATCCTTCCCAATACAATTCTTCATTATACTCCATAAATTAAGAGGATAATTAGGTTTTTCAGGTACTCTAGTTCTGCGCTTCCTTCCAGTACTTGGTGTAGTAGTACCGGTAGAAGCTAACCCGGAGTTACTTCTGCCATTGTTAGCCTGCCAAGTTGCCTGTTCAAATAATAAACACACTAGTTATAGACATTTCTCCAAAATGAAAGATGTAAAGATTAAAAAATTTAAAGATTACAAAAAAAAAGAAAGAAAAAAAAAAAAAATCGATTACAACCATACTAACGTTGTCCAGATCTTCTGAATTTACTGGAGGTGACGTTGTCTGAGCTGTTGCTGCTGAATCAGTCACAATCAAGAATGAATCAGCTCCTGTATGATCTGTGTTTGGTAATGGTGTTTGATCTCCTTCTGAACTCGAACCATCATCACTACCTTGAGAATCAGTTCGATCTCTTTGACACGAAATAGAATTGCTCGTAGCACCTGGAATATTTAAAGTGAACGTGTCTGACTCTTGCGCATCATAAAACTCTGCATTGTCCTCTTCGTCCTCCGAAGGAGAGGTAGTCACTGTTGTGTCTATAAAGAGAAAAGTAACTAATTAGTCATCCATTATTTAATCTTCTTATCAATGAGGTGCCATTAAGAGGAAAGGAATTAACAGCGTTATATCAATCAATAAAAACTACGTGCATTCTGCATAATAGGTATTAAGAGCATACTGTAGCCAATTATCTCATTATTCAAGCTAAAAAAATCAATACGACAAAACACAATGAAAGAACTTCACTTTCTATTGTTAAAGTATTCAGAAACTTATGCTATCACACTTTTATCAAGGGAAGGAACCATGTGATAAAAGAACTTAGATACAACCAGGCACACTTAGCTAGGAAAGAAAAATATTCTAAAAATATGTGCTAAAGCAGGACTTTATTAGATCTTAATAGTGGAATAGAAGTATCGTGCATAATCTGAAACGTTTGATGTAACTTAAAATAAAATCGAAATGCATTTAGTAGTCGATTTATTTTACTGCCCAACATGTGCGGCTGCACATGCAACCATTACACGGGACGTATTTCCGTTTGCTTCTTTGTTATAACTTTAATCCCATCATCGCACTCCCGATTTTTTTTTTTTTTTTTTTTTTTCTTCTAACGATCACACAGATTGTACTACAATAATCAGCACCACCAATGAACGTTTTAATAGCGTCCCCCTTAAATATGTTTAAACCACTCGGCACGAGCACTGCCAAAAGAATACAATTTCCCGATTATAAAAAAAGCTTTTCATACATACTTATGCGTTTTAGACAAATGCGTTAAGTACCGCGAGAAAGGTTAACGCCAAAAGGAAATCAGCACTATCATAAATTTAGACAATGCTCCGATCTTTCGAGCCGTTACGGAGAGTAGAGTTCGATGTATGCGCGAACACTTTATCTTCCTCGTCGTGCACCAACACAACTTTAAAATTTTCACAGAACTGCAAAAACAATTTACGTATCGTGTAAAGAAAGGTGTAAAAAAAGGAGCCGAGCTATCTTACGCCAAATTTGGCGTAACTTTTAAAATGTACATCGCGAGATTGCGTGCAAAGACTAATTTACAAGGCCGTCTATGCTTGGTCAAGATTCGAATACGAATGAATTGAAAGCTCACCCACACGACAGACATAAGCACCGACGCGACAACGCTCGAGTGTGCGTGGCTCATGCATACACGCCGTGCCAAACTCACACGCACTCGACATTATCGTACACACAGCTGCTGCATCAGCTGTGTGTAAATACATGAGAGTCTACGGAGGCCGCAGCATGAACGAAAAAGGGGATTCGTGACCGCCACCTAGTTTTTAATGTGGGAAATTGTGAGACGCGGGAAAATTTGAAAAGCGATCCATCTCCTTCTCCTCTCTCTTTCTCATCGAGGCTTCTTTCGGTCTTTTCCACCGCACAAGTCGAAAACACCGTGAAAAACCTTCGCGGCAAATGATGATATCGACGAGCAAACGGAAAATTGGCGAATGGATCATCGATTTATTTTCCAAAGCAACTTCTCATGGAGAGGCACAGGCTAAGAATGGCAATGGTGTTTGCGCAATGTATCTTGGATAATGGGGAGAGACGAAGAAACATTCCGTGGAGCAAGAAGGCGCTGTCTCTCCTGAGAAACTCGTTTTGCAATTTTACAAATATTCACGGGTTAGGGCTCACATGGTCGACTGGTACACATTATCAAAATGATTCGTACGATTAGATAAGCGACAATGACGATTGGTGCGCATAGTGATTAGACTTTCTGAAGAAAATTTCAAGTTTCCAAAGAGTCTCAAGTGTTATCTTTGTACACGTGTATACACAGTACGCCAATACTCCTCGCGACGCCCGGGCACATGCAGATAAAACTGATTATCAGTAGTAGTCCAATCCCAGGCAGTGTTAATACAAAATCTAATAAAAAAATGAATTTACGAGAGGGTCTGTGTCCTCCTGAAAGCTGAACCGAGGGAAGTGCGTGCTGCGCCGCCTCTTCCAGATGAGAATGCTGCCTGGCCAATTGCTCGACCATTTTCTCTATCCGTACCTTCTGGTCGCGTTCGTGTTGGAGCATTTTTTTCCACTTTGGTTCCTGCTGCTGGGCTAGTTTCAAATAATCAATGCTCGTCTGAAATCACAATTTATTCTACTTTCTACGCAAACAATCGAACAGAAAAATTCAATGATTGGGCGAAGTAGCAAAAAAAAACATCGTATAACGCAACGCGCTTCATCATCGCCCGGAAATGAATGACTCGATACAGCCGATTTAAAGCCATATTAAAGCGCGTGTTTGGTAAATCGATTCGACGGCTATGCATAATCTGCCTCTTGCGCGAAACAATGCACGGAATAAGGAAACGGTATCTTATCCAAATAATATAAAATGGGAGAGAGGCTCGAATGTGGGTCGGCAATCGCGTTTGCTATTTGGAAGCGAGATCAACCGAGACGCGTACAGTAGCCACGATTAGATTTCGTATCTTCGCCAATAGAGAAAGAAGGAACCCCTAGAACAGTCGATTAGCTATTCCTTACCTCACCTATGATCACCGAAGCGCGTCCGTTACCATAGAAATAAGGGTTATTACTGGTCGAACATGTCGATTCCTATCTCTTCCGATCAATTTTTTGCTTTATGCGATTTCTGCTAACGTTGCTCTAAGGTTATTGTGAACTGCGCTTTAAAGCGTTGCCTAGCCACACGTACCACCCACGAAAGTGTACCGTGTACGCCTCGATGAAAGATGCAGAAACCCGATCGATTGCTATCAATCAACTTACGCTGATCATCGCGTTAGCAGCAATGCGGAAGAGGGTGGCTCTCTCACTGACGGTCTTCATCTTTGCCGCGAGTTCCGGACAGGGTGGCTCCAAGGCCTCCAGTTCGCTGAGGGCTCGCTGAAGCAAGGCTCCATTCTTCCCGATCAGATCGTGACACGCCTGCAGGTTCTCCAAGCGCTCGGCCAGTTCCTTGATATTCGACATTTGCTCGCCATTTTGATTTTCGTTATCTTGGTATTCCTCCTCCTCTTCTTCTGAAACAATGTTTGTTCTTCATAATCGCACTCGTGAGAGGTCACGCGTTTTATAAATGTCAGAGCCTGGGAAACGAGCGCTCCTTTTTCTCTTTTTATCAGTGTAAAAAGCTTAAGGTCGACGGAGCAATTTGTACTCTTGCAACTTTAGTCACGGTTCACCGAAGACTCGGCTGCTTTCCTGTCCTTTAAGACAAAGGCCAAGAAACGCAAGAGAGACGAATCTGAGAGAGAGAGAGTGAGAGAGAGAGAGAGAGAGAGAGAGAGAGAGAGAGAGAGAGAGAGAGAGAGAGAGAGAGAGAGAGAGAGAGAGAGAGAGAAGAGAAAGAGCTAATCAATGACCGAACGAGAAATGTTCTCAAAGAGGTGAAGAGAAATAGTTGCAAGAGTTCGATCAAGGGCCTGAAACGAATCGCAATAGCGAACTAATGTACAAACCAGATTCTATGACTTGAATAGCCTTGGCCTTGGCCAATTCGAGGGCCGTGACCCACTGCTGACGTTCTACCTCGGTCGCCGCCTTGATGTGGAAGGTTTGAGTACCACCGTTGCTCACCACGAAGGTGCAAGCATCGACAGTATGAATTAAGGCCCCGTGCATGGATATCGTGCCTCTGCATGTGTGAGACATCTCGGCAGGATTTCTAAACAGAGAAGCAGACGCGACAGTCCCACGAACGTATTCCCCAATCATGGGAGGCCGAATGACACAGAAAAAGACAGACGTATGAGCTAATAATTAATACATTCTCTCGGCTTTCGCCATCTTTGCTCTTTACATCTCGATAATGTTACGTCCAACGTTCCTCCACCCAGGTTCCCCAACGTGGTATAACTTAATCGACCTGTCTGCGTTAATCTGTGACACCCTATCGCGCGCAAGAAGTCAGCGTGGATTAGCGGTACCGGTTACTTTTCTTAGGAAGCGGTCCCATTACCACCTTAAAGTGCCACCCTCTATCAGTCTACTCCAATGAGACCATTACTAATAGGAAGTAACACATGAGGGATTGCCCACTGTAGCTGAACAGCATTAAGGACGGGACAGGGTTGAAACGGGACATGCATTTTGTTGCCTGGGCTGGAAATCGACCGCGTTTCCGTCAATACAGTACAAAGTGTCCAATGTGCGACGTAGAGACACGAAGGATCATCCATCAAGAGCTGCCGTCAATCTCTCTGCTCGTTTGCTCACCGAGTTTCATTTCAATAGCCGAAAGCCGTACATGTCGTTTCACATGGACCACACCGTATCTCCGTATGTGCTCCATGGAATATCGTGATATGAACTTGAGGCTAGAACTCCAAGTGGAAAACTTGCAAGAACATTGCGTAGGTAGTAGTGGTTACTCATTCACGAGCCACACGTCTCGATAAGGAGTTACTCTTGCGATTACACGTTGTACAGTTCTCCAGCATCGATCTCTTGAAATCATTAGACGATTATTATACGTGTGTTTATCATACACGCTCTGACCTTATCCGCCTCGGACCGACACCGGCTGCTGTATTCATCGCAGCAGTTACGATAATTTAAAGCCGTCTGCAGAATTCATACTTTGATTGAAGCTATATGTATGCCTGGCGATAAATTCCACGAGAGCCTCCCGCCAATTGCAATTCTTTATCATTATTATCATCATCATCATCATCGTCATCATCGTCATCAGTGTTATGTCATTGTTCAGTTCTTTACCGCCTACAATCAAAAAGAAATTAATGAAATATCTCAAAGCTCGACACAACGGACGAACGAACGCCAATCCAAGATTCCTAGAGATCTACCGGAGTTGTGTAATCGCAATAGTAGAAATTGGGCATCGTACGGTATACAGTTATAACACAGGTATCATAAGTCGTTCCTCTGCTGCTGCTGCTTACTCTGAATCTCAAGAAGTACAAGAGTCTCGTTGCAGTTGCAGTTGCAGATACATTACGCGTTTGTATAATATACATAAATACACTTATACGGTGGCACTGTGACTAATCAATATTGCAACAATGTAGTGGTGGTCGATGGTAATAATTAACAGCTAATTGACTCACTATGCAGATTTGTAAGATTGCAGGAAGTAGGATGGGTGACAAAAAAAAAAAAAACTAAAAGTGCCGGTGCACAAAAACATTAATGGGTACTGGACAGAAATACAACGGGTGTTAATGAGTGAGTGTATGTGAAAAACAGAGAGAGAGAGGGAAAGGGTAAGAGAGAAAAAAGAGAGAGAGAGAGAGAGGGTGGGTAAAAGAAAGAGAAATCCTACGTATATATTATTATAGTTCAAGAAATGAATATGAAATTAGCAGCAGTACGTTACTTTACATTACGTTTTTCATAGGCAAATCACAGCTGACTCCGCTTGTGATTAGGTGTAATGACGAGTTATACAAAAGTAGAATTGTTTGTCGCACGAATGACAGAGCGCTGGCTAGAAAAGCAAAAATTGAAAACCCTCGCGCACATTTTTTATAGCCTCTTTAGCCAACACAGGTACAGTGTGTCGTAGTATGCGATACAGGTGTCTTAAGAGTGAAACGCTCAACCATCACAGAAATGAAAGAATAGACAGGAAGCGGGTTCAAGATGAGCAAGGAACATCGAACAATTGCAGTAACATGTATAGAGCAGAAAATGACGTGTATGCGGGAACTCGTGGAATTCTAATGAAAGTCCAACATCTTTGCTTGTTATGTATTTGTCAAATTATAGTTCTCTGGAAGGAGGGTCAGGATTTGTCGACGATTCGAATAATTTACTTACTCGGAGGCTCTGCCAGCTCTCCGCTTCCGTCGCGTTGATATCTTTGGCCCCCCTGTTGGTTCAGCCCTAAACAATCCATAAAACAAATTTGCCCGATTCACATTGTGTACATTGTGGACAAGCGAGTTATTTACTTCACTGATTTATAGTTTGATTGATCGATTGATTGATTGATTGATTGATTGATTGATTGATTGATCGATCGATCGATTGATTGATTTATTGATTCTCATCTTTCAGTCAGTATTCAGCATATACCAAGTATGCAGCAGTTTTGAAAAACTCAAGATCGCGATATTGGTAACGACGTAAAAAATGTCAAATGTGCTTCAATCACAATTGTGCAATCTCATTAAATATCGCGTGCACGTATCATGTTCGAATCAGCCTTTAACCTTATGCTGCAAGACGAAGTGAAAATTAAATGACAGAACATTCTGTAATGACATGAAGAGGCATTGCAAACTAAAATCACGCAACTGTGCCAGAAGCGGAAGTGTAAGAAAATACCCAAAAGAGGCGGTGCATTTTTTCAAACTAGATCCTCAAAGATATATATCGTATACAATATGTGTGTGTGTGTGTGTGTGTGTACATATAAATAAACGTGTATAAGTAAGCATATTTATATCAATATGCAGATCAATCTGTAGGAAATATACGAAGAATGCTACTACTCTTCATTTAAAGTTCTTGAGGATATTCGCACGGCGGTCTATCGCTGAACTTACAAATCAAAAACTTTTCAAAAAACTTCTTTTACATTAATCAATCGACTCTCTCTCTATATATATATATATGTAAATGTTACGACACATACTTTTCAATGCTATGTGCATTCTTTTGCAATAGTCAAAATCGTAAAAGAAATTCTTGAAATGTGCTTCATCTGCAAACTGCAACGAAGCAATGGCGTGATTAATAAATATAATTCGAAAGGCCAGCAAAGGAAAATCAGGCAAATCTTATGCAATACAGTTTTTAGTACGTGCGTGTTTTGAATTAAAGGAGTGAAGGTCTTATAATCTCATATTATAATTTTTTATATGACGCAGAAATATGCATAATAATAGTCGTTCAGGTAAATAGGAGACCAATCGGCTGAGATTTTAATAAAGTATACGTATTTTCGTACATTGCTTGTAAAGTGCATTTATTTTTTTAGTTATTTATTATATTGGCATACTATATTCGTTATTTCGATAGAAATCAATAAAGAGCGTTCGTACAAAAGTAATTTAAATGTTTTGCCCTTTTCATAAATTTATTCTGTAAAATAACTTTAATGAAAATGCGCATAAAAACTGCATGGCACGTGATTTTGTTCCTGTATTGAAATATCCTAGTGTTTCTTCGTTTGCGCATGCTCGATATATACGTAAATTAGTGTAATATAAATATCAATGTACAAACTAAATAGATTAATATAATTTCATGAGATTTATGATATATATATATATATATATATATATATATATATATATTAAACATTTGTATTCTTCGTGAGTCATTGCAAAACTACTCATAAACCATACTAAATTATATTTGGCTGAATCTAGATATTTATACTTTGCGGCATCCTATTCTCTACTCTAACAATATACTCAGCGTCAAGTAAAAATTTACAGCTTTAATCTTAATTTAATCTATTTAACCTATTCGTGTTATTGCTATAATTAAGTATACTTATTGTATAAAATTATAATTTTAATAAACTATACAAGTAATGTATATATTGCATATAAGAAAATAAGATAAGATATTTAATGAGGTAAATATTATTAATTATAGCATTTCATTCATATTATAAAAAATAATTTGTACGACTATCACACGATACAACATAGAGCTGTTTTTTTCTACGTGTCTATAAAAACCATTATAATCTCAGGAAATGAGATATCTTGATAACACGTATATCACTCAAAAAGATATCAAATGCTCCAAATTTAAAAACCAAATTTTTGCGATTTTAAAATAAAAAAGGTAGGAAATATTTCTCATAAATAGAAATCTTATGTTTAAATGTAAGATCAACAATTATTTAAATGAATTTTTTAATCATTAATTATATTCAATTTACAGAACACTTCTAATGTGGAAACCATTAAAATGATTACCTTTAACTTCTTGCGCAGAGAGATCTTTTAAGACATAAGTTATCAATTCTTAAAGTAAACAATATATCTGTACAAAGAAACAGCTCCCATATTGCATAAAAATTACGTTAACTTGCAGACGATGACGGAAATAACTTGGTTATATATAGTAAATGTAATCAAACGATCATAAAAGTAAAAATACTGAAAGATATTGGTACATCGTCAATTAATATTCTTCGAAGTTATTTGAATCGTACATAATTATGAGATACGTGTTAGTATTTTAAATCGTGACACGTAGAAACTACCTGTAGTATGACAGGAGACCGTTTGACAGCACGAACCATCTTCGCTGATAACCTTTCAAGTAGTTGGTCCATTTAAAAAGCCAGCCCTTCATCTCTTGAGTACCGTGTTGAGATTTTGGGTCACCCATTTTTTAATATCTTGCGTACTCACACGCGTGATTCCTGAAAATAAACTGTACTCTAATATCACGTACACGGCACCTGTATTATACAGCCACCATTTTGATATCTTTTAGGACCACAAACTGTACATTTTTAGATTGAAATCTTACTTGACAGCGCGACGCGTTAGTTCGTAATAATACCTATATTTTTTTTATAATTTCTCAGTAGTATCAAGGAGTAGTGCAAATATATCAATACCTGATATAACAGCGTGGCGATGTAGCCACGTTTTAAGTCGACGGTTCTTAACCTTTATTTTGGGATTATTACCATATTCGTGTATTCCATGTGTATGTCAAGTACTTACAAGTGGATTTAAAAGAAATAAAGTTCGCAAACCACTCACAAAAGGGACCAGTAGCAATTTAAGATTTCATTGGTACACATTTGTCCAATCCGCTAAGATTTCAAGGCGCCTGTGTCTATTTTGGGAATTAAATATGTCTAGTAACAAAATGTCGATAAATTTTCTACGAGTTCCAAACTCCAATGACATATGTAACTAGACCAAGCATTCGCAAGGTTTAGTGACGAGAGAGGCGAAGAGAAAATGGTTGTCAGTACTGTCTTACCGAAGAGCTGACGTTTCCCGACAATCCTGGGACGAAAAGCGTTTCAAATGGTCCGCGTCGCAGAGATTATTCGGAAGATGTTATCTGGTGTCTGTTTCAGGCATTAAATGTTTCTAGTAACATAGCGTCGGTAAGTCCGTGGTATGGTAACTTTTAGCAGTCGATAACGTACAGATTCATCGTAGTCTTACCTTCTGAAAGTAAGTCTCAATAAAAGAAAAGGGGAAGGGGGATTCCTCTATCTTGTCCAACGCCTATATTAACGCAGAATCCCATTTGTCGTTTTTTACCTTTTAACAAAATTGTAATACAAGAGAAACAACGTATAGTGCTTTTGACGCTCTGGTCCATTTGAGTGATAACAATATCTTTGCAACTTGGAAAATGACAAAATTTCACATATCAAATCTACCGTTTTTCCTAGAAAAAATAAACTATCAAGATCATCGCGAGTTTGAACATTAATTTTACTATTAAATTAAATTTCTTTCAATTATAATACGTTTCACAATTCTTTGTGAATGTATCCATGTGTTAAGGGTACTGCTTGCTGTGCCTTAAACATTTATTTTTCCTTACTTCTTTATTTCATTTAATTGACCATGTGAAAATGAAGAAGCAAACATTAATTACAAAATTGTCCAAATAATAAGATTTAATCAATCGTTCTTCATAGATTCTGCGTTAAGAAACTCACACTAAATTTACATTTATACAAATTTTGAAAGGCATGAAACCATTACATTTAAAACCATTAGAATAAAAGAAAAATGGAGATGGAAAACTGTGAAGGATGATTATATTTTTTACTTATGCTTATGTTTATTTATTAATTGTTACGACGGAAGTCATCAAACTTGGAAATTTAATAAAAATATTCACAATGAGCATTCTTATTCCCGTACGTATTTTCCTTTCTCTTTATCTCACATTCGTTTCTTTCGTTTACCGTGCAAAGCTCAACAGTCTATGCACGCGCACGGGGCCATTTTATCAGCGTTTTTAATATCATGTCCAGTATTATCATCATAAATATGGACATTGTGCTGTTGGGCTATGCGTATATGAATGTGTATGTTGTATATGTACATTTAATTATTAATTATATTAATAACAACAATTATCGCGTAATTAATATGAATAAAAAATCATGTTTCACGTTGAATGACTTGATTTATCGATTTAAAGTTCTTTGAACATTGATTCCATAGTTGCTTGTTGTCCATATAAGTGATAAATGCTCACTGTAATTTATGGAGGACTGAATCTGTTGAGCAAGGCTTTCAATTTCGGCGCAGGAATTGCGGATAGCGAAATTCGTCCTTGCTTAACAACGGAGCTGCCTACACGATAATATCCGGGGGTCACACAGATCTTCTGAATATGTTTACATTCATCCCGGTATTAAATCAACATAATTATAGCGTGTTTCTCGAAGAACAGATCGAATTTTAGCAGTTTCTGAATATACATTCTTCCTTCAATCAAGAATAACGACCATATCATCACCGCGAGCTGCTCTTTGAGGATGAGAATGCATAGGTGATGCTAATCTACGCCACGGCTTACGTGCTGCTCTTCGGAGTTCCACCGATGACAGTGTTCTTCTGAGTCTTCTACGAGCATAGAATAGTTGAAATGGAATTTTGTAAAATTAACTTAAAATTACAGAATATTCAACGTCAAAGAAGCTTAGGAAGATTAGAAGGTATTTACTTAGTCTGATCTGTTGCTCGAAAATACACATCGTCGGGTGCGTCCATCCAGGAAATCACTTGTTTTCGAGCGTTACTTCTAGACAGAGGTGCTCCATGAGGAAGAGAATGCGGATGTGCAGCTCTGCCATTAAGAGGTGGTGCTAATGGAAGAACAGCGGGTGCTACGTGTTCCATCGTGTGCTTTGTGTGCAATGGCGTTGAATGGTGAGTCCGCTTTACAGGTGATGGTCCTCCAGATAGCCCTGCGCTCAGGGCAATACCTGTAAAAATATTAAATTATGATTAAATAAAAATTCGTTTGTTTTAAAATCACTTTGTTCCTGCATTAACGAAACTTTATGACTTGGATGTATAGCCACTTCCATAATTATTTATTCATCTTATTTCACTTTTTTTCATTATACCCGACATTCATATTATAGAATAATTAGTCACTATAATTATTTCTGGGCTTCTAACATACAACGGCAACTATTATGTGCAATATTAATCTCACGCATTACCTTCATCCCAATCCACATCCGAGTAGAAGCCAACAAACAGAGACAAAAATCAATACCCGAACTTAATATATCAAAAGAGATGATAATCAAACAGCGATAATATTAAATTTAACGCAAACTTACCATCTGACCCATTAATTTCATCGTAGGAGGGCCTCGAGCGTTTCAAAATGCTTTGCTGCGTTTGCATAGCGGGTTGTGGTTGCGGTGGGGTTAACGTCAGTCGGTCGACCTCGGGTTTATTTGGGACTCTTTCATACAACAGACTGCCATCTGTTTTAAGTAATAATGATTATGAGGAAATCAATTGTTTATAAAACCACCTCTGCTGGGCAATAATATCTACATAATTATTATTGAAATCAACTTACCAGGAGCCTTTGGAGGTCTAGGAAATGATACTCGGTCAGGTTGCTTACGTTGTGCGGGCGCGGTTAATGCCAACCAATCCCAATCTCCAGGAGTTCTTGGTGCTGGATGATCACCGAGTCTCGTAGCAATATCAGTAACGCGAGGACGTGGTCTTGGTCTAACTGCCCGTGCTAATATACGCAGTTCTGCCGGTGTTTTGGATGTAAGCTGAGGTGAAGCACACAAATGCCGCAACGGCGCGGCATTTACTGGCTGGTGAGGAGCTCGTGCAGCATGACGAGTACGCAACTGACTTGCACAAAGTCGACGAGCAGCACGGGCAAGTGTAGACGTACGTAGATAAAATGCTGAACGAGTTTTCATAACTGGCCGTGGAGAACCACCGCCACCACCTCCGCCTGTACTTGCTCCGCGCAGATCAACACCGTGTGCGCTCGCGTAGTGGCGGCTCAAATGAGCCTTCAATTTAAACTCTTTACCACACGACGGGATACTACAACGATGCGGTCTGTGGGCTCCACTAATGCCTTTGCTCTCTTCGTCCGATCCAGTATTTCCACGTTTTCTTTCCAAATCGACATCATCCATGCGAGACGGAACCTATATGTATACATTGTTTTTCATAATATTTGTCTTCCATGTACTAATGATCATTCAAACAAGAACAAAAGCGGAACAATAATAAAAGCTATATATTACCTTCAAACCACCGTATTTCTTCCAATACATCCAGCATGATTGGCAAAGTCTACATTGCATATGAGAAGGGCCCCAAGCATACCACTGAGGACTTTGCATAACTTGACAGCTTTCACATGGTTTTCCTCCAACACCAATCATCAAAATACCAGTACTATCTACTCCCATATTACCATTGCTATTACCATTCAAGACATTAGTAGGCTTTCCGTTACTGCTACTGTTATTGTTGCCCAAAGGTATAATTGTAGCGGATGATGAGACATTTGTGGGAGCTGGAGTCTTGTTATAATTTGGTATGTAAACTTGTTTTAGTTTACTCTCAGCTTCTACTGCTTTCACTCTTTTTTGTTGTACATAACGATCTGTCGTTTTCCACATATAATAGTATTCTATAACGTTTTTTAATGTTTTCCAAGGTAGCTGTGTTGAAAATCCAAAAGCGCAATCAATACTCACTTTAAGATTAAAAGCTGCATACAAGTAGTTCGTGTAAAATTACTTACAAAATCATGACGGATGTCTGAAAAATCTTTTCCGTACTTATCAAGAGCTTCTTCGAAAAGATTTGCTTCGGAGGCACTCCACTCTTCCATTTCATCCCTGCATAATACTGGTCCAGAACTTGGTACCAAGGATGACATAGCTCTTGCTATATCATAATTATGCCGATGTAAAGTGTCCATGGCGTGAAACTTGAAGGTTATACAATAAATTACCAAATTAATTCACTCTGATTAAGAAAATTCGATAAAACTTGTCGTCAATTAATGAAGCCACTTACAAGGGTAATGTCTCGCGATGAAGCAGCCGCAGACATGTGCAATGACGGCTGTTTAACAGAAGATGAGCAGTCCAAAGCTCTCGCAAATGTACCTACCGATCGACTAACTACAAGAAATTGATCAATTTGTCGATCTGTTAATGAATGACGCGGTGTCCATACAAGAGTTTCTAAATCTTGTAATCTACGTGGATCTGCTTCTTTTTCTGCAGGAGTTAATGGTGCTGGCGCTATTCCATCGGCTTGATACTTACTACCTACTCTAATTTCACCTAAAAACGATTTTTTTTATAAGTAAAGACTTGAAAAGGTAGTTAAAAACTTGATTTTGGTTTCGTTCATTTCTCAAAGTAATAAATAATAATTCTGACGAAACTTACCTTTATCGGCCAATAAAGTACGTTGAGCAGGATCGAATACTAAACAATAGAAAAATGTATCCTCTTTATTGAGGTAACTCAATAAAGATTCAGTTTCATTTAATAAGGTTACACAACATTTGCCTCTAATATGTGTAGCCGGCATTGTTTCGACTTGTCGAGACAGAAAAAGCTCTCGATGCTTCATTTGATGACGTTGTTTAGAACTTAATTCGGTTACACCTCCAGGTCCTACAATGCCTTCTTCCATCCCTATATACAAAAATGGTAAAATCAGACATTTTCACTAAACGCGAACTTCACTAATATTAAAAAGGATAATATATAAAAACATTGAAAAAGAATCTCCTTCAAATTTAGACGGTACAAAGATTCGGAGAAAAGAAGTTAAAATAAACATAAATCACTCTTTGAGTAGTTATACGGAAATCAATCATAAAAAAAATGGATATTTACAACAATGTAATTCGTATATTTTGAATGATTAAGAGGGGACTCTGTACGAGTACATTCGCCCCACGTAATTCTGTTTTTGAATAAACAATTGGACTCGCTAATTATTTTTAATTGCTTCGCTCGATAGTGATTAATAATAATTCGGCAGTTAAATTTCGGTCTTTCCATTCTTTCGACCACGAGCATGTATTCCATTGTTATAATATGAAACAGAGTGAAAATCAAATGTAAATGAAACGTAGGGATGTGGCGTAACCAAATCAAAACAGCATCGAACCAAAAAGAATATCAGTAAGAGCGGGCATAACGAAAAAGCAAAATAATCCATATCTAATGTCTACGCGTATAACAGAAAGAAAATTAACGTTCCCGTTAGAAGTACTTGAAGAAGCCTCAGATTACTAAAGAATCATCACGTAATGCGGCGGGATTTTTCTATCTACGGCGAATGAACAGGAATTTGGCTCAGAATATCTAAAGAGGAAATCCGGAAGAATGAGACTAAAAATTAACTAGAACAGAAAGAGGTTTGTCATTAACGAATTAAATGAGATTGAAGATATTGGAAGAATAATTATAAAAAAAAAAAAAAAAAAAAAAATTTTTTTTTAAAAGGAGGGGCGAGGGAGAAGTAGGGTAATTAAGAGATATACGGGCATTTCTGTAAGAAGAGTCGTACAGAAAGATGAGACCCCTTATTAATAACTTAAAAAAAAGGGGGATTTCTCAAATGAGCCCAAATTTGTTGTCTCTTTGGCCTTACAGTGAATTCCACCTATATTTGCGGTGTACACCAAGATTACAAAGAATTTTAAATCCCGCCGCTGAATCAATAGCCATACATCATCACGGGCTTCTATATGAGACTAATGAGATAATCAGAAGGTGTAGCATTTCCATCTACCAACGAATCTATTTTGCTACTATCCTGTTGAGTGAACATTTCTCTCGTGTTCGCGCGCGCGTAAGCACGTACAAATTCTACATGACTTATCTCAAAAGATGTACGCGCGCAGAAAATTATTATTATTGTTGTTGTTATTGTTATCGGTAATTTGATCTCGATAGGACGTTAGAACGAGTTTGACAAAAGTTGAGAGAGGCCACGAATACTTTTGTAAGATTTCAGGATGACATCTCAAGGTTGCATCATGCCAATTGCTAAACGTTTCAAGATTCGTATGTCGATGGTGACACCTTCCAATCAACTGCTCTCACTCACCATGAGGCTCTTGGGCCTCTGATAGCTGGGGCTTCAGCCAGCCCCCCTTCCCGCCCCCTTTGTTCATCACTTTGGGCCCGATCCCATCTTTACTAGTCATTTCCTTAGTAGTCTCCGCATTCTCGAGTTTCTGATTCTGTGTGCTCGCAGGGGATTCTGACCTCTGCTGCTCCGCGCTTGCCACTGGAATTTTCATCAGACAACCCACTCTCTACACCATTTCTCTCATTATCTATACGATTTCGATGCGATTTACCTATTCGCGCTCGAAATTACCTCGACTAGTAGATCTGCGCAAGAAATCTATCATAAAGTCTCATTATTCTAGATCAACAGCAATTACAAACAATGACAGGACAGCAAGAAAAGAGAGAAAATTTCGATTTCGTCAGCCAATTCCAGCCACGTTTCTATTTACAAGTTCTCGGGCGGGTATTGATTTTTCGGCATGCTCTCTCAAGTAGAGTAAGATATTTTTCAAGGATTTTCTCTCACTCCACCGGAGCTTTCTTAATTCTCTCCTCTATGAGGAATCGATAGCACTCAGTTCAATGCACTCACGCGCGCATACAGATAAGATACTTAAAATATTCACTCTATGCATTTCAGACTCCATTAGCCAATTATTCATCCTACCGGATGAATTTTCGAGGGGTACCTGTATGCTCTATGCGCACAATACTTCGAACATTGAAAAATCTCAAACCGAATTCTTACCAGTCCGTACTCTCTTTTACGCCAATTCCTGCGAATCTCTCCACGTAAATCGCGAGATATCTCGGAGATTTTTTTTTTTTTTATGTCCGGATCACTTGACTCTCGTTTGCCGAAGAAAAAGTTTATTGGAGAGAGAGAGAGAGAGAGAGAGAGGAAAATAGAAATAAAAAAGGACCGGTTTCCTTCCAACCGCAAAGACGAGGATTTGTCGACGCCATGTTGGAATTTGGAAATTCGTCGAGAGCTAGCGCAGTATCCGGGAAAAATTGTTCGCGTTTGATATTAGCGAAATGCCACGGATACGCACGCTCTGGCAAACTATTGCACCGTTTCGCGAGGGAAATAACAGAAATTGATATTTTCACCTGCGAAATATGAGAATTGGCGTTTTCTAGAAATTTTAATAATATCCGCGCGCGCACTGCAGAAATGCCGCTTACTCCCCCTCCGCCGCTTGTGTAACGAGAATCTTTTTCTCGGCAAAAGCCAATATATTTTATTCTGGCTAGATTTGCTAGCGTTCGAGAAAATTCATTTTAATCGTTAATGTCTCTCGGATATAAGAATCGGAAGGAGCTCTCTCTCTCTCTCTCTCTCTCTCTCTCTCTCTCTCTCTCTCCAGGAATTCTGATATTTGGTGCACGTACTTCAATATGTGCATTCGCACGAAATATTACTTCGGTAAATGAAAATCCTTTTTCGTTTTAGTAAAAGCGAATATTTTATGAGTCTGAGTAAAACGTAGAATGTGCATGTGTGTGTATGGAGGGGGGGGGCAGTAGAGTATTTTAGCCTGCACTTGGTCGAATGTTGTTTTCATAAAAATCAATGCAGTATTGTCAAATACAAAATATTCCAGTATACAAATAAAGGAGTCACTGCGATCTTTAATAGGAAATGTTGGTATTTCGGCCCACGCTTCTCGTCATTCTCCATTTTATACCCGAATCTTGGAACACCGAACCAAGAACGAGAAAACGAAACAAATACAGCGCTTGATCGAGTGGATGCATCTATCTCACCATTGCTTTTTCCTTTCGGTACTTTTCCCTTCGTAAAATCTCTAGCGTTGCGTCGCAACATCCGAATCAAAGTGTTCGATACCTGCTTATATATTTTATTGATTCGTCCGATCTATTAATAAAGTCATTCCATATAGCCGGCGAAAAACTATTCCTCTGAATTCTGTAGCGTCTAGATTAGTCGACGGTCTCTCCCCTAAAGAGAAACTTTTCTAAGAGTCTTCCGCGGACTCGAGTCTGACCAGATCCTTTCAAGACACCCGGTATACACGTGGAAAAGTTGCGAGTTACCTGAATAAAAAAGCTCTGATCAGTCGAAACTTTTATTTCGCGAGAACTCGAAAATTTCTGAGGAAACAGTCAAATATATTTTTCCAGCCAAATTCGAGATAGCTTGATGTAGACAAAATGTAGGAAGGGGAGAAGCCGATTCGGAGCAAATACCGCTGGACTAGCAAACACATTCACGTAGAAACTCACATACGTAGAAAAGGCAAGGGGAGGTGCAGGGGGTGGATGGTGGTAGGTTGGGGAGAGGTAGAGGTGGAGGACACCCGGCAAAGGGAGACCAGGGGGTTGCAGAGGGTTTGGGTTGAGGTTGGCAAGGGGGAGGGGGCAAATGCTTAAAACGAAGATGGCTAGTGGAGCCCACCATTTTCGCCCAGGCTCTCTTGTACGTGTGCGACATACCTCACCAACACTCTCTCGCTCCAACCCCCTGCACATGCACAAATTTCTCTTCCACGCACCTATACACACTTATATCCTGACACTACACGTACTCATTTCAACGCTCTCTCACACAGATCCTACAACTACCACATAGACGAATTTCAAACTCTCTTCTATCCTTGTGTGTGGGTGGGTGTGTGTGTGTGTGTGTGCATGTAACACACACCCGAGCAACCCCTACGTCAGTCATTCATTTAGTTGAGGGTGGCGGGAGAAAAGGTGGGAGAAGGGGAGTGGGAGGTTCACCACCCCTTACCCACCCCCAGCAGATCGATACAACTCCCTGCTACCACCCCTAACTTTACTTATTATACATACCCCACCCCCACCCCCCAATCCCCGCGTATCATTATCTTTTGCCATTGCAAGAAAAATTGTATTCGTACTATCTAACAAGATTTTACCAAACTCGGATAGATCTTTCCATCGTTCTCTTCTGCATAATATATAGTTTTCCTCAAACCTTTTTATCCGGGCGAAGGGCAAAGATCTTGCACAGTGTCGGAGTATACCCTTACTTCCGGTTTAAAAATTACAGTCGAATCTTTCATCGGTATAGAAATTGCTATCTGTTGACATATACAAGCATATACACACGCATACGGGGTGTACAATGACCCACGGAAAAATATTAAGGGTTTACAGAGGGTGAATTCGAAATGATGTTCCATTTGCCAATTTTCGGTTTGGAGTTTTAATTTTAAGATATTTAAGGATAAGGATATTGTTAATTAGACACAGACAGGTAAAATAAGACAGAGTATCGTTATTTCACTCTAACCGATCGGTTGTCTCTGACTAACCAATGGTATCCTTATCCTTAAATATCTTGAAAATGAAGCACCAAATCAAATAATGACAAATCAAGATTGGCTCAAATTCATTTTCCCTACAACTCATTAAAATTTTTCCGTGAGTTTTTGTTACACCTTGTATTTTATCTATAGATTTGTATAATTGTGATAGTTGAAATTTGCATTAGATTTTCCGTGCATTTGTAGGAATGTTTGCATTTCTCAAGTATTCGAAAATTACTTAATAGTTGTATAAATTTTTTTATCAAGAGAATTATTCTCACTAGATGCATATATATATATATATATATATATGTATACACATACATATATTAATATTTAAGTCATTTTTATATAGAGAAAGTGTTACTTTATAAAATGCTATATTTTTTTGTATTTCATTTATGGGAAATAATATTTACTTCGTGAAGCCGTCAACGCTTTTGAGGTAGACGCCGCCGGTGCAGTATTCAAAATTATTCGATCGCGAATTTACAGGATTTTAGTCGCTACACATATTTAGTCTTACAATAAAAATTCGCGAAATACCAACATTTATGATCTGTGATACTGAAATTTTTTCCTGATTTTCACTATTATAATTCTAATTTTATTCAATAGAAATATTTTAATGAAACTAAAATATTTCTAAATGCTATATGCTGCAATGACTTTATTACTGTTAATTAGGAGCTTTTCCATTATAAATATGAGCCTCATTCTCTTAGGATGAATTAGAAACGTTATAAATTGTATATGACTCTTCTCTTGAATGATGCGAAAACATCAAGTACTAGCTAATTCATCTACCATTTACTATTTCAAAATAGTCAGTATATTGAAAAAATAAATAAAATATTGATTATTTCACTTACACTGATGCTTATCTGCTAGCATAATCAAAGTAGAAGGTAAATCCCTCCGCCTGAAGAAGCACATAACTTTTGCTTCTACATTTCCTGTTGCGGTCTATAACATTAAAAAAAAAGAAGGAAAAAAAAAGGATATTCAAAATGCATAGAAAGAAAAAATCATGCATTAAAAGTAACGTGAAAAATTATATCATGATGATTTCAAACAAGAATCAAGTTATACTCTGATTTCCAATAAAATTAACAAAAACTCTTTTACCTTATTTAATTCTTCTATCCTTCTTATTTGATAGGGTGATGTCGATGATGTTTCAAAGTATACATAATCTGAAAATCATGAAGATAAAAAGAAATTGAGGAACCAAAAAGACATTTATATCGCATATAAGCATTTATTGAGCGAACAGACACAATCGCAGGGAAGAATAAGAATTACAGTATCGAAATAATCAAAAATAGTATCATTCCAAATGCTCGAATGATCCAAACTTTCTAAACCAAAGCTTCGAGGAAACATTAAGACTCGACTCAAACATAAAGAAAGAAACATAAATTCATGGTAAAAATATTGAAAGAAGGTTAAGTTTAAGATTTATATATTGTAGAAAAGGATTATCATGATCTGGTCGGCAGAGTGGTTGTACAGCAAAAGGACGAAGGGGAAGGGTAAAGGTATAAAAAGGAGGGGAGAGGAGAGGAGAGGAAAGGAAAGCAGACGAATATACAGGACGCTACGAGGAAGTACAGGGGTGAGGGAGAAGAAACAGAAAGCGAGCGAGCGAGCGAGTGAGCAAGATAAAGAGAGAAAAAGAGAGATAGCTATATACACACAAATACACATACATAATAATATATATATATATATACATATATATAAACGGGTGGGTAAAGTATAGCAGTGGGAGAGGAAGGGGAACAAATCCAGATGAAGAGAGGAAAGAAGAGGGTTCCCGGGGGGGAATGAGGTGGAATAAGGGAGAAGGGTGTGCAAGGAGCAGGGGTAGGGGGTAGGGAGAGAGAGAGAGAGAGAGAGAAACAGAAAGAGAGAGAAATAGAGAGAAAAGGAGGGAAGGGAAGGCCATACCATTTGCAAACATTAATTTCTCTAGGTGGAGTTAATTAAAAGCTTGGAAGCTCCATGAGAATAGGGAAAGGGGGGAGAGGAGAGGAGAGGAGGGAAAGCGCGAGTGTCTCGCCGGTTAGCGTGCTTATGGTACCAAGCATGCTTATGCTTACGCTTATGCTTGCTCTTACGATGCTTATGCTTGTACTTGTAACTTACCTCCCACCCGGTACATATTGGCCGTCATATTGCTGGCGTCCTGCGTGGCCCCGAGAGCGAAATTGGCGTTCTCGTGGTTCCCGTGGTTTTCGTGATGGAATTCGGCCGGCATCGGCATGAAGCTAAACAGCTACCCCGTTGGCTTGAACTAGCCGACACTCGCCGACACTTGTCGTCCACGAAGTCAACACTTGGTGGTGTCACTCCATCGTGTTTGTTTGTCTCTCATTGAACATCCGCGCGCTTCTTTCTCTTTCTTTATTCCCTCGACTTCCCTCTGCAACACCGCTTTCTCTTTCTTTGTCTCTTTACCTTTCTTTCTTTCTTTCTCTCTCTCTCTCCCTCTCCCTCTCGTTCTCTCCTATCTCTATCTCCTTTTTCCTTTACAATCTGTCGTTTCAGCCTGCTGCCACTACACGACAAACCATGGAAATGCTCTCTCCTCTCTCCGCGGTCGCCACTCACACTCGAAAACGACTGCGCCAAGCTTTGCAAATTTGGAATTTCTTCAACCTTCTCGAAAAGCTCGACTCAAAACGAAGGGGAGAATCGAACATTCGCTCGGCCGAGTTCACGTGTCCGTTGCTTCGAGGAGCATTCTTTCTACTGGTCGTTACTCTTACGAGGGAACGACGCCATTTTCACTTCACCGTGCGTGTTACATGCACTCTGCAAGCCAGGCTCGTTGAATGCTCCCCACCATACACTGTACTCTTCTCCTTCTCAAGCTTCGCTCAAAACCGCGGGCATTCGAATATTTTCCCTTATCGCGCCTGATCCTCGCGAATCGTCACCGAGCAACTCTCTCCCGGGGAATAAGCGGATTATTAATTTCGCCAGGAACTCGCCGATCGCTGCCCACCGCCGAGCTTATTCCAAAAAACCCACGAGTCCAAGACCACACTGGTCAACGAACACCACAAAACAAGGCCATGAAGCGGACACTACCAAGACTCACCGGCGATTTGCGTCGCTGACAC
Organism: Sclerodermus sp. 'alternatusi'; assembly: GCA_037305995.1. Classification (NCBI taxonomy): domain Eukaryota; kingdom Metazoa; phylum Arthropoda; class Insecta; order Hymenoptera; family Bethylidae; genus Sclerodermus; species Sclerodermus sp. 'alternatusi'. The sequence continues at coordinate 3,497,076 of CM074547.1, read as the reverse complement.
TGCGCCGGCGCACGACAGACCCCACACTTTTATACGGCAGCCACCAAAAGTCTGCCGCCGTCCGTCCGTCCATCCGTGCACCAACAGCACTCTTTTTAACAGCGTGCCCGTCGAAAGCCCGCCAAATTTGATTTCACGCGTCTCGAGAGACAGAGAGAGAGAGAGAGAGAGAGTGCGTGTCTCGCGCGATTTACTCGAGACACCTTGGGAAGAAACGGGATGGACGCTCGAAATTATGAATAAAACCCATGTTTTTATAGCATAGGAAATATTTATATTTATGAAATTAGTCTTTCTATACAGTTTGCTTACGCGCAGTCACATACTTCTCTGTTTATTTGAATTTATATGAAAATCCATATAATAGGTAATTATTAAAATTATTCGCTAATCTGCAAAAACTGTGAGAGCTTGCCTTTTTTTTCACGCTTCTTTCTTTCTTTCCTTTCTTCTTTCTTTCGTTTTTCCTTTTTTAATTTATTTAGAGTATACGATAAACTAACAATAAATACAAATGACAAATACGTTAATTTGATGCAAATCTATAACATAAAATTATGTTTGTATGTACACAATAGAGTGATAGCAGCGGCGATACTAGTATTACAACATACTCGCAAATTCATTAATAATTTAGTTTTACTCAATTTTGATATATGTAAGGCACACTCCACGGTCTTTATCAAGTAATTTTGTTCATTTTCGTAATATCATATAAATAAATGTATACTGTTTTCAATACATTAGTCTAATTTTATTTATGTATATTTCTATCTGTAAGGGTAATTATAATAAACTAGATAATAATCTGTTCTGTACATAATCCTATGTCTTTCTTATGATTTCTCTCTCGTATCTGTAGTATTTATTACTGATAGTAATGACGATAACGTTAATAAGAAGTTTAACAAGATAATACGTAAACGAGGCATACAGAACTAGAAGAAAGTGCTGTGTCCCTCTTCTCATTGCAATATGACGTACATGGGTAGTAATGCTGAAGGTAAAATGACCGAGGATAAAATAAGTTACTTGCTGCTCAACCGAGAGTGTATTTGCTTATCAATCGATTCTTTCTCTCTCTCCCTCTCTCTCCCTCTCTCTCACTCACTCCCTTTCTCTCTATATATATACATAGGATATATTTTTTAAATAATAAAAATCCTATATAATTTTTTACACGTCTTACCAACAATTATTGTATAAAAGCTTAAAAAAATCGTACAGCATCTATGCCGATGTATATGTTTCTGATAGCATTTTACCTTTAACATTTCATAGCATAGTATATGTACTACTCATGATTTATTTAGATAATATAAAATACCTATATCAATGTCAATAGAGTTTATGCATTCGTATGTACATGTACAGCAACCAAGATCTCGTTTTTCTGGTTGCACATTTCTACTTACTAGGATACTATTCTGTGTGTACGAATAAAAAAATACTAATATATCGCATTGTCGTTGCATGGGCAGTGTTTGTGTAGTTTTTGTCCATTCATAAGGCACCAACTTTTGGGATCCTGAGATTCAACCCGCATGCTTCGACAGATTAAGAGGCATATCTGAAACAAGATGCATTTTAAGGATCTTGCTTCTCGAGCCTTAAGAATAGCAACGAGAACCTTGCGGTCAATTACCTGAAGGAGGAGTAAGAGTTTCTTCCCTGTAGTCTTTATAATGGTGAACGGGTGGGGAAGGAGGATGTGGGGGTGGTGGTGCGTATAATGGCATAGGAGGAGGATAATGGACGGGTGACGGATAATGCATCCATAAAGGTGCTCTGTATGGTCCAGGAGGCAGCATTGGTACTCCATAAAATGGAGGGTGTATCGGTGTGTTTGTTCCAATATAAGGATCCATTCGAACTCTAGGATAAGAGTTGCTCGATGAGTATTTCATAGGCTGTCTATCTTCTGGTTTTAACAGATTTCTCAAGAAACCTGGCTCAGAACTTGGCTTATCTTCTCCCAAAATGCTGGTAATGCTGTACGATGATAATTGTTTTGGAGACGTAGTCGGAGCACTTGTGCTCACAGGTTGCGGTGTGGCGCGTCTTTTAGATGCTTGATCTTCCAGAGATACTCTTTCTAATTCTCGTAAAATTCGTTTACGAGGCGACACAACGTTAGGATCTAAAAGTCGGCTTAATTTCTCGATAATCAGACTTAATACTTTCCCTGATGATGTATCGTTTATTTTGCGCGGTAATTTTTTGCAATTTGATGTAGTTTCTGGGACAAGTAACATGGTCGTAGGATCTAATGGCCGTCGACGTTTCTTTGCTATTAATTTGGGATGAGCGCACAGACGATTTCTAAAGTTTCTATGATAATAGAAATTGAATTCTGTAGATGTTCTTCGTCTAGGATTCGCTTGCTTCCAGCAATGGTCCCTTTGCCACGGACTGGACTGGACTGATGAATTATCATCAGACACTAAAACAAACAAATATAATAAGAATGGCGCACGCAGAACAAAAACTATTTATGTGATATACATAGTTTCAACATACCACTAAGAGAAGTAGAACTTTCTTGTCTATTTGGAGTAGTACTAGCAGGTGGCCAAAAGGTTTTCTTTGGAACAGGAAACCATGTTGTCCTTTCACCGTCTTTACGATGAGATAGTTCCAAAATAAACTTTCCATCTTTAAAAAATTTTAAACGACCTCCAGGAGTAGGTGGAAGAGTATTGTCTATACGTGAGTCTGTGTGGTGCGTGGATTGGGGACTTGAATTTTTACCATTGGCCTTGGCAAGGGTTGGGTGTAATGTATGAGGATCACGCGAGCACATCTCTGTCGTGCCCCTCACGTGACCTGCGTGAGTATGACATTCTGAAGACTTCTCACGCATACTGATACTTTACCGGTATCCATTTTCCTCCGCTTTGCCTCTCATACTTCTTTCTCAATATCGAATATACAAGGAAATGCAACTTTACAGGAAGCTCTACCTTAGAAATTTTCAACAATTTGTTTACAGCATCTAGTATCGGTTAGATTCCTCTTTTTTCACTTAGCTATTTAAAAACATTTTCTTAAAATATGATGAAATTGTCAAATATGAAATTGAGCAAGAAACAGAGAAATTGAGAAATAATTGGCAGTTTTCAAAAATTCTCTCAATGCCTCAAAATTGGATCGACCTCAGAGTAGAAAACTGCTCGAATTGATCAATCAATCAGATGATCAAAGAGGAGATTTTTTCCTCTAAGAACAGTTCTTTTGTTACAAGAATTATTTAAAGGAGTTTTCAATAATTCATAAATATGAAAGCAGTGAAGAGCAGTGAGATTAAAGGCAAATATTTTTTTTTTCTATGTTGAGAAGAAATCGCTTCGATGGTTTGCCAATTAGTGCTTAACGATTTGATAAAATTACGCTGGGTCGTGAAAAAATGTAACATCAATTGGCCTATGATATTTTATATAAAATTCCAGAAGGAATTTGGTATATGAATCGCAGTGACCAAACACCCACCCACCCACGCACTGCCGCCTTCTGTAATGAGGCCTATTTCATCTCCTAAGAAAAATATCGCATTTTTAATTCAGTCCTTCGAGGAGAAACATGTTGATTTTCTGCAGGTAACTCTGGTCAAAATAGAATTTTGGTTTCTAAACGCGAGATTATCATGGACCAAACATGGGACGAACACTCTGCAGTAGAAAACACTGTTCGAGCGACACATGTGTTTCACTTCACTAGCAAAGGGTTCGTGGGTTTACGTCAATCGCAATTATTCGTACGGTAGCACTTCCAAGTACACGTTCATCCTCCTTTTCTTTGCGATTTTTAATCTTTCGACGTAAAAAAACAAGAAATTGTTGCTTTCATATACCCTTTTCGTCGACAAAACTCTGGCGGTTCGCGGTCCGCGCGTTCCTTCGTTTCTCAGTCCAACATTACACTCCTACGATCAGTCCGTGATCCACGGAACAGTCGATTATAATCTGATCACATCACATTTGAATTTTCTCATTATATGCCAAAAACTAACATCAATCTCCGCCGATGCCACGAATAAAACTTTAATCCCTTTAAACCTCCCGAAATATAAAGAAACACCGCCTTCCTCAATTCCCGACCTAACTTCTCGCAGTGTCAAAATTTGATTATCTTTATTAATAAAAGAGAAACCCTTTAAAAACCCCTCTTAATTTTCTCAGAGAAGAGAAGAGGCAGAAGAAACTTTCATTCATCTACATATTATTTGCAAATTCTAGATACAACGTAATGCCCTTGTTAGAGGAATATACCGAAATAATTGAGCGCGATTCAGCAGAGATCTCGATTATATGGAAAATTACTTCGGTATTTTTTTATTTGCTCAGCACTATATCTGGATATACCTGTTCAATTCTGTATTACATGTTCTGGGTATGGAGCACAAACTTAACAATTTTCTTAATAAACAAACGATACTTTTTTCTTAATCGATAATGTTCTCTCTCTCTCTTTCTCTTATTTTAATATAAAAAGAAAGATATTTTTGGTGGCCATTGCCCGTTTTGGGTTAAATTGGATGCAATCCCTTTAAGTGCAGCATTGGAGGAGGAATATTACGATATTACTACAGAAATTACCAGCGATTTCAATTATACCGATTGGAAGGAATTAATTTTTTTGCAGAATGAGTATCAAAGCACATGTCAAATTTATTATATCATAAGCTGCTGTTCTTGCGTATTTGGAGTTATTTGGGTAGCTTTATTCGCTATGTGCGGAAAAGGGGGCTACGCCACAACTATGTAATTTTATTTCCTAATCTTTATACTCAAGGTATATTTGATCATATTATATATATATATATAAAGGCGATTCAATTAATTTTATCCAGATATCCTGCTCCCTGGAGAGTTGTGGTCCCTGCACTAATTTTCAGTGTCGTACTTTCAATAATGACGATGTTTGTCTCGCAAGATATGCAAAAAGGATATGAAAAATTTACTAGAGACATTTACAAGCTTTTCATTCAAGTATCAGAATATAATATCACGAAAACATTAACCGGGTAATCCAATTTAAGCTAATTAATTTTCACAATATTTAATCAAATAATCTATTAATTATTTTAGTTATAAAGAATGCGAGACAGTCCAAGATTATGTTCAAATGTATAATCCACATAAACATGACGTGTGTCAATTTTTCCTATCCCTCGATGTAAGCTTCTTATATATTTAAGACTTCATTTTGAACAGAATTCCTCCCTTTTTTTGTCCACTTTCTCAAAAAATATATATGACATAATTCTAGATTCTTTCATGGATAATGGCATGGAGTTGGATTGGAGCAACGGTAACGTTGGTTTTGCGTGTCTTGAATTGCAATGACTTTCGTATTTTAAAAATAAAAGTTTATCAAGTATCTGATCAATATATACAAACTTCTAACAGCGACACCCATCCTCCTGAGCTTATAGCACAAACTGAGTCACAGAAAGAGAAAGGGCGCTAAATAGATTACATCAACCATAAACTACTTATATACACATAAAGCATATATTTTTAAGTGAATATTTATATTTTATATATAATTGTTATCGTAAAATTGAGATTGTTCTAATTACTATAAGCTAAAAAATAAACGAAAAACTGTTATTGTCTTAGAAAGGCATTTTAATGAGAGAACCTTGTAGCCATACTAGCTGGTCTGAAAATATTTCTCCCTCGAAGTACAAGATTTTGGCAAGGAGATTTATGCGTATCTCTAGTTGGTTCATCATCAGCAGCCCGAATTTGAATTAAAAACATACGTCTAGGTCTCGTTGATAAATTTAAGTAAGATCCATGAAGCAATAAATACGAAAAAATGATGATTTCTCCCTTTTTCGCGGAAACCGGTGTAGCTCCCGATAAAGGATATTTTTTTGGATCAACATAATGATATTCTTCACCTTTTTCATCCGCCACTCCATGATCTTTTAATGGTCCAAGCTTGTGGCTACCAGGATATATCGCCAGGCCTCCGTTTTCTGGTGTACTATCATCGAGATGCAAAAACACGGCCAACATGCTATGCTTCTTGAATGGGAAATAATGATAATCTTGGTGCATTAAGTAAGGTGCACCTTTTTCTGATGGTTTTATATGAGCTTTTGTATGATGAAGTAATATATCTGGTGTATCCATGATATCCTCTAATGCATCCAAAAGTTTTGGATGTGTGATACATCTTGTAAACACACCACTATGCATCTGCAGATTATGAATTGATTTCACCTAGTGTGCAAATAAAAAAAATACAACTAAATACTATTATAAAATATATAATGAAATAATATTTTTAAAAAATAATAATATAAATTTTTACTGTATAATCTATGTATCCTGTAGCCTTTTTCATGTCATTCCCTTTCCAAGCAGATTCTAATCCTTCTACATTTTCTTTGTGTTTTCTTTCAAATAACTCATTATAAGCATCCGATATTTCATACACCTCTTTTTCAGAATATATATTATTCAATTTAATGTATCCATTTTCTTGCCAGAACTTTTTCTGATCAAGAGTTAAAAACTTTAAGCTAGGCATACTTATTATTTAGTTTAGAGCTATGGCACTTAATTGGCCCTTATCAAGTTTCTTCTTATAAGAATACATTTTGCCCCACTACTAGAAATTGCAATTTCTCAGAGGAGGGGCAAAAACAAAATTTCATATCAGAGCAGATAAAGAAGTCAAAGGGGAAACAATATAACTTTTATATTACTTTTGTAAAATCATTTATGCATATTTACTTAAATTAATGTACATTTAAGACCGTGTCATCAAAAATATATAAAAATATACGTGGATATGTAAAGTAAATATTGGTTGATTTTTTAAATAGTACAATAATTTGTATTGGATAAAATTATTGCAGATTTTTTTTTAATATCCAGAATACAAAAGTAAATTCAAAATATGTTAGTCATTACAGATAACAAGTGGAAATCTTTACCCTGATATGACCTTTTAACACTAATGACATTATCGTTAACTGATTTATACCAGTTTTATCTTACTATAATAAAAGATTATAGCGAATTTGTCAATGACTTTGAAATACTTATCACGGATGTATATATATATATATCATGTAAAAATATTGTATTAACTTAAATAAAAATGATCATGAATTTACATTCATAACAGAATAAAACAGTCTTTAATATTTTGTGTAGTACATTTCATATATAAACTATAATGTTAAAAAAATTATATAAGTCAAATGTCTATAAATGTAATTTTTTTTCTAAAACAAAAAGAAAGGTAAAAAAAGATTTTGAAAATTTTTACTCTATCTACCTAATTAAGAAAAAATTACTATCAAAATACTAAATTGCTGTATTCCATTAAAAAAAATAATAATCTAAATATTCTATAACAAATTTGTTCCTAATGTCGATTATGATTTTAATCATCTAAAATACTTAAATCCTTTAATAACTTGCTTAGATTGATACCACTTATAAGAACCTGAAATTGTTTCAGTACTCAAAATATTATTAAAATCTTTATTGCTGTCATCATTAATAGATTCAGTTGATAAGTCTTTATATAAACTAAATAAAGTTCCTGAATTATAATCAATTATTGCTGCATTATTATAATTTAATATGATCTTGAAACGACTGGATACATGAGTTGGTAGTACATACTGAGGCTTAGGTAAGAAAAATTCAGATGCCACATTAGAATCACTTTTTTGCAATAAAACAAAAGTGTTTGTAGGGCCTAAAGGACAGCTCATTGCTTCTTGGAATTCTGAACATTCAAGCATTGACCTAGAATATAATTTAATTTTGTAAGAGTTATATGTCAAAAGATATTTACACTTGTTCATTGTACAATTTATGAACTGACCTCAACAGTTTCAAGAGAGGCTTTCTTGAAGAGTAACTAGATAGTTGTGCTTTATTATTCAAGATAAATGAAGGCAATTCTAACCTTACGCAAATTTTAGGAGATATTATTGTTGCACCGATTATAATTACTACTTCTTTTATCTTAGAATTGTCATGATTAAATTGCGAATTTAACTGATCTGAGACATTTTGTATAGAATTTAACAATGTTTTGATCGACACATGATTTCTATCATTAGGTTTCGTCTTCAATTGCAATAACACTAAAGAGTCACAAGTTAGTGGTATTTGTTGCTTTTGATATAAAATATATTTTAAAAACTCTGTAACTAATGTTACACATGAGTCACTTGACAATGGCTCATCCAATTCGACGTAAATGTCTTTTTCATTGCTTTGCCTTCTCGACAGCATTTTTAAAAACTTTAAAACACCCTAACCAAAATTTAAAACTTTAATCATAAGAATAAAAGAAATAATGCTGCACTGTAAAAATTATACTCTGTCCGTAGCGCCGCAATTCACAATAGGTTTGCTAGTGTTGCTTGTACTTACTATATGCATTAAATATTCACACGACCCACTTGACCAAAATCTACTAAACCATAATAAGAATTAGTTGCATGATTTTCATGAAGATGGCACTGTCATTCTTCATTCTTACCGACCATTTAAAATATTATGGAGGTACCGTGGAACTGCTCTAAACTATTATGGGGACTCTTATGGGGGTACTGACGAGGTGGTAAGTGATGGGTTAATATTAAATTTATTTAATATTATTAAAAACTAAATTTTTAGAGTAATGATAAGAAAACAGGGAGAGGGTGGAGGAAGAGGTTGGGGAGGGTGAGAGGGTGGTGGGTGATAGCGGGTGGGTTAATATTAAATTTAATTAAAATTATTAAAAATTTAGTTTTTAGAGTTTTTAAAGTGAGAAAGGGAGTGGGGATAGGGAGAGGCTCTTCACTACGTTACTTCAGTTTCAAACATCCCCACTATCAACCCCCTACGTCACTTTCAAGCGGGAGGAACTCGGTTAGAAGGAGAAGTAAGAATTTTGAATTTTCATTGCGATTTTGCGATTCAACTTGGACGACCCTCTTCTCTACGTCACTTCAGCTTCATTCATCCGCACCGCAAGCTCTACGACATTTTGGAGTGGGAGAAACTCGGTTAGAAAGAGAGGTAAAGATTTTGAATTTTCATTACGATTTTGCACTCTGACTTGAACGAATCTCTTCTCTACGTCATTTCAGCTTCATACATCCCCACCATCAAGCGCCTACGTCACTTTGGAGTGGGAGAAACTCGGTTAGAAAGAGAGGTAAAGATTTTGAATTTTCATTACGATTTTGCACTCTGACTTGAACGAATCTCTTCTCCACGTCATTTCAGCTCCATTCATCCCCACCACCAACCTCTACGTCACTTTGGAGTGGGAGAAACTCGGTTAGAAAGAGAGGTAAAGATTTTGAATTTTCATTACGATTTTGCACTCTGACTTGAACGAATCTCTTCTCTACGTCATTTCAGCTTCATACATCCCCACCATCAAGCGCCAACGTCACTTTGGAGTCGGAGAAACTCGGTTAGAAAGAGAGGTAAAGATTTTGAATTTTCATTACGATTTTGCACTCTGACTTGAACGAATCTCTTCTCCACGTCATTTCAGCTCCATTCATCCCAACCACCAACCTCTACGTCACTTTGGAGTGGGAGAAACTCGGTTAGAAAGAGAGGCAAAGATTTTGAATTTTCATTACGATTTTGCACTCCGACTTGAACGAATCTCTTCTCTACGTCATTTCAGCTTCATCCATCCCCACCACCAACCTCTACGTCACTTTGGAGTGGGAGAAACTCAGTTAGAACGAGAGGTAAAGATTTTGAATTTTCATTACGATTTTGCACTCTGACTTGAACGAATCTCTTCTCTACGTCATTTCAGCTTCCTACATCCCCACCATCAAGCGCCTACGTCACTTTGGAGTGGGAGAAACTCAGTTAGAAAGAGAGGTAAAGATTTTGAATTTTCATAATGATTTTGCACTCTGACTTGAACGAATCTCTTCTCTACGTCATTTCAGCTTCCTACATCCCCACCATCAAGCGCCTACGTCACTTTGGAGTGGGAGAAACTCAATTAGAAAGAGAGGTAAAGATTTTGAATTTTCATAATGATTTTGCACTCTGACCTGAACGAATCTCTTCTCTACGTCACTTCAGCTTCCTACATCCCCACCATCAAACCCCTACGTCACTTTGGAGTGGGAGAAACTCGGTTAGAAAGAGAGGTAAAGATTTTGAATTTTCATTACGATTTTGCACTCTGACTTGAACGAATCTCTTCTCTACGTCATTTCAGCTTCATCCATCACCACCAACCTCTACGTCACTTTGGAGTGGGAGAAACTCAGTTAGAACGAGAGGTAAAGATTTTGAATTTTCATTACGATTTTGCACTCTGACTTGAACGAATCTCTTCTCTACGTCATTTCAGCTTCATCCATTCCCACCACCAACCTCTACGTCACTTTGGAGTGGGAGAAACTCAGTTAGAACGAGAGGTAAAGATTTTGAATTTTCATTACGATTTTGCACTCTGACTTGAACGAATCTCTTCTCTACGTCATTTCATCTTCCTACATCCCCACCATCAAGCGCCTACGTCACTTTGGAGTGGGAGAAACTCGGTTAGAAAGAGAGGTAAAGATTTTGAATTTTCATAATGATTTTGCACTCTGACCTGAACGAATCTCTTCTCTACGTCACTTCAGCTTCCTACATCCCCACCATCAAACCCCTACGTCACTTTGGAGTGGGAGAAACTCGGTTAGAAAGAGAGGTAAAGATTTTGAATTTTTATTACGATTTTGCACTCTGACTTGAACGAATCTCTTCTCTACGTCATTTCAGCTTCATCCATCCCCACCACCAACCTCTACGTCACTTTGGAGTGGGAGAAACTCAGTTAGAACGAGAGGTAAAGATTTTGAATTTTCATTACGATTTTGCACTCTGAGTTGAACGAATCTCTTCTCTACGTCATTTCAGCTTCATCCATCCCCACCACCAACCTCTACGTCACTTTGGAGTGGGAGAAACTCAGTTAGAACGAGAGGTAAAGATTTTGAATTTTCATTACGATTTTGCACTCTGAGTTGAACGAATCTCTTCTCTACGTCATTTCAGCTTCCTACATCCCCACCATCAAGCGCCTACGTCACTTTGGAGTGGGAGAAACTCGGTTAGAAAGAGAGGTAAAGATTTTGAATTTTCATAATGATTTTGCACTCTGACTTGAACGAATCTCTTCTCTACGTCATTTCAGCTTCCTACATCCCCACCATCAAGCGCCTACGTCACTTTGGAGTGGGAGAAACTCGGTTAGAAAGAGAGGTAAAGATTTTGAATTTTCATTACGATTTTGCACTCTGACTTGAACGAATCTCTTCTCTACGTCATTTCAGCTTCCTACATCCCCACCATCAAGCGCCTACGTCACTTTGGAGTGGGAGAAACTCGGTTAGAAAGAGAGGTAAAGATTTTGAATTTTCATTACGATTTTGCACTCTGACTTGAACGAATCTCTTCTCTACGTCATTTCAGCTTCATCCATCCCCACCACCAACCTCTACGTCACTTTGGAGTGGGAGAAACTCAGTTAGAACGAGAGGTAAAGATTTTGAATTTTCATTACGATTTTGCACTCTGAGTTGAACGAATCTCTTCTCTACGTCATTTCAGCTTCATCCATCCCCACCACCAACCTCTACGTCACTTTGGAGTGGGAGAAACTCGGTTAGAAAGAGAGGTAAAGATTTTGAATTTTCATAATGATTTTGCACTCTGACTTGAACGAATCTCTTCTCTACGTCATTTCAGCTTCCTACATCCCCACCATCAAGCGCCTACGTCACTTTGGAGTGGGAGAAACTCGGTTAGAAAGAGAGGTAAAGATTTTGAATTTTCATAATGATTTTGCACTCTGACTTGAACGAATCTCTTCTCTACGTCATTTCAGCTTCCTACATCCCCACCATCAAGCGCCTACGTCACTTTGGAGTGGGAGAAACTCGGTTAGAAAGAGAGGTAAAGATTTTGAATTTTTATTACGATTTTGCACTCTGACTTGCACTCTAACTATTAAACATTTTTAGTAGTTTAGAATCTAAATAACATTAGTAGCCACCCACCACTTACCACCCACTAATTATTGTTCAATTTACCCTCCACCCATTCCTAAAGAAGAGTTTTAAGTGATTTTTAATTAATACAGTATTACCCAATCACTCATATTACGAGAGGAACAACAATGGGAAGGAAGCAGAAACAAAGAATCTTCTGGTGAATCGAACAGCTAAAGATTGGACAGAAAGTAGATAAGGATGACTGGCCGACTAATATTAATACATCTGAAGGAAGACTCGCACTCTCCAAGTACAACGACAAAGGGCATCAAAGTGGTGAGTGGAGTGCTGTGCGCTCAAATATTTTATTATTCTATTCTATTATATTATTTAGTATTTAGTATATTTATTTCACGGGGTATAAGCCCTTAAACTTACAAACTTGATACATAAGTCGTAATACCAGTTTAAGCTATTACAATAATTACAACTAGGTAGAACAAATACAGAATGTACGCAAATGCATAATAATATAACAATATAAAAAGAGATAAATTCATATTATATTCAATTACACATATATATAATTAATTACATTTTTTTATACTATATACATTATTCTCTGTTATTTTATCATTTTCTATCACCGGGCATTATAAATCCATTTTCTATTAACCTAAATTTTAACGCGTTTTTATTTTTGTGGGTGCAAAAGGCAGCCGGTGCCGGATCCTACTAACACCTTTAAGCGCAAGCAATAACGCCATTTCTACGAACTCGTCAATTTTTACAAGATCTATATGAACTTTTTCATCGGGAACAACTTCCAACGTGGGATGAAAGCGAAAGATACGAGTGAAAACTGCGAGCGAAAACAGCGAGATTTTAGTTTTAAGAAAAATATAAAATACACGCAATTATTTCTCTTCCTTCTCCTTTCCTTTAATCTGCGAGCGAATAATATCAGCGAATCATGCGAGCGATTTAGTTTTTAAGTTTTCCTTTCAGCATTTCTACAAGAAACTGAACAACTTCCAGCGTGGGATTAATTCAAGTAAGTCATTATGAGATATTACAAATTTTTCTTCTATTTTTTCGTGTTTCCTTTTGCTATCCTTGTTCTCTCTAGTCTTTTTCATGTCTCCTTTTTTGTTTGGTTTTCTGCATCATATTAGTATTTAGGTTCGTTTCGTGGGGCGCGCAAGGGGGAGCCGGTCCCCTAAGGTTGTCATGCGATTGCATCGGAGATGCAATAAGGCGCCTCTGACATTTTTGCCTAGATCCTAGCAATACCTTCAAGAGGTGGCCCCGTTTCAACGAAATTGCTAGGGTCGACGTCGGTTTTCTGCAAAGAACTTCAAGACCTTCCGACGTGGGATGCGAGCGAAAAATAGCGTGCGAACAAAGCGAGCGAAATAAAGCGTGCGAACAATGCGAGCGAATACTGCGAGCGACTTAGCTTTAAGAATTGTAAAATTTTGTATTAGCTGGCCTAGATACGACATTGACCATTTTGGTCCGCAGTATCTGGCAAAAAACCGATGAAGAATAATGAAATTGACAAAATAGGAACCGCGTAATTGTCAATTTTTAGTTTTAAGTACTTCCGCGAATGTACATGCCCAGATGCGACCTTGACCATTTTGGATCCGCAGCATCTGGGAAAAAACTAACGTAAAATATTTTATATTCTTCATCATTGCGAGCGAAAATAGCGTGCGAATAAAGCGAGCGAAAATAAATGTAACCCAGAGAATGTAATGGGACCACTTCCGAATCTTTTTTCCCCTTTTGGCTTCAGCTTTCCTAGAAGCCATCTTAGTATTTGCGAGGGCGTTCGGTCGGGGGCGGTCCAACAAGGAGTTCTGGGTTTGACACATCAACGGGGGGCCTCCTGAATTGCAGCCAATCACGCGTTTAGTTGATTTATCAACTACGTGATCCGGGGTGCTTGGTTGTGTTCAGTCCCGCCAGGGGTGGCTTGCACACCCCGGCTTCTTGCAGTTCCGTCACGGCCGCGACCCTCACTTTCTTCAACTCGAAAGTGGTCCCTAAATCTCAGGAAAGCGAGCGACTGAATTGCGAAATTGTTAAATTTTTGTAATAGCTGGCCTAGATACGACATTGACCTTTTTGGTCCGCAGTATCTGGCAAAAACCCGATGAAGATTAATGCAATTGACAAAATAGGAACCGCGTAATTGTCAATTTTTAGTTTTAAGTACTTCCGCGAATGTACATGCCCAGATGCGACTTTGACCATTTTGGATCTGCAGCATCTGGGAAAAAACTAACGAATTATACTTAGAAATCTTCATCATTGCGAGCGAATTATGCGTGCGAATAAAGCGAGCGATTAAAGCGAGCGAATTATGCGTGCGATTATAGCGAGCGAATTATGCGAGCGATTTATTTTTTAAGTTTTTTTTTTTCAGGTTATCTACAAAAACTTCAAGAACTTCAAGAACTTCCATCGTGGGATTAAATCAACAAATTCTCAAGAAGATTACAAGGTTTTTTTTCTTCTATTCTGCTTTTCCTTTTTCTCCAATTTTCTGCTATTCCTTTTTCTTCTCTTTTCTGCTTTTCTTTTTTCTTCTATTTTGCTGCTTTTTTATTTGGTTTTTTGTTTTTATTATCGTGTTGGGGTTCGTTTCGCGGGGCGCGCAAGGGGGAGCCGGTCCCCTAAGGTTGTCATGCGATTGCATCGGAGATGCAATAAGGCGCCTCTGACATTTTTGCCTAGATCCTAGCAATACCTTCAAGAGGTGGCCCCGTTTCAACGAAATTGCTAGGGTCGACGTCGGTTTTCTGCAAAGAACTTCAAGACCTTCCGACGTGGGATGCGAGCGAAAAAAAGCGTGCGAACTATGCGAGCGAAATAAAGCGTGCGAACAATGCGAGCGAAAAAAAGCGTGCGAATAATGCGACTAAAATACTGCGAGCGTTTTATCTTTAAGAAGTTGTAAAATTTTGTATTAGCTGGCCTAGATACGACATTGACCATTTTGGTCCGCAGTATCTGGCAAAAACCCGATGAAGATTAATGCAATTGACAAAATAGGAACCGCGTAATTGTCAATTTTTAGTTTTAAGTACTTCCGCGAATGTACATGCCCAGATGCGACTTTGACCATTTTGGATCCGCAGCATCTGGGAAAAAACTAACGAAAAATTCTTAGAAATCTTCATCTTTGCGAGCGAAAATAGCGTGCGAATAAAGCGAGCGAAAATAATTGTAACCCAGAGAATGTAATGGGACCACTTCCGAATCTTTTTTCCCCTTTTGGCTTCAGCTTTCCTAGAAGCCATCTTAGTATTTGCGAGGGCGTTCGGTCGGGGGCGGTCCAACAAGGAGTTCTGGGTTTGACACATCAACGGGGGGCCTCCTGAATTGCAGCCAATCACGCGTTTAGTTGATTTATCAACTACGTGATCCGGGGTGCTTGGTTGTGTTCAGTCCCGCCAGGGGTGGCTTGCACACCCCGGCTTCTTGCAGTTCCGTCACGGCCGCGACCCTCACTTTCTTCAACTCGAAAGTGGTCCCTAAATCTCAGGAAAGCGAGCGACTGAATTGCGAAATTGTTAAATTTTTGTAATAGCTGGCCTAGATACGACATTGACCTTTTTGGTCCGCAGTATCTGGCAAAAACCCGATGAAGATTAATGCAATTGACAAAATAGGAACCGCGTAATTGTCAATTTTTAGTTTTAAGTACATCCGAAATGTACATGCCCAGATGCGACTTTGACCATTTTGGATCTGCAGCATCTGGGAAAAAACTAACGAATTATACTTAGAAATCTTCATCATTGCGATCGAATTATGCGTGCGAACATAGCGAGCAAATTATGCGTGCGAATAAAGCGAGCGAATTATGCGTGCGATTATAGCGAGCGATTTATTTTTTAAGTTTTTTTTTTCAGGTTATCTACAAGAACTTCAAGAACTTCCATCGTGGGATTCATTCAAAAAATTCTCATTAAGTATTACATGGTTTCTCTTCTTATTTTCTGCTTTTGTTTTTTCTTCTCTTTTGCTTCTTTTTTATTTGGTTTTCTTTTTTTATTTTCGTGTTGGGGTTCGTTTCGCGGGGTGCGCAAGGGGGAGCCGGTCCCCTAAGGTTGTCATGCGATTGCATCGGAGATGCAATAAGGCGCCTCTGACATTTTTGCCTAGATCCTAGCAATACCTTCAAGAGGTGGCCCCGTTTCAACGAAATTGCTAGGGTCGACGTCGGTTTTCTGCAAAGAACTTCAAGACCTTCCGACGTGGGATGCGAGCGAAATAAAGCGTGCGAACTATGCGAGCGAAAAAAAGCGTGCGAACAATGCGAGCGAATACTGCGAGCGAATTAGTTTTAAGAATTGTATAATTTTGTATTAGCTGGCCTAGATACGACATTGACCATTTTGGTCCGCAGTATCTGGCAAAAAACCGATGAAGAATAATGAAATTGACAAAATAGGAACCGCGTAATTGTCAATTTTTAGTTTTAAGTACTTCCGCGAATGTACATGCCCAGATGCGACTTTGACCATTTTGGATCCGCAGCATCTGGGAAAAAACTAACGAAAAATTCTTAGAAATCTTCATCTTTGCGAGCGAAAATAGCGTGCGAATAAAGCGAGCGAAAATAATTGTAACCCAGAGAATGTAATGGGACCACTTCCGAATCTTTTTTTCCCCTTTTGGCTTCAGCTTTCCTAGAAGCCATCTTAGTATTTGCGAGGGCGTTCGGTCGGGGGCGGTCCAACAAGGAGTTCTGGGTTTGACACATCAACGGGGGGCCTCCTGAATTGCAGCCAATCACGCGTTTAGTTGATTTATCAACTACGTGATCCGGGGTGCTTGGTTGTGTTCAGTCCCGCCAGGGGTGGCTTGCACACCCCGGCTTCTTGCAGTTCCGTCACGACCACGACCCTCACTTTCTTTAACTCGAAAGTGGTCCCTAAATCTCAGGAATGCGAGCGACTTAATTGCGAAATTGTTAAATTTTTGTAATAGCTGGCCTAGATACGACATTGACCATTTTGGTCCGCAGTATCTGGCAAAAACCCGATGAAGATTAATGCAATTGACAAAATAGGAACCGCGTAATTGTCAATTTTTAGTTTTAAGTACATCCGAAATGTACATGCCCAGATGCGACTTTGACCATTTTGGATCTGCAGCATCTGGGAAAAAACTAACGAATTATACTTAGAAATCTTCATCATTGCGAGCGAATTATGCGTGCGAATATAGCGAGCAAATTATGCGTGCGAATAAAGCGAGCGAATTATGCGTGCGATTATAGCGAGCGAAATATGCGAGCGATTTATTTTTTAAGTTTTTTTTTTTCAGGTTATCTACAAGAACTTCAAGAACTTCCATCGTGGGATTCATTCAAATAATTCTCATTAAGTATTAGATGGTTTCTCTTCTTATTTTCTGCTTTTCTTTTTTCTTCTCTTTTGCTTCTTTTTTATTTGGTTTTCTTTTTTTATTTTCGTGTTGGGGTTCGTTTCGCGGGGTGCGCAAGGGGGAGCCGGTCCCCTAAGGTTGTCATGCGATTGCATCGGAGATGCAATAAGGCGCCTCTGACATTTTTGCCTAGATCCTAGCAATACCTTCACGTGGTGCCCCTGTTTTTACAAAATTGCTAGGGTCAAAGTTGATCACCCACTTTCGGAAATGTTAAGCTCATCGTCGTGTCGGCCTTTTGAGGTTATCATAATTTATGTTTACCGACCTAATGTTACTAGAAAAAGTTGATTGATGAAAGTTACTCTAGTGGCGTTTCGATCGCCTCCGAAAAGTCTCAGTAGAATTGCGGTGCCTTAATCTCAGTTAGGTTGAACTCTGATTGTTTAAAGATCGCGTCTTGTTGCTATAAACTTAACCTTCATCATCCTTAATTCAAAGTTGAATTTAGTCTAATGTTAATATTATACATATGTATAGCTTCTATACAATATTTAAAAAATATTTAATTTTATAATTAAGTTAATGTCATTTTTATCAAAATATAATATTAATAAAATTTGTAGTTTCCATGGCATTTCCACTAAATGATCAGGTTTATACAAAATCTTTTACTCCAAGAGAGTATCAAGTAAGATTTATCAGTTCATCAAATATTGTTTGACTGATTAAGAATGGTAACAATTATTAATTGTCAATTTTTTTAGGTTGAGCTTCTTTACTCTGCGAAACAAAAAAATATCATTGTTTGCTTAGGAAAAAATTTTGAACAAACATTTATTGTAATTAAATTGATTCAAGAGTTTGGAACAAATAATAGAAAGTAGTATTAATTTAATATTTAAAATATCATTGTGTAAATAAAATATATGTTTTTTCTGTATAAAATAAAAAGTATTTGTTTTTCTTTAGGTCTTTAAAAGAGGGTGGAAAAAGGGCAATTTATTTATTAAATGATCCAGAAAAATGTAAATTGAAAGCTAATTGTATAAAACAATTAACTGACCTAAAAGTATTATCTGTACATGATATTGATAAATGTATAGAATTTCAGAATGAATTTGATAATTCATATGTAAGTTTTTTATTATTTGAAATATATATATTAATACCTTTCTATTTTTTAAACTAATTTTGTTATGATTTATTTTATTTTCAGGTTTTAGTATCAACTACTAATTCTTGTGCACAGTTATTATCAGAAAAACAAATTTTACCAAATCAAATAAATCTTATCATAGTTGATGAGTGCCATAAATTAGTAGATGATAATCAATTAAAGTTCATTTTGAAAACATTTTTATCTAGTGAGAGTGTACCTAGAATAATTGGTCTTGCTGTTCCATTATTCAATTTAACTCATGAGCCTGGGCAATTGGGTTTAGAAATAGAAAGAATTGAGGAAGTTTTCCAGTGTGAAGTAGAGACTGCCAGTGATATTTTGTCAGTGCTTCGTTATAGTCCCAAACCAAAAGAGTATATTATAGAATATAATTCTTCTGAAAAAGGAGAGCTTTATGAAACTTTAAGAAATTGTGCTTTTCATGCTATTGAATTTTTAAATGATCATCGTTATGATCCTACAGAAATTTATAATGAAGAATTTTTTGAAGATATACAAAAAATTCCTGATCCTAGAGAAAAACCACATGAGATGATGTTAAATTTTGTTGATATATTAGAAACTTTAGGACCTTGGTGTGCAGATCGTGCTGCATTAGCTCTTTTAATGCAAACTGAAAAACTTAAAGTAAAAACACCGTATGAAAGACATTATTTGCTTTTAAATTTAGTAGCATCAGTATTTATTAAAATACGGTAAGAATATTGAAAAGAATATTTTTCTAATTGCTGCACGATCATATTAATTATATAAAACAAATTTATTTACAGTGCAATTTGTGATAATGTATTTGACCAGTTACCAGAAAAAGAGAAAATATATCAATTCTCAACTCCAAAAGTTCATAGATTATTAAATGTTCTTAAGACTTATACACCTTTTTATAACAAAGAAAGTGAAACAAATCGAAAAATAAATAACTGTGAGATCATTTCCAACTTAGAAGATGGTAAGTATGTGTGTATGTAGATGTATGTGTTTTTATTTGCATTTTTTGTGTCATTAAATTTATAAAAAGTTTTATTTACAGGAAATCCTGTAGCAATCAATAAAGAAGTATTCAAAAATCAAAGTATATCAACTAGAAAATTAGGAAATAATTCAAAGTCCAGTGATGATAATTTTAAAAAGTCAAAATATCAAAGATATCTTCGTACAGTAACAGATCCTGAATTACTTTGTGGCATTATTTTTGTTGAAAAAGGGTTTACAGCAAAAATTTTGTTTTACTTATTAAATGTATGTTCCTCTAAACTAGAAATTCATAATTTTTTATGTATTTGTCCTCATGGTTGAGCATCGTTTACATATTATAGGAAATATCCAAACATGATGACGATTTACACTTCTTATCTCCTCTGTACACGACAGAAAAAACTCCGGAAGAATTAAGTTATACAAGAGATTTAGAATTAGAACACAGAAGACAAGAGGAAGTTTTGAAACGCTTTAGAATTCATGAATGTAATTTGCTTATTGCAACATCTATCTTAGAAGAAGGTTTGGGAAAAACATATTTTTAAAAATCAATGACTGAAATTTCACAAAATCTTTAATACAAACTTTTTATAGGTATTGACATTCCAAAATGTAACTTTGTTATGAGATATGATTTTCCTAAAAATTATCAGTCATACGTACAATGTAAAAGTAGAGCAAGAGCTGTAGACGCGCTACACATTCTTCTAGTACCTAAAGAATTATCAAAAGAAAGTGTATGGAAATTGGCACAATATCAATATATAGAAAAGATTTTATTATTAAAATGTTCAAATGAGGAGCCTTCTGAGAAGGAAGAAATAATTGCAGATTCATATGCTTCCATGATACCACATTACAAACCTCTTGCTGAGAAAGATGCACCTAAAGTAACGTTTAATTCTGCCATTTCTTTAGTGAATCGGTAAATTATTATTTCTATACCCAAAGAAAAATATTATATTATTCCTTTCTCTTTTTCTCATATATTTTAATAATATAATTTATTTCTCACACACGCACACATTTAGATACTGTGCAAAGTTACCTAGTGATACTTTTACAAGATTAACACCAGAATGGTCAATCGAGTCAGTTCAAGTACAAGGTGAAACAATGTATATTTGTTCTTTAAGACTTCCTATAAATTCTCCAATGAAATGTATTGTATCAGTGAGTAATTCTTATTAGTCTTCAGAATAATGTGTATGAGTATTTTTAATTTTATAAAATGATAATAAATATAAAATTATTCTATTTAGTCATATCCTATGCCTAATAAGGCTATGGCTAGACGTATGGCAGCATTGCAATTATGTATACAATTGCACAAAGAAAATGAGATTGATGATAATCTTTTACCAATTGGTAAAGAAAATTTCAAAGCAAAACCCGAGGATGCTGAAGTTCCTGCTTTGCCAGATGAAAGCAGAGCTGATTTTTCAGAAGCAAGGCCTGGCACCACTAAACGTAGACAGTATTATTATAAAAAGGTACTTACATTCATCTATGCATTAAAATATTTTACGAAATTGAATCGTACGATTTACACACAAAAATCGAACGATTATTAATTATAATTCCCAGACAGCAGAAGCATTAACTGATTGTAGACCAATAGTTGGGGTTCCATCCTACTTATATCATATAAAAATGGTATTGAGTTGTCCATTACCCGAAGAACAAAATACTCGAGGTCGACGCATTTATCCGCCCGAGGAATCTGCGATTGGTTTTGGTATTCTCACGCTAAAAAGAATTCCCAAGGTATATTTTGATATTATCATGTCGTTTCATTTAATATAAAAAATTTTCATGAAAACTATCTTTTACCATAGCTGTGTCCATTTCCAATTTACACGAGATCGGGAGAAGTTCGTGTACAGTTGAAACTCAGTAATGAAACAGTAGTATTAGATGAAACTCAAATAGAACGAGTAGCAACATTTTTAAATTACACTTTTACTAATGTTTTAAGACTACAAAAATTTTTAATGTTATTCGATCCAAATGCTTCAGAAAATTCTTACATTATAGTACCTGTAAAAATTGGTAATTATACTCTTTGAAACTAGAAGTATTGCTCGACTTATATTTCACGCCAAATTCCAATTTTAGCTGATGAAGACTCTAATGTAACAGTAGATTGGGATTTCCTGGAGTGTATTTACAAAAATCGAAATACTGTTCCCGTAAAAGTACCTGAAGAAGATAGAAAGAATTTCAAGTTCGATGCATCAAAATATCACGATGCAGTTATTATGCCCTGGTATAGAAGCCAAGATCAGCCTCAGGTTATTTATTATCAAAATTTGTAATTTATCAAAATAGATCTGTTCTCTAATATATTTTCATTTTAGTATTTTTATGTTGCTGAAATATGCACTAATTTGAATCCAAAATCAACATTTCCTGGAGATGACTATAATACATTTGAGGAATATTATTTGAAAAAATACGACATCCAAATTCAAAATTTGGATCAACCGTTGTTAGATGTTGATCATACATCTGCTAGATTAAATTTTTTAACTCCTAGGTAAAACATGTAATTGCTTATTTCATTTTAATCGTGTTTATATTTAATGATAATTTTATATTGTAGATATGTTAATCGAAAAGGAGTAGCGTTGCCTACGAGTAGTGAAGAAACAAAACGTGCAAAACGAGAGAATTTAGAACAGAAACAAATACTAGTCGCTGAATTATGTGCCATTCATCCTTTTCCTGCTTCTTTATGGAGACAAGCTGTTTGTTTACCATGCATATTGTACAGAATCAATGCTTTACTTCTTGCTAATCAAATTCGATGTCAAGTTGCTCAAATGATTAATTTAGGACAAGATAATTTAAATTCTGGTAAATACACCTTAAAGATAGGCAAATATCTGATTTCATAAAGTATTAATTACAGAATATTTTTAGACTTTGAGTGGCCTGCATTAGATTTTGGCTGGAGTCTCGCAGAAGTCTTAAAAAAATCCAAAGAAACCGATAAAACTAAACAAATAAAAAGTGAGAATTTTCAAATAAACAATAATCTTGATAATAATTTGGAAACTATAAGTTCTCAAGAATGTAAAGATAATTTAGCAGCAAAATCAATAAAATGGATAGATGATAAAAAAGAGGAAGAAGAATCACAATTAGAAGAAGAATTAACGAAGAATTCTTTAAGTGATGACAATGATCTTGAAATTGGGACTTGGTCAAATGATATGGCAGGTACAATGATTTTTTCAGCTGATTTAAATCTTCCAATGAATGTAACAGTTTTGGAACCAAATTTTGGATGGAACATTCGCTATGGATCACCAACATGCGAATCTGATTTGGACAATTATGATTCGGACGAAACATATAGTGAATTTGCTGAATCATCGGATGATAGCGATGATGAAAATCGTGGTTTGAAAATTTCATATATGGGAGAAAACATTGCAGAAGCCGTAGAAAATGAACAACAAATGAACAAACAAGAGATTAATAAAAAAATTCTGGATTTATTGGAAACTGAAAAGAATTATGATTATCTATGGCCTATTACAAAAGTGGTAGATGAAACCTCACTAAAGAAACATCAGAACGCACATTTTGAATTTGCAAAAGAAAAAGAAAAAGATATTTTACAGAGTCCAAATTTTATTTCTTCAGAATTAGAAATAAACATTAAACGAAGTAATCTTACAAGTAGTCTAAATGGAATTAAAGAGCCTCACAATCTGTATGAAACTTATATCGCTGATATTGTAGAGCGTCTTAAAGAAGATATTAAAAAAATGAAAAAAGTATCTCATGTGAACAAAAATAGATCCTCTGTGAAAAGTTTTCACAGAGATGAAAATCTTTTTAGCTTTGATTATCAACCAGAATTAAAAGAACACCCAGGTCCAAGCCCTAGTTTAATTTTGCAAGCTTTGACCATGTCAAATGCTAATGATGGTATTAATTTAGAAAGATTAGAAACTATTGGTGATTCTTTTTTAAAGTATGCAATAACTACGTATTTATATTGTACGTACGAAAATGTGCATGAAGGAAAACTTAGTCACTTAAGATCTAAACAGGTATTTACAGATATTTGCTTCAAATATCTAATCGAATGGGTATATTAATTGAATATGAATGAGTAATATAATTATTGTTTTAGGTTAGTAATCTTAATCTTTACCGCTTAGGAAGACAGAAAGTACTAGGAGAAAGCATGATTGCAACAAAATTTGAGCCTCATGATAATTGGTTGCCCCCTTGTTATTATGTACCTAAGGAATTAGAACAAGCTTTAATAGAATCTGGAGTTCCATCAACTTTATGGAATCAAGCAGATATTCCAGCATTACAAGCAGTAAATCCTACAGAGATAACACAATTAGTGAAAGAAACTGAACAAAAACTTGGTATTATGAAAATAGAATTAGATAGAAATGAGAGCAACTTTCTAAACACACTAGATAGTTTTCGTTGTTTTATTCCATATAATTTAATCACTCAACATAGCATTCCTGATAAAAGCATAGCAGATTGTGTGGAAGCTCTTATTGGAGCTTATTTAATTGCTTGTGGTCCAAGGGGAGCATTACTCTTTATGACTTGGTTAGGAATTCATGTTTTACCCACTGAAGAAATTCAAATACTTAAAGATACTGATGAAAAACCTGTGGAAAGAATTCCTGGCAGCACACCTTATAATAAAAATAAAACTATCATGGAGGATGATAAAATCATTTGGACACAGGTTAGACAATTTTTAATGCTTTTAATTTACTTATATTAAATGGAAAAATTTTGCAACTCAGATTCAGTACGGAAAGCTGGAAGAGCCACAAAATCCATTGCTGCGATATGTTCCTGATCCAGAAGGCGAATTGGTAATGATGCTAGATGGATATGAAAAATTAGAAAAAGATATTGGATACAAATTTAATGATATGAGTTATCTTCTGCAAGCTTTTACACATGCCTCTTATCAACCAAATCGTTTAACCGATTGTTATCAACGATTAGAGTTTCTTGGTGATGCTGTTTTAGGTACGTAACGTAAAAATTAATTATACATTTGTATAATGAAATACAATATTTTTTAGATTATTTAATAACAAGACACTTATACGAGGACTCCCGACAACATTCGCCAGGTGCGCTGACAGATTTAAGATCAGCTTTAGTAAACAATACCATATTTGCATCTTTAGCTGTGAGATGTGGATTTCATAAATATTTTAGACACCTCTCGCCAGGTCTGAGTGTTGTTATTAATCGTTTTGTTCGAATTCAAGAAGAGAATGGCCACTCTATCAGTGAAGAGGTTTAATTTAATTTAAAATTAATAATTATTGTTCTCATTGAAAGAGTATAATAATCGATTTATTTTTTAATATAGTATTATTTGATTGGGGAAGAAGAATGTGAAGAGGCTGAAGACGTGGAAGTACCTAAAGCATTAGGAGATGTTTTTGAATCTTTAGCAGGTGCAATATACTTAGATAGTGGAATGTCACTCGACGCTGTATGGAGTGTTTATTACACTATTATGAAATCAGAAATAGGTAATGAGAAAATGAATCATATGCGTATTATATATATGTATATGTATATCAACAGAATAGATATTTTTAGTAATATTTTATTTTTCTATTTAAAAACTTTTTTTTATAGAACAATTTAGTACTAATGTTCCAAAATCACCAATTCGTGAATTATTAGAATTAGAGCCAGAAACAGCTAAATTTGGAAAACCAGAAAAATTGGCAGATGGTCGAAGAGTACGAGTAACTGTAGATGTGTTTGGCAAAGGCTCATTCAAAGGAATAGGAAGAAATTATAGAATTGCAAAATGTACAGCTGCAAAGTGCGCATTAAAAAAATTAAAGAAAATGCAAAATTTTTCAAGAGACAAGCTATAGCTTTTAATAATAAATAAAATAATTCAAAAATACATATTATATAAATGTGATATTTTATTAAACTTTTTAATTTAAAATTATATAATATTCAAACATTTAAATTTTTAATTTACATTATATATATATATATATATATAAAACAATTTTTTCAAAGCTATACTTCAAGAGACTGCAATGTGAGAAATATTTAAAATATTTGAAGTTGGTAGAAAATTTTATATAATAGAATTTTATTAAATTATTTTAATAAATTATAATTATCTTTTTTTAAATTATGTATTAAATTATTTATTAAATGCGGCATTAATTACAAGTCTATATGAGATTTTAAAGTTCACTGGTTCTAAATAGCAAATAGCATATTTTCATCCGTAGTAGTGCAACATTGTAAGTTCAATACAGGGTGTATCCAGATAATTAAATTTGAAAAATATTTTTAATTTTGGAATGGGACTTGTTTTTAAATACTGTGCACACATATATTTTTTGAATTAAATAGAATGTATATACATATATATATTTTAAATTATCTTAAATATTATGAATTTGCTTGATTATAAAAAAGAGCAATTGCTGGATCTTCGCATTCACAAGTGATTAATATATCACGAAATTTATCTAAAATTTGCAAAAGTTGTGATCTGCGAATATTTTCCAAATACATGATTTCTTCAAGGTGATGGCCACCATTAAAATATCCGAGTCTACAAAGTCTATCTAGTAAAATAATATCATCTGAAGGTATATCGTAATTTTCTGATTGGTAATCATAAATTCGATCATCGTTTTGAATTGCTAATTCAGCATCCTCTTTTTCATCTGAAGTTTCTTTTGAAGAATCATTTAAGCTCCATGTACTTTCATTTTCCACAATTTCAGTACAATTAATTGGAATCTGTTCTTTTGATTCCTTTGAAAAAATACAAATTTAAAATGATATTTTTTAATTTAATTAAAAGAACTTACCAATGATATTCGGCCGTGAGCTGTTGGCATATATTGTACATAAGTATGAAGTTGTAATAATAAATGATTTTTTAATAGCCAAATAATAATTTGAACTAATTCTGTTTGTTGATGTGGTTGACTTAAAGGATTTAGTTTTTGACTTATTGAAGTTGGTAAGGAAAATTCACTAACAACCTGAAGAGAAACAAGTCTTTAGTATCAATAGATTTACTGTATAATAAATTAGTGTACATATTTTTACTTGTAAGAGACAATGTCCTGGAAATTGTTCAGAAAACGATTCTAATAAATGGTTTGTTAAAACAGCATCAGGTGAAACCACATATACATTATTTTCACATAGTGGATAAATAATTGTTGCTCTTGCCCAATAAACTAAATGACCTGTCAATTGAAAAACTTGGGCTAAAGTAAGATCTGAATCAGCAGCAAGCGTTTGAAGACTTTTCAATGGATTATACATTTGAATCATTCGTCTTAAAGCTGGAGATGAATCTATTGGTAATGATTCTAACAGATCTAATGGTTCAATAAGTAATAACAGACCATGATAAGGCTTTAAACTATTTAAACATCTATCTATTATTTCAGGATTAATTATACATCCTTTCTTGTGTGATTGATGAACTTTTTGTGGAAGACAAAATCTCACTTGTATCCATTTATTAATCATAATATTAATTATTCCTGTACTACTAAGACTACTAAAAACTGACTTTAAATCTCGAGCTAATGAACTTCTGTGTAAAATTATTTCATATGGCGACTCATCAGAATCACTTTCTCCTTCAGATCTAAAAATATAAGATATATGTTATGAGAATTGAAGTAAAATGAATCTAAACTTCTGTAAATTACCTGGCTGCAATTTCATCATGTGTTGATACCATGATTTTAATTTCTTCTGTAAAAAACCCACATCTTTTTTCCTCGTGTCTCAGAGCTAATCCTAATCTAAAATTATTAATATCATTATACTAAGTTTTTATGTTAAACTTCAAAATTCTTTCTGACCTTTTGCTTAAGTCATAGTAACATTTTACTATGGAATAACTGGCCTGAGCATGTAAAGCAAAAACAACATTGAAAAGCATTGATGAATTGACTTCTTTCAAACCACGAGATGGAATTAAAGTTGGATGACCAACAAATCGTACATCATTTACTTTTAATTCAAATTTTTGATCACATAGCTCTGGCTTAACAACAAATAAAGTAGATAAAACTTCATCGGACAAGCCAATAAGATTTCCATTGCTTATGTTGGAAGTTGGACATGGCATTGACTATTAAAATATAATTATGTCAATATAACAGCCACAATCCAATTAAGCAAAAGTAACTTAGGCTAAGACTAACCTGTAAAAGGTCTTCTGTATTAATTAAAGAATATGGATTTTTTCTTTTTGTATATTGATTTGAATCCCGAACATGACTTGTTATATAAGGATACCTAAATAACATTCTGTCACCTTTACTGTCACTTTTTACAAGAATTATACTTAAAGGATTAATCTCCATATCTCTAGCAATACTTAAGATTATAGCTTATAGAACAATAATTAATCTCTTTTCATTGTATTAAATCACATCTTTATCATTTTTAATCAAAAAATAGAAAGAAAATCATTGAAAAGAAAAGTGACAATTCTACATAAGTAACATAACAAATAAATTCAGTAAATTGCTTTCGAATTTTTTAAAAGTACCTAACCTCAACTTTGACCTGAGTATAACTTTTTATTAGTCGATATTACAGGAATCTATCCTAAACTTAATAGAGTAGAAAGCTTGAGTAAAGTTTATTCAATGAGTAAATACAGATAACTTCCGTTTTTCTATATACAAGTTTCAATGGCTGCCAACTCATCGTAATTTTGACGGTCCGTCTTTAGATTTTTGACTTTTGTCATAAATATTATAATAATATAAATACACAAATATCAAAATGAGAGATTTCAAAGTTGGACTTGTTCTCATAATTTATTTAGTGACTTATGTGCACGGTATTATGTTTCATTTAGAGCCTAATTCATACAAATGTCTTAAAGAAGAAGTTCAAGCTAACATTTTAGTTACTGGAGAATATGAAGTATCAGAAGCATTAGGCCAAAAAGTGGATTATACGGTAATTAAAATTTACTTATAAAATGTTTTTTATTAATTTTAAGGTTAAGTTCTCATTGCTAAATTTTAGAGAATTTCATGAAAAATATCTTAACATCTGTTTTATTACAAATATTTTATCCATGTTTATTAGATTCGTGATTCCAAGGGACATATTTTAAGTCAAAAAGAAGATATTCCCCATGCAAAGTTATTGAAGTTTTCATTTGTTACTGAGCATTATGATACTTTCCAAATTTGTTTTGTTTCTCACGTTCCTACAAGTAAGTATTCTAATTTAATGATATTAAGAAAAGGTAATATTAAAGAGTTCTATGGAATAACATTTTATTTATAGATCAACGTGGAATAAGACAAGAGATCATGCTGATTACAAAACGTGGTATAGAAGGAAAAAGTTACGAAGGAGTAAGTAGAATAAATGAATAAAGAAATTCAGTAAAAAAATTTTATACTATTTTGATCACTTTCTTTTTATATATGGCTTGAATTGGGGTGCAGTTGGTAAAGTAGAATAATTTGTTAATACATATAGCAAAATAATTTGTTTCTTTGCAATATTATGATTCGTATGCACCAATATTAGTTTAAAGTACTTTTCTATTTGATTTTTAAACCAATTTAAGAGTTAGATTTCATTTCTTTCCTTAGCATTACTTAATAAAAAGGGCTTTGGCATAATATTGTATTTTTAATTAATCAAATTTTTCGTCAGATTGGAGAAGCTGCTAAATTGAAACCAGTTGAAGTAGAATTAAAACGTTTAGAAGATTTGTCAGAGGCAATTGTACAAGATTTTGCAAGAATGCGGAAAAACGAAGAGGAAATGAGAGATACAAATGGTACTTAATATTTTCAGAATAAAATTTGTAAAGGAGGAGTTTATATAAAAGATATACTAATATATATACATTTAAACTAAAAAATTTCAGAGGCTACAAATACGAGGGTTTTGTACTTCAGTATATTCTCAATATGTACTTTGATGGTTTTGTCCACTTGGCAAGTCTTCTATCTGCGGCGCTACTTTAGACTAAAAAAACTTATAGAATAGAGTATTTGTAGTTATAAGAACTTCCATATAAGACTACCTTTAAGTCTTAAAAATCTATGTAAATTATTTCTAGAGGTGAAATTATGTTAATAAATTTTTCTAATTGTTGCGTCTGTAAGGTGTGAATTTCACATAAAAATGATTTTAATAAATTTCCATCCATAACTCATACCCTGAAAAAACAAAATAAATTATCATAATTATGGCTTTTTTATTTCTTTCTTCACAATTCTATTTACATTCTCAATTTTGAGGAACACCAATTTTTTCAATCATAATTGATTCAGAATTTTTCTCCGTTTTACTCTAAAAAGCGTGATATTGCAAACGGGTGTGTATTAAATTCGCCCTGGTTTCTGAGGATCGATGAATTTCGATTATCTTCTGTAGGGTGGAATAATGGCGAGCAATAGCTTCAAGCGTTCTTCCGTGTTTTGACGTTCGATCGAAAGCAGGTGAAAATAGTTTTCCATGCTGCCATATTCCAGCCACAATTACGAGGAGATTTAGTGTAAAGTTGGTGCGGAAATGCTAAGAAATTAATCCGAATTGAAAGTTTTTCATTTAACATATTAGATCCGTGGAAGAATCATATACGATGACAGAAGTTCAAAAAGAAACCGATGAAGATTTAAAGATTTTCGAAACACTCTGCATTTCATCTCATCAGGTCTTAAGGAATTTAATTTACGTCGAAGAAACGGCGAATTTCTTTTCATTACTCGCACAGAATTAAAGCTATCCTATATGTGTATCACTGTTCTTCAGCACTAAAAGAGACCCATAATCTTCAAGAATTGCCTAATGCGTCTGATTCTAGATTTAATTTTATATCGAAATTATTGAATTAAAAATATAAAAACTATTCTCTAATACTCGACATGTATAATAAGATTGCATTTTTTTTTTCTTTGAAATAGAGTAAAGTAGTAAAATTATTTCATTATTATTTCTTACAAGATTATCCGCGAGTGTGCAATATAGAGATTTTTTCATATTTCTGATATAGAAGCGAGCATACATAAATTATTAATAAAACAAAACAAAAAAATTATGATTTATTAAAGTCATTTCTTAGAGTAATATTAATGATTAAATATTATGAAAAAATATTATGCTTATAGAGATAAGTATATTGATCATTTCGCAAGAGCATATAGAAAACATTAGTAAGTTTCTGTTTCCATAGCGTTGCGATAAATCGATTTCTATATTAATGCGTTGTCTGATTTTGTTCACCCCTCCTTTTCCTGTCGTACCAATGATAAGAAGAATGAAGTTGGGGCTGAAGAATCATAATGAATTAAATAAAATAGTTTAATTATATTTTTCAGCAATTTATTTTATCCAATTAATATACTATTATATCTATATATATATTGCATTTACCTATATACTATATACATACACATTTTTGAGTTTATATATTTATATATAATTTATTGTTGTTATTATTTATGAGATTAAACAATTATTTTTTCCAAACAACTTTTCGTTTAATTTATTACTCATTTATTTTCTCTTAAACAAAACAATTTAACGCTTAATTGGTTTCATAGAAAAAATGAGACTAAATTAAATAAAAATTACACATTCGTATAAGGCACGTAGAGTAATTATTATCCATGTACTTAGCATCGATAGAAATGAACGAGCGTGTATTGAAATACGAATGCCTAGTTTTTATACGTACACTTCCTTGATGGACCACATATTTTTACCGTAAAATCTAAAATGGAAAGTGGAATCATTGAAGGTGGGATCAGAAGACGCAATGACTCACGACTTAACAACAACTTTGAGAAGCGAATTGGCAGCCCTCGAATACAAACGAGACAGGCTGATGACGGAGGTAAAGGAAAACACTAACTATGAAAGCGAGAAAAAAAATTAAGAAATTTCAGATTTCCACAAGAGCATTAAATTTATATTGTTATCGATTTAGCTTCAGGAAATGAAGAACCTTGTGAGATCACGTGAGCAGAGGATCGTTGAAGTTCAGCTGGAAGCAGATCAACTTCGCGAGCAAGCTGCCAGACAGAATGCTATTATTTCAAGTCTCAAGAAACGCATACAGGTCTCCAATGATCGATTGACTAATCATTATTAACGAACCAATGCAAATTTTAGGAATTCGCGATTAATTGACAATTATTTGATTACTTTACAATTATCGCGAAGAAAACGCGAGACACTAATCAAATAGGAAATTGAATTACTTGTAGGAGCTGGAAGAAAGAGAGAGAAACCTGTACTCGTCTCAGGGAAGATCCGAGATCACGATACAAGGCCTAGAGCGAGATATAAAATATCACGAAGAGAAAGCTAGGGAATACGATAAAAAAATTCGACAATTAGAATGCAATATATCAGAAGAGATTCAATCGAGGGAGAGAGCGCGTTTGAGTCTGCAGGTCTCTCCTAAAAAGAAATTAATTTAAATGAGATCTCGCGATTTCTTTATTACTTAATTTTATAAACACTGATAACTGACTAACGCCTAATTAATGTATCAGGATTTTGTGAGAAGACTCGCGCACATTTTAAATATCGAGTCCTGCGAGAATGCGCAGCACAGTCCGGAAATTGTGATTCACAAAGTGGAGGAATTGGTACAAGAAGTGAATCACCTGCAGAATAAAACGAGTCACTTCGAAACGCAACTGAACAACAATGAAGATGATTTACGAAAATGCAAAGATGCCCTAGATCGAACTCTTACGGAGAAAGAGCAGCTACAGAAACAGGTCGCTGATAATCTACTCGATTTGGATCGCTTGAGACAGGTATTCTGCCGAAAGAATGACAACGGATTAAAAATGATGCAACAGCGAGTTGTATATGGCAAAATGATAGCGGAGACCCGTTGTTTTTCTTTTCAGGAAAAGAATTGTCTTCAAATGCAATGCCGAGTTAGCGAGAGAGATACCATTAATTTGAGAGACAAATTGATAAGCGCTAATAAAACCATTAACAACGTTACCGGAAATATATCCAATCAGGAAGCTATGATTTGCCATTTGAGAGGTGATTAGGAGGCTTTGAATAAAAATAAGGTATTCCTAAAATTTGATTTTTGTCGATCGTCTTTCATCTCACTTTGCATATAGAGGAGCTGAAGATCCGCGAAGAGAAGGCACAATCCTTAAAGAACGAATTGCGACATTTCCTGGAGTCCTTGTCGATTCTCGTCAGCACCCCGAATAGATTCATCGAGTCTCATGAAAGTTCCATCAAGGACAGAATCAGAGAGATCTTGGATGAGAACAAGGACCAAGCAATTGTAGGTTACGAAAAAGCAAACTTTACAAGCAATCTTTGCACAGGATACTCATCGATGTTGCCAATTGCCAGGAGAAGCTTAATAATCTATTAGTCACTTAAATGTTTTCATAGAAAATTCAATCTCTGCGAGAGAAAGTTAACGCTTCAACAGAGTCGTCGAATCGACAAAGCGAGATGCTGGAGTCGACAATAATGAAAGTTCGAAATCTCGAGGAGGAGAGATCAAACATGGAGGCTAAAATCAGAAAGCTCGAGTCAGAGATATCAAACTGCGACATCATTAAGGAATCCTTACGTAGGGACAAACAAACGGTACAAGAAGCTGCGATCTTCCTTCGGCACTGTAAACTGGTTATTAAATACCAAATATCATTATCGTACAATGAATTTCAGTTCACAACATTCCTGGAAAGACTTGCCAAAGTTATGCAAGTGGATGAAATTTCCCAGGAAATTGGAATAGACCTTCAAACGGAATCTCTTCTAGTTAGAGCTGAACAACTAGCACGATTGGAGACGGATAAGCTAGCTGATAAAGTGAAGTATAATTATATCTATCTCTCTGTTTCCATTTTTTTTTCTCTTAATTACGAAGCATGATTTTAATCAACCGATCTAATTACTTAAATTAGTTTAGTTCTAATGAACTATTCAATTGGACCATTCGAGTCTAACTAGGCCTTCTCTTTAAATCTAAGTTTCTATTTCCTTTGTATCTTAAAAATGCCCTGAAAGTCCTGAAAATCCCACAGCTCGCCTGCTGCAGCTATACGTTCTTACCAAGGATCCATCGCGAGAGATCCTTCCATGAGCTTCCTTATCTCAAAGAAGTAAGATCGAGACATGCAGACTACAATAGTAGTATTTTTAGAGCTTTTTCCTAATCGTAATATTCATTTTTAGCTGAAATCACTACGCTCTCTTGTACGACACACATTTAGTTCTGTAGAATATATTCCGAAACACAGACCTTTTTCTTTTTTTTTTTTTTTTTTTTTTTTTTTGATAAAACTCTAGGTCTATGTTAATTAATTACACTTAGGAAATCTGGGAGGAGAGGGAGGGGGGTGATGTGGTTTTCGGCGAGAAGCGAAACAGAGACGAGGAGAAAGAAAAATTGCATCGGTATCGATCGGCGTACATTGACCGACCGAAAGTTGAATCTGATCATTTCTCTTCCCTCCTTATTCCCTCTCCCTTTTCCGGTGCTTGATCGGTATGCATAAGAGATCGCGCGCAACAGATTCATTTAAAATTTTTCAATTGCACTTCTTAGAACTCATCTTATAACATTAACAATATCGATCTAGTGTACTTCGTTATTAGTTCCTTACGCTAGTTTTTTTTTGTTTTTTTCTTTCGTCTATATTACAAAAGTGTATGGAGAAATCCAATGTCCTGAGTAATAAGATTTGAAAATAATCCTCAGACCACAGTGGTGTATCAGTTGCAAAGGCGCATCAGAACACTGCGCGAACAATTGCAGCGTCGAGATCTTCATTTGGATCTGCTTCGTAGAAAATTATCCCTGCAGGAGGAAAGTGTTAGAATAAAATCGATGCTACAAAGTGAAAGAGACGAGGCGAATCTTCGGTAAGGATATTCATGAATCATAATTTGTAGAATGTTTGCGCGACGTAAATACAGAATTAGCATAAGCCAATTTATCTTTGGTAAAAATTAAAAGTCACAGTTTCACGGAAATATAATTTATTTTAAGTGTGAAGAAATTGACAAAACAAATCGAACGCTTGCAATCCCAACTTTCGGAGGAGAAGTCTCGAAATCACGAGCTGAGCACCCAGCTAACAGAAGCGGCGGATTATAAGGTGAGCTTTTCGCTTTCTAAAAGAAATGTGCTCGCCTGATCGATTCGCATTAATCGATTGAAATTTAAAACAGATAATGGCACTGGAGAGAAGCAGGAAAATAGAGGAGCTGCAAAAGCGTTTGGTGGAAAATGAAATGTTGAGGACAAGGTACAATCGAAAGTTGACGGTATTGAGGGATCAATTGAGATCGAATGCAGAAACGTCGGAACAGGAGAGATCCATAAACGATCATTCCCTGCAGCTGATCAGAGATGAACTTGCTCAGGTTAAGCAGAATTTGGCCGAGGTCACGAAGAGAGAGTCACAAGTATTATTACATAACTCAAATTCTTAATTAAATGAATTTTCTCTTTCGATAATCGATAAGAGAGAGAGACACTGTATTTTTACAACTAATTTATCAAACTGATAAGCATCTCTCAAATTACACATTTCAGTTGCAAAACTTCCGAGTTTCCGTAGCAAAATTATTATCCGAGCCAATTTGCACGTCAGACTACGAGATAACTGCAAAGCTACAAAAAATGGTGGCTGCTCACCGGGACCTAACGATGTTGTCCCGTAGATACGAAGAGCCCTTGGAGAGGAGTCCCTCAAGATGTGCCAGGTAAAGAAATTCATTGACTGTATCGTCGAATTTAATTATTTAATAAATTTGCATATTTTTCTGACTCGGATGAATTTACTTTCTGCTTCGCGCGAATTAATCATTCTTTTAGTATTCATCCTGTACACACGATACATCAGCCCCGTTCACCAGGATCGCGATGTACTCGATACGAGGATAGTGGCTTTACGGATCCATCCGATCTCCACGACATCGATGACGAATACTCGAAACGCCAAATACGTAGTAGTTTACTTCCATGATATCAATTCAGATCCAAATTCTTTTAAAACAATAAATAAATGACCTCCCCTGAAGAATATCCTGAAGAAAAGAGAGAAGATAGAGAGAGAGAGAGAGATTCAAGAAGTTACGGGAACATTCAAGGCTACTACAAGCTTGTCAAAACACACAAAATTATCTAAGTTTATCTAGCAGAAATTATTATTATTAAATTCAACAACCAGATGTATCGTAGGCTACTTTTTAACATAATATCAAAGTCTAATCTGTAGCGAGAATAATTAGAAGTATCGTGGAAATAATCCGTATGATAAGAAAATCGTAAAAGTTGGAAAACAAAATCGCAGATAGTAATTTTACAATAAATTAATTGAATAGAGTCATTGCGTGTTACTTTGTGATAATTCCTTTAAAAATTAATAATATTCTATAATATTATATTAATTTATTAAATGGGGATATATCAAATGCTATATATAATTCAGCGCTTCTCATAATTTCTCACATTGTAATAATAGCAATGATGAACAAAAGGTGATTATAAAAAGGATTTATTAATTCTAATTGATAACTATCAATTTCAATTTTACTTTACTGTCGTTGCTTGGTTGTCGTTAATTATCATTTCTTCCCTCGATCATTGTTTCGTTTTAATTAAAAATGTCATTTTAATTTTTTTCATTATTTTCTGAAAAATTGACATTCGCTATTTATAAGCATATATATACATATACGTGTATATAAGTGCATATATATATAGAAGTTTCATGTGGGTTATCACATGTGCTTCTGCCAGTGCACATAGTCTGCAGGTTGCTCACGTTGGCTGAGAGTGGAACAACCGCATTCCAGGATGCTGACGGCAAATAGAATAAGAATAAGAGGAGGCGACGCCGTATGTACATAAGACCAAGCAAATTCCACTAATAAGAAGCCAGCAGAAGAGTGTCAAGAGAACTTCACTGAGAAACCAACGAGAAATCGACTGTGTGCTCTCATTTTCATCGGAAAACGAAATGTTCACAGTTAAGAAAATGATGCTCGTGAGGAATACAGGGGAAGTTTTTAATACTTGAAATGCGTCCAATGGATGTTTTCACCTTTGAAAATGATGTTCCGACTAGCTATCACTCTGAAGAATTGGAATTTTTCTCGATGATAGCTGATAAAAGTGTATGACTCGTGCATCCGTTATCGATAGTATTTTTTCTGCTCTTTGTTCGTATTTGAGAATTATCACTTTCTGTTGGTCTGATAAGTCAAGACGATTATCTTTCCCCACATTAGCAATAGTCCAATTTAACATCATTGAAATCGAATAAAATACATACATTTGCGATTAATTTTCTCAGTAAATGCCTATCAAAAGCTACCGGGCAGGAGAGAAGAGCGGACAACAGCGGACAGGTACGAGAGCTTTGTGAAAAATGTTGGGAAATACAACCCTCCAGTCGACGAGGCAGTTTAGATAAGAAATTTTTCACTAAAACCTTAATCACCAAGGCAATGCTATTGATTGGAGGTCTAGGTTGCAATAAGCTGCAGTTTATCACCCATGTAGATAGAAATCCATGATAAAAAGATAAATAGACTTGGCACTTCATCTGAAAACGACATTTCTGCCTTGGTGCTCTTACAAGTTTCGTACAATTCATCACATCAATTTACAAATTCATTTCATAATCTCAAATCGCAATTTCCCGTCTAAATTCCTAGATTTACATCGAAAATGGGAAAAATAACAACTTTTCTATCTGTTATCATCGGTACATCAATTCTTTTAACCGGAATAAAATCAGGTAAATCATTCTTTTTATATTAATAAATTTAGGGTTCGTAAGAAATTTAAGTGATTCATATAAATTGTGTTCTGTGATCGGGAATCTAGTTGAAACATATGTATACATTTATTAATATAGATGTATAAAAGTTACAGCTTTTTTTTGTATAAAACAGGTAATGCACAATTAAAATGCTACTATTGTGTACCACCTTGTGAAAAATATACCGAAGTTACGTGCGGTGCTGATGAATCAGTTACAACAGAAGAACCACCTGTCAGTTCAGAAACACCACCTATAACTTCGGAAGAGCCATCAAGTAGTTCTGAAATACCATCTAGTAGCTCGGAAAATCCATCAAGTAGTTCGGAGGCACCATCAACTACTACAGAAACTCCAACAATCAGTTCAGAAGCACCATCGACTACTACAGAAGGTCCGACAACCAGTTCAGAAGCACCAACGACTACTACAGAAATTCCGACAACCACTTCAGAAGCACCAACGACTACTACAGAAAGTCCGACAACCAGTTCAGAAGCACCAACGACTACTACAGAAAGTCCGACAACCAGTTCAGAAGCACCATCGACTACTACAGAAGGTTCACCAAATATTCCGGAAACACCACCGACTACTACAGAAGGTCCACCAAAAATTCCAGAAGAACCACCGACTACTACAGAAAGTCCGACAACCAGTTCAGAAGCACCACCGACTACTACAGAAATTCCGACAACCAGTTCAGAAGCACCAACGACTACTACAGAAATTCCGACAACCACTTCAGAAGCACCAACGACTACTACAGAAATTCCGACAACCACTTCAGAAGCACCAACGACTACTACAGAAAGTCCGACAACCAGTTCAGAAGCACCAACGACTACTACAGAAATTCCGACAACCAGTTCAGAAGCACCAACGACGACTACTACAGAAATTCCGACAACCAGTTCAGAAGCACCATCGACTACTACAGAAGATTCACCAAGTATTCCGGAAGAACCGTCGACTACCACAGGAGGCCCACCAAGTATTCCCGAGGAACCGTCGACCACCACAGAAGATCCAAAAGATTCGGCAGAAATACCCGATGATTCAGTAAAACCTAATTCTCTAGTCTCAGGTATTTTTTAAGTATAATTTTCTAAATGCAATCAAGCTTTTCACATCTAGTCTTAACTGTTTTAATAATCATTTTTACTTGCACCTCAGGCAACTATCAAAAAATCATAATGAATCGTTTTGGTCGTTCACTTACACAAGACAGTAAATATGTTTGCGTCAAGCTGACTACTAACAGTAAGTATTTGCTCATACCGATGCTCTCTTTAAATCTCTATTACAGCTTTAATTTTGATGTTTTGTTAACATTAAATTTATAATAATCTTTTACAGCGATAACTGTCAGAAATTGTGCTATAAAAGAAGAGGTAGATACAAAGTGTAAGTTAGCGCAAGAACAGGATAAAAGTGCTAAGTGTTATACTTGTGACTATAACTTATGCAATGCAGCAACTTCCTTGAAATTAACACTAACTACGTTACTTTTGCCGATAATTGCCATTATTTTCTTTAGAAATTAATAATAATATAAAAATATCATCCCTTGTTTTATACCGCATACTTCAATATTAATAATATTGATCTTGTCATTTGGATTCCATCGGGGCTACTTATTTATTGCTGTTTTATATTAATACTTTATGCATGACGAGTAAAATTGATAAAGCCTCGATGTCACGTAAATTTCATTTAAATTTGTAAATCGATTCGTCTATTTAAGGTAAATAAGAGTTGTTATTAAATTATTTGACTTAAACGATTGCAAATCTTAAGTTTAAATGTTTATCGATCTTCCTGAAATAAAATGTTGGGGAATCCACAAAAGAGAGTCAAGCGTATTCCTTTAAAAAAAAAATGATTTACCGCGAAACCCTCCGAGGGACAGAGTGGAAATATAAGAAACTCATTTGAATAGATATATTGTGATAATTGCTCAAGAACGTCAATGGACCGTCAAGCACAATTGCGCAGGAATCCGAGCGTGCGAGCACTCCGGTGGTTTATACATGCACGTAAGTACGCGCGTATGTGTGTGCACACGCATACATGCGCGAGAGTCGTTTGGTGAGAGTACACTTGAAAATCTTTAAACGTGTTAAACCATCGTGCGCATACCTAGGTTCTCTCGGTACAGTGGGATTTTAATATTTGAACAATCGATAGCAAACACACATTTTCCGCCAGTTAAGCACAAAATGAGAGAAATGAAAAAGGGGAGAGGGGAAGGAGTCGTCGTCGCGTTCCCTCCTCCCCGTCCTCGTTCATAGAGTTTCTTTGCAAAAGTATTGTCCAATAATTACTCCATTAGAACCACCTCCGCTCTCCCTCCCCTACAACCGCGTCCGACTACTTTTTACATTTCCAATTATCTCCGTTAATCGCGAAAAAGTCAGCTCCGTACTTTCATTGACTGTCGCGAGCAAGAAACCTAAAATTTCTCATTTTTGCAGGTCGCAATTCCTCCGCTAAATTTGCTGACTATTCCAGTGTTGAAATTTGCCGTAACTCATGCCCGTGTATACGCGCGCGCGCGCCAAATGTGTTTCAATGTGCGCAAGTTGCGCGTGTAAATAAAATATGTCAGTCTCCGTTTCCATGTATCCGTCTCTACGTTTCAAAAGTATATCCCATAGGTGTGTCGTAAGCGTATGCGTGCGTGTGTGCGCGCGAGCGCGCGCGCGCGGTTACGTCCGTGAATAAGCGGTCCCTTTGAAGGTGGTGCGGGAGGAGGCTGCTACGCCGCCATGACGCGCAGGCATTTTAGTCAGACGCCAACATCCGTGAGCGGAGGTTCTGCGTTTATCCGAAATTCATTCGTCTCGCTCCTCCAGCCAATTCCGGGACTCGCTGCAGAATTTGGCCACAGGCAGTTTCACTTTTCGCTTTTCGCTCTCGATCGAGAAAATCAGTCACCGCGCGGGGGGGACGCGGGGCGAGGAAAAGCCGCTACCAGGCCGCGTTCGCGCGAGTGTGCACCCGCGAGTTCTCCGTGGACAAAAGAAGAAAATACCGTAGCACCTCCACCAGCCACGGAGTAATTATCGTAGCCCGTAGCTCGTTCCGCAGTGCCGGTTTTACCATGCCCGGCGGCAGTGCTTAGTCCAGATACCCGCTGCCGTGCGCCGCTGACTGCCCTGGGATTTAATTTGGAGAAGTAAGTATGTGGAGGTACGGAGCTACGGAGGAGGTACGCAGGAAGAGACCCGGGGGAGATCCTCGAGCGCGAACATCGCCGAACGCGCGCCGATCGTCGTCGACGGTACCGTCTCACACCCGTGGTGTCCTTGACACGAGCGGATCCGCGCGAGCGACGCGTCCCTTCGTCGAGGAGAGGATCCCCCGGGTGCTCCACGGGTGTCCAGGACGCGACGACTCTCTCCGAGGACATCGTCTACCGCGCGGACGCTCGCCAAATCCTCGACGAAATCCAGCAGGACCCTCGAAGGCTCCGATCGACGGTGTCCCGGTGTGGTCCAAGGTCGCGACCAGCTCGGAGTATCGCGAGAGGACCGCCGCGTTCTCCAAGGACCACTCCGGGTTACCCGGAGGAACCTTGGGAGGCTCCAAGGATCTTTCGGCCATCGACGTACGCGCGTTGCGTCGCGTCGCGTCGCGTCGCTTCGCGCTTTTACTGGGGAATCCAGGACCTCGAGGACGACCCCCCTCTCCCCCTCTTCCTTCCTTTTTCCAAAAATGACGTTTGAGAATCGCTTTGGGAGGACAAAGGGTAATATTTTTCGGGGCAAAGTTCGCGGGAGAGACGAGCCCGCGGTAATTCGAGGAGTTCGTTGAATCCGGAGCGATATCGCGCGAGTCCCGTCGTCCCTTATCCGTTGAGATTTTTTATCTTCCCACGGAGAGTTTTCCTACGGCCATCG
This sequence comes from Sclerodermus sp. 'alternatusi', assembly GCA_037305995.1. Lineage (NCBI taxonomy): Eukaryota > Metazoa > Arthropoda > Insecta > Hymenoptera > Bethylidae > Sclerodermus > Sclerodermus sp. 'alternatusi'. The sequence goes on along the minus strand of CM074547.1, from coordinate 3,455,769 downwards.
CTCGTCGACGAGCTTGTTTGAGTAACCTGAATTGGAGCCCCGCTGAATGCGCGCACCACTCGTGCAACAGCCTGGGAATGGCCGGGCATTCGATTTAGAATAATTCGCATTTCTTTGCAATAATAGCGCCGACATGACTCCGTTACGAGCCGCTTCCATCTTTCAAGGAAATCTCACGGCACACTTACAACGTGCATCCGTCCGTGCCGGATAAAGAAACCGTGTGACAGCCTCAGCGCGGAATACGCACATATGGCCGTCGCCGTCGCCGTCGACGTCGCCGGAGTCTCTCACGACGGAACGACGCGCTTCTACGAGAATCTCGAGGAAAAAGTGCGGAAGGAAGTCAAAGACGTGTATTTTCACACATTTTTCCTTCCTCCCTCGGGACGAAACAACGTCCGCCCGATGACTCGAGATGCCTCGTTGAGGAATCGACGATTCGAGAGAGAGAGAGAGAGAGAGAGAAAACTAAAAAGTTTCTTCGCTCGCGCGAAAATGCGCTCGACCGCCGACTTGCGAAATATCGTTTTATTTTTTTTTTTTTTTTTTTTTCTTTTGTACGTGTCTTTTCCTCAAAGGAACTTCCACGTTCGTGGTCGCGGTCGTCGTCGTCGTCGCGCGATTCCACTCCATCCAAGTTATTTGGCGCGCGGCTATTTCGCTTTATGACGAATCCGTGACAGCTCGAGGTGAGAGCAGAGTTTCAATGCCAAAGCGTCGAGCTGAAATATTGTACAAACACGCGCCTTCCGTCAGTTATTTGAAATTATCCGTGAGCGACGCGTCTACGCGCGGCTGATAACGCGAATACCTGGCGCACGGCGATAATGTTTTTACGACGCGCGCCAGGTGTATCGAAAAAGTAAGAAATCTATAATTGACGATTAGATACCGGCGCGGAACCGGTTTGCCAGGAGGAAGGAGGATGTCGGGGGTTCCTGGGAGTTGTCCAGGCTCTTGTGCACGGCAGCGCCGACGAAACTCCGAGCGATGAATTTTAAATGAAGCTCTACGCGTATTACATCAAGCATAAATATAAACATTCCACGAGTAGAATTATACTCGCGCCTCGACATATGGCTAGAATTTTCTTTCTCACGAATACGCGCGCGCGCGCGCGCACGCGTCTACGCGGAGAAGAGGAATCGAATGGAATTTTCGCAAAAAAGTCGCTGTCGCAGCGGACGCGACTCCGAGGGAAGCGATAACCCGCCGAAATTTCGCGTACTTATCCACCCCCGTCTCCGCACTCCTCGTCCCTTTAATCGGAGAAAGCGTTTTTCCTTTTTTATCCGTCCTACTATCTTCTATCGCGGGCACTGAAATAATCTTAAATCACCCGCCGATAAGGTTCGATGTAAAAATGAATCGTCGATGCTATCGAATCGACGTGGTTATCGATTTGACGAGGTTATTTTTAAAAATCGGAGATTCTCTCTCCATTGGAGAAAGGGAGAAGCTGACATTTGATTAAATAAGCCGCTGCGCGCGAATGCCGATATCGAGAGAAGCGTCGAGAGACCGAAGACGATGAAGAAGCCGATTGAATTCGCCGAAGACGAAGATCGCGCAGCCCCGCGACACGGGGATCGAGATTGTCGCCGAGAATTTTAATGCGCGATGATTCAGCCTGTTTGCATTTGAGTTTCGCCGAGATGCGAAAAGCAAATTGTGCGATACGTTAGCACGTGTCGTTGCATCATCCGTAATAGGTGCGCACTTAGCCTCATAGTCGACCTTAGAATTGGTGACGTCATCCGTTCTGGGAAAGATAGTCGTCATAGAATTCGCACGGGGGGATTTACAAAACGACCGAGGGAAAATTGGAACGTAAAATACGAAGAAGAGGATAGCGAGATGATAGCAGTGGTAGTAACAACGATAGTAGTAGCAGTACTGGTAGTAGTAGTAGTAGTAGCAGCAGCAACATCAGCAGCAGCAGCGGCGGCAGCAGTCATACGCGAAAGAAAAGCTTAAAACGCTCGTTGGTAGGAAGAGCGCAAACTTCTGCTCAAATAAAAGATGTGGGGAGAAAAAATCGTGGAACTCCGTGGCTCCGATAGAATCTTAAGACGGAAATATAAAATGGCGGCGTAAAACGGAAGCGTAAAATGGAAACGTAAAACTCTTCAGCAGCGTTTGTTTTCACTGGCAATTGCTGCTTGTCAGTATTATGAATGCTTGAATCACGGTGCGCCATGGTCTGTTTCTTCTCGTGGTGCTGTTGCAAAACTCCTGGGAGTAGTAGTTTGTCCGCCAGCATTACGGAGACTGCTGAGTTTAGCTCTGTTTCCACTGGCAGTGGCACTTTTCTGACGGGTATAAGATTTCAGAGAGAGAGAGAGAGAGAGAGAGTAGTCGTTCACCGCTGGAATATTACTGTCAAAAATATCGAGAATCGAGAAATTGTGTTTGCAACGCGAGCGAAGAAGCTTCCCGGAAGCCGCTCTACAGTCTCTGCTGCACAGTCCATCTTCTTGTACTCTTGAAGATACGACGATCGCGGTAGGAGCGGCAAGAGCGACAGCGACAGCGACAGCTTTTAACTTTAACTCCCCGTGCTGTTAAAGCTGCTGCTAATTGAGAATGTAGTGGTTCCCGGTACTGCAACGAATGACGCAGACCTGAAAGCAGAAGCTCGTTCGATCAAATCCGTGACATATCACGTTCGTGAGCGCACACCGTGACATATCCTTCGCGCATTTGGATTTCACTCGATCGAGGCGCAAACAAACTCACCGCTGGAATTTTCCTACCTACTCGCGCGCGCGGTAACGTCACGACGACGCAAACGAACTGCGATAATCTGTGGCGACTGTCTCTCCCCCAAGAGAGTTTCATCCGGATCCTCGACGTCGCAGCGTCATCATCGACCAGGACATCGGTCGCACGGACCACGAGGACCCCTTTCGGACAATCCCATGGTAACGCCTGAGAAAAGACCGGTTCGACATCTCGGGGTGGCCCTTCTTCCTTTTTCCTTGGCTGCATCTGTCGAACGATGACGTCACGTCTCGCTAAAGAATTCTCGGGTTCACTCGTGGTAACGACTGTGACCCCGGAGGGAGCCTCGTCCCCTCGGTTTCACAATTAGAGTCATTTTAAGTAATTACCCTCCGCCGTCTAACGCGGAGGATCGTTAGTTCGTACATCGTCGTCGTCGTCGTCGTCGTCGTCGGCGGCTGAAATTCAATCAACAAATGGGTTACGATTATTTATGGCGAGGTCGATGGCTGGGCAAAATCAGGTCGTCAGCTGCTTCCTACCTGCGCGAAATAGGCCACCGGTTAAATCGATAAGTTCCTTTGCGCAATCTCGTACCACAGGACTCTAGGTAGCCGCCGCCGCCAGGATACCCGGAGGATCGACGAATCTCAGTTTTCAACGATATCCCACCGCCGTCAGCTTCGATTTTAACGCGGTTGCTTGGAACTTTCGCGTCGTCGTGGTGCATCCGATCGGCGAGCAAAGTTTCACGAGATTAACACTTAAGAATTCGGCCCTAATGGAATCGATGCTCCGCCTTCAGCGAGGAACATCCTTTACCGTCAATGGTGGTGCTGGTGCCGCTCCGGTGATTCATGAATGAAATCCTCTGGCGATGCTCCGAATGAATCTAGCAAACGAATCGGGTGCGACGACGAAAAGTGATCGAGTATCGCGCGTGTTCGCTCTACAGTCTATAGTCCATAGCCCGGTCAAAGCCTAAAAGTTCCCCAACAGGAGCAGCATTCGGTGGTAGGGGAACGAGTGAATCACTCGATGGTCATTCATTTCAGAGATACGATGAACGAAACGATGTACACGCCATCGCGCCCTGGTTTGCAGTCGAATCTGTCGTTGCACAATTCGTCGACGTACTTCAACAATTACAACGGACCCGCCAGACGACGCTTGTCCTCCACCGGCGAAGCCGACACGTCCGCGACATCCAGCTACGAGGGTAGCGACAGCTCGGAAAATTCCGACGAGTCTCGCCTGGAACCCATCGGTCAGTTGGAACGAGAACAATTGGAATCCTCCTTCCGTGGACTCAAATCTCAGGTAAGTCGACGTCGTTGATCGATCGCCTCACCGGAGGATTACGCTCATCGACTTCCAAACGCGCTTCCTCCAGGCGGAGGAAATTTTTTACTCGAAATTTTCTTACCCTCGCGTCTCTGCCTCCCGCAGGTCTTCGTCTGCGAATCGCTGGCAAATTTGTATCTGGGCAGTGCGCTGCAACCGGAGAGATGGGAATTGCAATTCACCGGGATACCCGTGGTCATTCTGGATTTAGGAGAGACGCGATCCAGATCCAAAAGAAGAATCCAGATTCTCCTAGCGGAACGTGGAACTGGATTTACTCTTTGGCAGGAAACCATTGATAATCTCTCCTCTTACAAGGTAACGATGAGGGAAACTACTTTATGTTTTGTTTGTTTTTTTTTTTTTTTTCTCTCTCTTTTCTCGTAGTCGAGGAAGTAGAGGCGCGCCCTGACCGAAATATGGATCGGACCGGCGAGCCGACTCGTACTTCCGATACTTCAACGTTTGTCCCTTTAACGAATAGGTATCAGGTCCGGCATTCCATACGATGTGCCTGTCATCGGACCACACTCGTCTGGCAGGCTTGAGCTTCGACAATCTGAATGCTGCGAATGAACTGTGGCAGCACGTGGAACGTTTAGTCTCGTGCCCGGAAAATATCAGCCTCTCGGTTCCGGGGAAGAAGAAGAAGAAGAAGCAACCGCAGAAGAAGATTGTCCTGCCTCCGAAGAGCAACATCAGCCAACCTTGTCAATTCCAGCACATCACCAGCGTGGAGATCGCCGATCGTACGCGTTATTTTTCACTGCAAACTCTGGTGCCAGCGCTTAACGAGGGTAAAAATTCCATCGAAGCCAGTTTCTGAGCTTCGACGAGCTAATTTCTCTTCGACTAGTTTCGATGTGATTGATTGTCGCTGGTGTTGTTGATCATACCACGTGGCTCTCTCGTTGTTCGCTAGGGGAATTTATGATTCGAATGCAATTAGAACTGTGTCGATCGGATAGAAATTATTCTCCAATTTATACATTCTTTCGCGAAAATCAACCTCGATGAGTCTGTTTGCCCTTTTTAAAAAATTATACGTACACGTACTTTTAACTATTTATTAAATTCGCGTTGTTGATTAGTTTCTAAAGGTTCCGTGGGCGAAATCCAGTGTTTTCTTCTTTTACCTCACTTTCGAGTTAACGCGCGTAAATTTGTCATTCGACTGGTTTTCGCAAGAGTGGCAAATCTAAATTTCGATAAACTTTCCGATGAGTCAACACGCGTGTGTCTGGTTAAAAAATTAGAAGCTTCCGATGTTGAGCAGACTGGAAATTAGATCCGATATGCGCTGATAAAGTATCGCATTAATCTCGCGTATAATATTAGAGGCTAACCGCTAGCAACCAATAGGATCTCGAACTTTGCTATCTTATTATATTCATGTTAACGAAATACGATCAGAGAGGAGAGGCTAGTAATAGACTGATAATTTCTTCATTAATCGAATAATGACATTCATTATGGTCGATTATGATAATTTGCAGTCGATAATTGGCGTTCGATTGTTGTGGGAAATTTGCCTTTTTTAAGTAAATCTAATTGTAAGCGAAAGGAACGCGTGGTCCCTCTTAACGACAAGCATATCATCAATTAATTCAACACGATATAAGTATAATAATTTTTCAAATGCCACACAGAACGACAGTCACGCGCGATCTGTGTCTCTCGAATATTGCATTAATTTACAAATTATATTAAAATAAATGTGTTTCTCCGAGAAATGTTACGCGATACAATGTTGCAAACTTTTCGTAATACACTATATATAGATATTATACGTATTGCGAAATAAATATTCATATATATAATATATCGTTCGATATAACGTTGCGCATGTCACTATTATAGATGATAAAGGTTTAAGAAAAAAGCTCTACAAAACTGTTTGAAACTATCGAATTAATCGATCGATCATTTGTACATATTGCACACTCTTATGATTCACTTCTCTGTGACGAGAGCGGCAAGAGCAGAAACAACTTATTTTTTAAATATAATTAATGAGAATTTTATTGTCTCCGTCTGTGATATAAATATATTTGTATCTTTATGTTACATAAGAATTCATTCCACGCTAGATTAATTAATTTAGAAACTACATGCTAAAAGTATAAGCGTCGTGTTCCATGTGTAATTGATCTGTTAATAAAATTTGTCTCTTTTTAAATACGCGCTATGTGCGCGAGAGACTGCTTTCATTTAACAACGATGTTGCCTCGCCGTCGAACAAGGGCCGTTCAATTTGCGTGGGGACAGTGGAAAGTAAGAGAGATTAGCATAGCTAACTAATCGGTCCTGCGGGGACAAAGGAAGAAATGATGGATCGTTAACAGGAAATTATTAGAAATGGACGTGCGAATGAAGTCTGTGGTATTTGTACGACAGGAAGTGTTCGACGTGCCAGTCACAGAGATAAAACTGGCGTTCTGTGCCGATATCACTACTACGGAGAATCGGCAAGTTGTCAGTGTGTTTCTGGAACTCACGTACCATTCGGTACGTCAACCTTCGAGAGATCGTTTTTCTTCCCCCTCGCCGACTTACTAGCTTGACTAGTGTTGTTCATCTTTTTCCATTCAGGATCCATTCCGCGACAACTCGCACTTACTCCTCGGCATGGCTGCTAATTAAAAGCTCCTTTTAATTTATAATTTTAAGCGCGCGCGCATACAAGCACCACGAAGATATTTGTGAACGACTTCAATAGATCCATTGATAAGAACCGAAGAAACCTGTAAATTGCGTGTCAAGAGAATTCTTGCCATCGGATGAAATCGCACGCGTGCGTGTGTGGGTGTGTTTGAAGAGAATTTTATTAGAAATGGCCGTCAGGTACGAGTACAATATCTCGATAAATAAAGATTTTAAGAAGAACGTTCCGCAAATGTAAGATTTGTTGAAAAGTATTCGGTTGATCGTGTCCTTGGCCCCTCGATCGAATCATTGGCGGAGACGCGCACGATTGTTATCCGCTAACAGATCATTAATTTTGATAAACTATTTTCATTGAGTTTTTATTTTATTCGAATAAAAAAAATATTTTAATAGACTAGTGTTAATGAAAAACATAGAAATAAATACAAAAAATAAAAGCATGTTCGATCCGCGCTGCGTGTCACACCCTGACATCGAAGTATCACGATAGTCCGTTGTCATCGACGGGTCTGCTGTACTTGTCAATGGGCTTGTAAGTCTTTACCTTAGAGTGGCCTTGTATAATAAGATACATATGGCCATGAATGGGTTTGGCCGGTTGTTTGTAATGCGAGAAAATGGGATCGGTAGTCAGACTGACAGCGGTAGTGACGGTCGGCGCCAACGTCGTCGTGGACTCCGAGGACATCCTGGACTCCTCGGCAAGGCTCTTCGTCGATGACGAGTCGCGAGGTCCCGTCTCCTCGGTGCTTGCCGTGTGTTTCGTCGGGACCGAAACGATGGCGGAAACCGAGGGTGACATAGTAGGAGTAACAGGAAAATCTTGGCGAGGTTTGTCCGGGTAAGTTGGCTCCTTCGACGTGGTCGCTCGCAGCAGCATCGCCAAAGGATTCGAGCTCGCGTCCTTGAGAATCTTCGGTGGTGGAACCATCACGAGGTTCGGCATGGGAGGGGACAGATGCCGAAATGGCATGGGCGGCGGTGGAATCAATGACATGGTTTGTCTAGGCGGTATGGATGACTTGGGATTAAATGGCATCGACGATATGGAAGACATTGATGGGAATGACGACGACGACGACGACGACGACGACGACGCGGATGACACAGATGGATTGGGTGGAATGGCTGACATGGATAGCACAAATGGATTAGCCGGCATCGACGCTACGGATGGATTAGATGACACGGATGTTAAACTACCTCCAAAATCCATCCCCATCTGAACACGATTGTCCTGTTGCTTCATCATCATCGTCATCATCGTCGGCGATGACGAGGAGAAGGACGTTTCCTGCCGCGTCACCGTTCCTTGAGAACTAGGTTGAGATAGCTCGGTTTTTGCCTTCTCCGCAGATTCACCCGCCACATCGGAGTTTTCTCGTTCGGCCGATGATGAAATTTGCTCGAGTCTCGCTCTATCCCTATCCTCGCTGTTACCGCTGTTGTTACCCGTATCCCGAACATTGCTATCTTTTTTGTAATGTTCAGGCATTACAATGACGGGCATTGTCTCGTTCTCGGAACTGGAAGTATTGGCAATCACGATGTACATTTTTGCGGATTGATCGCCCATTGTGCTCTTGGTACTTTCGTCCTCCGTCATCGACGCGTCGGTGACGTTGCTCGATGACTTACTTTCGGACGCAGACTCGTTTCTCGCGAGATTTCCACCGTCCGGGCGTTGCTCGACGATGATTTCAGTGTGCGTCGATGCCGACGCGTGATGATCAGCCTCGTCGAATGGGTCGAAATGCGACGCGCCTAATTGGTCTGGACTTTGCGCGACGAAATCACTCGGATCTCGATCGATCGGCCGATCTTGCTGTTGCGGCCGATTGAATTGGTTTTGACCGGAAAAGCCATTGGAGTGACTTGGATTCGGCAGGCTGCTAAAGCGATTCGGATTCGAGTGAGCGAATTGACTGCCGAATTGACTCGGACTCGAGCCGCCACCGAAATGATTTGGATTCGAAATGGCCACTTGATTGGATTCGAGAGTAAACGGCGAGCCACTCTCCGGCCAGTGCCCGGAGAAAACTTGCGAGGATTGGTAGACCAAATTCGACTTCTCGAAGGACACGGAGGAGGCCGAGGATGGAGGGTAATTCTTCGTGTCCTTGACGGGGAATCCGCCGCCCTTGAGTCCAAACTTCGAAGGCCCCGCGAGCTGTTGCCTCTGAGGGAACGGCAGTCGCTGCGAGTTCTTGCTACCGTACAATTGAAAATCCCTCACTGGATCCACGTCGAACTTGACCTTGTCCTTAGGGCCGACCTTGAAACTCGAAGCCTGCTCGACCTTTTGAAAAGGCAGAACCACCGGGTAGGACGGCGGCTTCGACTTGTAGAAATTCGCGGGTCTCTGATAGTAGCTGGCGGGGATCTGCGGTCCATTTTGGTGCTTGAAATCCGTGAGGTCACTCCGGAAATTTGTCGCTCGAAGAAGCTTCGGTGGTTCCGCACCCGCGCTGCCCGTAAACCCCTTGAAGAAGCTCTCGTGGCCCGGGTCGTGCGTCGCCACTCTCGTGTTGGGCCTCGCGTTCAGGAACTTCGAATCCTGCAGGATTTGCTCGGGAATCTTCTGACTAGCTTTCTTCGCCGTGACCCCTAACACGAGGACGTCCCTCTTCGTCGAAGGTTCGGTCGTGTGCGAATCCAGCCAATACTGAACTCGATCCAGCACTGGCGGGACGTAATCGAAAGTTGGATTGTTCTTCAAGGGGTCCCCGCGATCCAATGGCGTCCATTCGTTGTACTCCATTCGAGGAGAAAATATGTGCACCCTGCTGCCACTACTGCTCGAGTCTGAAAATTTGCGTTCAAATTCACGGGTTTAATGACGACAGGAGGAAGAGGTCTAGTCGATCGTGAAAACGCGACGATCAAGGACGCGCGCGCGTGCGGTATCAATTGGAAATCAAGAAATATCGTTAACATGAGATAGCAAATGAATCCTGTCATGTAAACTTCTGATCTTGGAGCAAGAGAGGATTGCCCGCGTGTTGCTGGAGGTGGTTTATGGTTAATCTAGGGACACTATTCACCGTAGTTACTGTACTTTACACCATCGAATAGCCTGACCCACTAACCCGACACCCACAGACCGTATGCTGGTTCTATGTATGTATGTATGCATGCTGGAAAGCAATTGATGCAGGCAACAGAGGAGTACGCATAGGAAAATGGAAAGTCGCGAAGATACAGGAAGTCCAAGTTCACCTGTTTTGTTCTCGAAGGATAGCGGGGATCCTGGACCCCACAGGCAGCAAATGACACCAACCAGCATGGTCCAACGACCTTGACTCCACGTCTCGACCATGCTTGCCTAGAACAATTTCGTTCACTTGGAAAATGATTTAAACGGAAGACCGAGGCGAATCCTTGATCGACGATGGAAATTTCTCATTTTTATTCGGTTCCTTAGCTTCCTCTAGCGCGCAAGGAACGAATGAACGTCGAAAAATTGTAGTGTGCAATGAGGTTTCGTTTATATTCCTCCGAGTGGTAATAATAATGATAATAATCGTCGAGTGGGGTCATAGCTCATGACCTAGCTAGCTACGAACTCCTGAAATTGCGTTCCCACGAAATCTTCACTCCCCACTTGCGTGGACCACCTCGATTCTACGAACTGGTCATCGGCATCTAATATCCCTCTTGGTACGTAGTTCCTGATATTTCTTGCAAAAATGGCGAAGGTAGCGAGAGCGTCGTAGAATTTTTCTACAATTTTCTATAGAAATTTCGACAGGACTTCTTACGGAAGGAAGAGAAAAAAATCGGACATTCCACGACCGATTCTTTATTACCGCCTTATTAGAGACGAGAAACGTGAGATAACAGTGTGGTTACACGCGATTAGAATACTCATGTGAGAAGGATATGGAATGAAAACGGTAAGAGCGGAGAAAGTAGATGCAGATCATTCCTTGTGACCTTGATCGCTTTTAGTCAACTCAATTACTCGATGTACTCACCGTAATAGATGCAAAGCACATGTGCTGCTCTTCAAAGAGACTAATAAAATATTAACGTCTAAAGGTAAACTAATGAGTTTCTGTCTAAAGCTACTCATCTCGCGCTATCTCTTTCTGGACTTCTATCGAAAGTTCATTCCACTGATTTATCGTTTAACATTTATTATTATTAATATTATTGTTATTATTACTATTATTCTTCTTCTTCTTCTTCTTCTTATTATTATTATTATTATAAGTATTTTTCGTTGCATTCTTCTTTTCGGAATAATTATCGCACGCTAATCCACATGACAGAATTCAATCTCACTCATGAAGCTGCGAATAAATAAAAATGATAAATGCGCAAGAAGAAACTCACACTTGCGATCGCGTACGCGGGCCCTTCATATTATGGGACTGCGCGCGGTCGCTGCGCGTAATAAAAATTGTCAATAAAATCATCGATGGGCGTTTTTATGGGTTTTTTTTTTTTTTTCGGAAAAATAGCTGTTGGAATAATCCGAGAATAGCGGTACACACGTCGATCAATTATCACCGCCGTTACGCGGACTGCATACATTTTCGGGACTTTTGTCGGATTCGCCATACGAATAGGGGTCACGATTTACATGTGCTCGCTCGTCTCGTGGATTTCTCCTCTTTCGTTTATTTTATTTCCGCTGTCGTTGAGACAATGACATAAATGAACATAAATCATCGAGGGAAGCAAGACTCGCTCAAAGCATTTCCTCGGCTCAAAACGCAATTCTCCGCGTACAAGCGGCAGGAGTATTAATCGTGTGTGCACGCACATGGAAAACAGATATAAAATGGGGTGCTTAGATTCTTCTTTTTTTTTTTTTTTTTAATGTAATCCGTACCTTGGCTCACGTTAATCAACTTTTACTAACCATGATCATTCTGGATTTTCTACCCTCGTATTTTTAGGAACTTCCGGAATCTTCGATGCTTCCTGAACTTGAACGCATATCTTCTACACAATCATGATAAGAATTCCCACTACCCACCCCCGCTCACTTTCTTCACTTTTTTTTCTGTATTTTTTTTTTTGTTTTTTTGGTAGCGAACTCGAACCGATAGAATTTTGTCTCGAATCGCACACTTTTGAGAAGACCGAGAATTCCGGTTCTTAAGAATTGCCGGAAGTGGAGAACATTGGAAGTCCCAGCTACTTTTTAAAGAAGAAGTGGTATCTTTTGATTTCTGCGGAAGCGAAGCGTCGAAAGCTTTAATCGACGATAGAGGCGCAAGCTCTGGATATTTTGAAATGAATTTAAAGAAATTGTGGAAGATTGGAAGCTCCGGTTGTCTTGGGACTCGGTGGAGAACTGAAGCAAATGCCGGCCGGCTGACCGTTCTTGACAGAAGGGTTCTGCCAAGCTGAGCCAATCCGTATCTTCTTCGTCTTCCCCACATTTCGTGTCTCTCTCACGACTGTCCACTCTCCTTTCTCTCTTTTTCTTCACTTCTAGCAATTCCTTTTCTTCGGTATCTTCCCCTTATTTTTAATCATCGTAAAGTATCAGAGACATTTACCTCAGTATTTGCTGCTAATTTAACTTTCAACTCATTTATACTTGGGGAATGGCAATATTAATTTCTCTATCATTTACTGAAAACCGAAGAAAATGAAAAATACCGAGAGTTCGGTTCGAATCTTCAGTTTTCTCCATTGAATCCCATTGATCCCGCATTCGAGGTAAAACATAAGTAATCGATTATTGATACGAGACGGAGGATATTCATATTTACCATATTGATTAAATGAGTGTAATAGATAGGTATATATGGATAAGTATAATAGATCAGTGTCTCGATCCTAAAAGAAAAAGAAATCGTAATCCGGCTGTCGTGAGAGTTTCGTGTCTTATTTCGAAAAGAAGTGGATCAGATCAATAATAGTATTGTCAAATGCAAAAGTCGACGACTCTCCGATTTGTGAGAGGAATTAAAATGCGATTTATACCAACGCGTGACAAGCTGAACGTGATCGAGGACTCACTTTCGAAGCAATCGTTCTAACATGTCGTTTTCGAATGACCTAGACGCATTTCTTATCGAGCAACTTCCATTTTCGATACATCAAATTAACAAAATGCACCTTTTTATTGAGATAATGGATATACCTATTAAACGCATTAATCGACGAATGAAGAATTAGTAAAAAAATTTCCACTGTATTTCCTGAATCAGTAACTTTATTCTCACTTTGCACCAAAAGGCTGGCAACTCGAAAAAAAACTCAACCGATTTTCAAAATTTCAAGAGTACTGTACTCCCGCATCCCTGAGGAAAATAGTTCCGGTAAATTGACTTGTAAAACGACGCTCATTGATAATGAATCTTCACTCGGTAAGAACAAGTTAATAATATTTTACGTATAATATTTAACGCTTCAAGCTTAGGCATCGTTAATACTTCCCGTTAGGTTTCTATATTCGAGTACTGCACTTTCTCCGTTCCACCGCATTTGTTTTCCGAAAACGTCCTCTATTTTTGTCAGTTTGGCACACTTTTAACACTTTTAAATTGTTAACGCTACGATTGAAATAAAACAATTAAATATAATTATAAAAAAACACTCAAACAAGCTCAGTTTATCATAGACACTTTATTTTTATAGCTGACACATATAAGCTTATTGTTCTCTTATGTGTTAAACTTTGAAAATATATTTTTATATAATTTTTTATATAATACAATGTAGATTACAAAACAAATTATTTTTAAACTTAATCTCTGTTGTGCGTAAAAGTATTTGTTTTAAGTAGATAAAAATAATTGAAACCCTGCTTATTGGCAATACTATAAGAACACTATAAATAAATTTTAATAATAAATATTAATTATTATAGACTAGAACAGAATGTAAAATAAACATTTATAAAAAACATGTAATAATTTATAAATATAACATCGTGTCGCATACACATATAGATACGATAAAATTAAAATTAAAATAGCATACAGCATATTAAGTACTGTGGATCAGAATGTATTGAGTGAGTTGTTTTACGTAATTATTAAAAAATAAAACAAAAAAACACAGCTTAATATATTTCGAGATCTCATGTTGATAAGTAAAATTAGATACTGGGTATTTTTCTCTAAAAGTTCGCACACATGGATATGTTTTGTCCCTGATTAATTAAATTAAAATTAAATTGGTCATTTCTATGAAATATTACATTTTTAAAACATCATAGATCAAGAGAGGAAGCATTTCTGTGTGGAATGTGTTTTAATCCTGCATACTGCCAACGATATATAGGAGGGCCATTCGTAAAACAATATTTCTGCTTAAGTGGATTATGATTTTCTACATAATACATGAGGTAGAAATTACACATTTCATCTTCATGAGTGCTACCTATCTTGGTCCATGTTTCACGATGACTTTCCATCGTGCATCTAGCTGCTAACTGATCACCAGTAGTTACAGATACATTATGAAGTACTGGATAAAACATTTGAGGTTCCATAGGATTTTTTTTGCCAAGCTCTATCCAACTTCCATCTTTTTTCACTACATATCCTGATACTACTTTGCCTAAGGAATGAGTATGTACTCGATATGCAAATGGATAAATTGTTTTATTTTCTTTAAGTGGGCAGGCCGCCTCCATATACTCTATTGTTTTAGGAGGTATTGAACCATCGGTTCCAAGTAAAAATACTCCAGCTAATTTATACAACGGATTTGTCGTATAATGCAGAAAAACTCCAGAATCATCTGTAGCTCCATTTTTAAATCGATCAACATTTAAGTAATGTACTTGAAGAACTAAATATTTAATGGGAGAATTTAGACCAACTTTGAAACCTACTTCTGCCGGTAACATCAAAGTTGGAGCATCTCTGGCCCAAGAATAGATAATCTGAAAAATTGTAACACTTAATTTTTGCTGAAATTATTTAATTTTGCACACATGATCATTAATTTCTTTACCTGAGAACCTTCGTTACATGGAGGAGCTGCTCTTCCCAATTGAGTATTGGAATTAGACATTTCGCCGCAGCTCCAAACTGCCATCTTACTGCCTGGTTTCGTACACCCATACAAGAGCATATGATGAGCTGTTCTCATTGTTGCATTTGGCTCAAATCCAGTAATATAATAACTTTTTGTTGTATTTATTTTAACAGGGGTACAAAGATACAATTCAGGCTGAAATATAATTTTTTAGCGTTGAATTAACTTTCCAAGTATTAAAACATTCTTAAAACGATTGAGAATCGAAATTATTAAAATGAGTAAAACGATAAATAGAGTAATTTTGAATTTGTTAACATATACTTCTGATTCCATAAAAAATACTTACTGTGTCCGGTGAAACATTCGGCATAAGAAGCGAATACTTTTTTGTGCACTGAACGACATTTAAAACGCTTATAATGAACAAAATAGTTATTAAATTTATTTTTTCTTTCATTTCCGTACTTTTTGTTTTCTGACAATATGTTTCCATATATTTTTTTGAGATAAAATTAAAATAAAATACTATTTAAAGGACATATGTCACTTTGTCCGTCAATACACAGCTGATATAACTACGTCAGCAAATTCGGATTTTTATCGATGATAGATTTTGGGCTGAATTACAAAAAAATCATTTTTAACGATTAAGAAGTGATTTGTCTTTTTAGAATATAATGTTAAATTGTCAAATATAAATTAAAGAATAACAAATAACAATGACCAATATCTAATTATGTAAATTTATGAAATATCGAGGTGTGTTCTGTAAACTACCTAATCACAGTTTTCCATGAGTATACTTCAGCGGATGATTTTTTAACATGGCGTGACTCATTCAAGGTATGGAGAGCTCATACTTGCTTATACATAAGCTCTATTCACGAAGGCAACAAACAAGCACGCGCCATT
The DNA here is from genome assembly GCA_037305995.1 of Sclerodermus sp. 'alternatusi'. NCBI lineage: Eukaryota > Metazoa > Arthropoda > Insecta > Hymenoptera > Bethylidae > Sclerodermus > Sclerodermus sp. 'alternatusi'. The sequence goes on along the minus strand of CM074547.1, from coordinate 3,440,163 downwards.
AGACGACGGATTGAGAAATGCGTAAAAATACTATAAATTTGGTTAATACAACTATTCAGCTTTAGTTATTTTTTGTCGATGAAGATCATTTATAAACAATCAATATGTTTGAGCCTGCAGAAGAAGGAAAGGTAACTTTTATACGATTCTAATTTTACATCTATATAACGTAATGAGATGGTGAAATTTAAATTAAGTTATTGTCTAAAAGAGAGAAGCTTGATCCTTTCCAAACAAATTATTTTATTCTTGAGGACTTCAAAATAAGTAAATTTTGTTCATCTTTAGTCGGTAGAGGGCTTTAATTGTTCTAGAACTAAGAGGTTATAATAGAACTAATTATGAATTTCTTTTTCTACATTTGTTATTATAATAGTTATCAGTGTTTTTGTATTGATTAAAATTAATTCTTTTAAGGATCTCTACATTCATGTAGGTGTTGTATTACGTGGAGGTAACACGAGAGAAGAAGAAGCTCATAGCTCAGGAACTTTGAATATTGTGGAATATGTAAGAAACAATATAATTCACAAAGGATCTTTTAATAATAATTTATTAAATGTCTTCCTTATTTTAGAGTTTTGGAAGATGTATAGAATGGAAACCAATTGAAGACTCTGTTGTATCAGAAAATCAAGATCAAGATCCAGAATGGTCTTTAGTTGATACCCACATAAGTAGAAGTCATGGATCTTCAGAAGGCTCAGATTCTTCCAGTCGATTAAGAACTGTTAGGATATTATTTTCTGAACTAAGATCTTTTCGTGTAAATCGTAGAGGACAACAACTCATATTAATGCAAAAAGATGGAACTACCTACGTTGCATTTTTTCAATGGTCTAATGCTGAAAGTTTTATAAATGCTTTAAAAGGTTTTATAAATTTTGTTAGAGCTCGCATGGACAGAAACTTATATCTAATAATGGATGAAGTTAGTACTGTATTAAATAAATCATTTGCCGAACTAGATTTATTTCAAGAAAACACATCAGATTATGTCTGGAAGTTCATGAAAAACTTACAAAATCGTCCTTATGAAACAACATTAGAAGCATTTAGCAAATTGGCAGATATTTGGTGTAGGTGTCAATAATTTTTATAAAATTGAATCTCTAAATTATTAGGTTTAATATTTATTTTTATTTTTTTTTCTTTTTTTTTTTTTCTTTTTCTTTTTCTATTCTTTTCAGTATATAAAGAATCCTTTAAGCGCCCAGTTGAAGAAGCAGTTGCAAATTTATTAAATGAATCTCTATCAATAGATGTTCCTCAGCCCTCTGTGTCTGTTGGTTCTGGAGAAGAGTACGAAGTAATAGGAGAACCAGGATCTACAGTTGTTTTACCTCCGCGTCCTTCGTGTCCTAGAGGTAAGCTAAATATAATTAATTAAAGTATAAACTTTTGTTTATAATGAAGTAAAATGTTTGCAGGACAACCTCTAACACAAGAAGAGTGGGATTCGTTTAAAGATTCAGAAGGTAGAGTTGTTGATCCAGATGCGGTGAAAGAAATTATTTTCAGAGGGGTAAATTTATTGTTATATATTTAAGTCCTACATATTAAATTTGATTGTAACATTAGCTCGTAATTACTTTTTATTTCTTAGGGAATTGCGCCTTCTTTACGATATGACTTGTGGAAGTTTTTGTTAAACTACTATCCTTGGAATTCAACATATACAAAACGATTGGAAATAAAGAGAAAAAAGACTGACGAATATTTTTCCATGAAATTACAATGGAAAATGATGACACCAATTCAAGAAAATCGATTTGCTGATTATAGAGATCGTAAAAATTTGATTGGTAATAAACATGTTATTAAAAAAAAAAAGAAAACTGATCTCTTTGGTTGTAAAACTTATTAATTATATAAATTTTCATTGCAGAAAAAGATGTGAATCGAACAGACAGAACACATCCATATTATTCTGGTGATAACAATCCACATCTGGCACAATTGTATGATATACTCATGACATATGTTATGTACAACTTTGATTTGGGCTATGTTCAGGGTATGAGCGACCTCCTTAGCCCTATATTATGTTTAATGGACAATGAAGTTGATGCGTTTTGGTGTTTTGTTGGATTCATGGACAAAGTTGTAAGTTTTGAAAATATTAAAATGTTAAATCTAACATATTAATCGTTTTAATTTTAATAGAGTACAAATTTTGAAATGGATCAAGCAGGCATGAAAGCACAATTATGCCAATTATATACATTATTGAGTGTTACTGAACCGCAATTAGCTCAGTATCTCACCAAACATGATTCTGGCAATATGTTTTTCTGTTTTCGATGGCTCTTAGTATTATTTAAAAGAGAGTTCAATGCAGTTGACATTATGAAACTATGGGAAGTAATGTGGACTGATTTACCTTGTAAGAATTTTCACTTATTATTATGCGCAGCTATTTTAGATACGGAAAAGAATATGCTGATGGAAAACCAATATGGATTTACTGAAATTCTAAAGGTAAACATAATTATGAGTCCCATATGATAATTTTATTAATTGATCAAATATAAATTATATTTAATATTACAGCATATAAATGACTTGTCCCTTCATATTGAATTGCAATGGACTTTGTCTAAAGCTGAAGGTATCTACCATCAGCTTATGTCAATTTCACATCAACTTCCTGATAGAGTTCGAACTATAATCGGTTTGGAACCTTTGAACAAAACATCACCGGATAACGAACTCAAGGAAGACGAAGTTTCTGATGATATTACTCAAGATAATGCATGTGGTAATAGCACAGAAGAAAATAATACTGAGACTGGTAGCGTTGAGCTTGGAAACAACGAAGTTTCTTTCGAGCGAGGGTTAAATTTATCATATATGTGAAGTTGATAATTTTGTATTACTCATGATTTAACGAATATGCACATTAATTACGAGGTGTGCAACAGTTTATGATTTAATTTTAAATGTATCATTTGTTATTATAACATTTAACTTATTTCCGAGAAATAAGTTTTCAATTTCAATAGATTAGCAATGCTTTAAATTTTAACCGCTTCTATTTTATGTATATATATGAATAATTTTCTTCTGTGTATCAAACATGTATACTTATCAATATAGCATTGCCACCTAAGATGTAATTGTTGCAAATTTGATAAAATACACAAATATCTTTATAAACCATTAAAACTCTGAATTGTGTAAAATAATTAAACGGACATAGATTTGTAATTAATTTATTAAAAATATGTACACGTTTCTTTGTAAAAAAAAAAGGATATAAGCAAATTTGTAATTATTAACTTTTGCTAGAATATAAAGACATTCAGAATTTTATTATATAATTCTTATCTTTTCTACAAAGAAGTAAAAAAATTTTAAAAATGCTTTAATAATTTTCTGCTTGTTATTAACTGTTATTAGATTCGAACGTGTCAACAACGAACCATTTTACCACATGAATAGAAAACTTCCTATAAATCAATTGAATTGTTTCCCAATAACTTACCTTAGTCAGATAATTGAAGTCTGTGCCAATTTTTAGTTTTTTAGTTTTCCTATTTCTCGTGCCCGTATATTACAAAATTATATCATCAAACTGCGAGTTTTGATTCTTTCAAAAATTTCGAAGTTTCATCGTTTAACAAAAAAAAAAAATTGCTAGCGAATATTGCAAGCGATTTTAGATATTACTTATACAAAGATATATTGCATATTTTTATTATCCATATACAAATACATAAATATTTTTGTGGTCGCTTAGTACAAACTGATAATTCATTGATAAAATTTAAATCATTATTAAAGAGCAATTCATTAAGATCACAAAATATAAATCTGTTCGGAACAAAATACCTAATACAACATAATCTTTTCTTTCTTTTATTACTTTCAGCTTATATATTTCTATACGAATATGTACTGAGTTACAGTGATTTCTCAGCGGAAGCCCATTTCTATATCATAGAAATATAAAAATATACTATCATTAATAGCATAAACATTGTCTTTTTATCATAGGCAACAACGTAATTTTTTCAACATCTTAATAGCATCAATCAGAATAAAATGATGCCAAATGATAGCACCTAGTGATTTACTAAATTTGCCATGGAGCAACAGTTTATTAAATAAGTTTCTTAAAAGAAACATCCTAAAAAACTCACAATGAGTTTATAGAATTAATAGTAAATAACATTGAGGCTGCCGCTGAAAATATTTTTTATCAGATTATAATATTTGCAATACAATCATTTAATTTCACGCAAGGATAATGTGCATATTTACATATAAAACAAAAATAAACGTGTATAGTTTCTTCGACATAAAACTATGAGATAGGCAGAGAGAGAGAGATATATATTAAAAATATATTGCACTTTTGTAAAGCAAATGATATCTTATTTTTAACTATTTTTCACGATACTTAGAGATATAGCGAGTACATACAGACTTTAAAAGCAATTAGCTAAAGTATGTCAATGGTAGGGTATAAAAAAATGATTCTTTTGTATATAGTTACTTAACATAAGCACATAACGGAGCATAAAATCAAGTCGTTGTAACGATATGAAAATAGAAGAGCATAATAATCCTAAATCCAGACTACTCTGGCATATTGTGCCAGTAAAAATGAAAACTCGTGACACTCTCCAGTAACTAATATCAATAATTATTCATATTATTATCAATATTAATTAATATCATTAAGATTACTGGGCATATGTTGAGAAGGCTTGCAATGTGCTACTATTTTACAACACTTACAAACCTATACAATTGGTCCAGGTATAATATAAAAGAAAACATTAACTCTTTAGTTCGATTACAATAAAGTTTGTTTGAAATTGAATTAAGCGATGTATAATCACCTTGTAGCTTTTTATTGCACCAATAATCACTAAAAGAATTGTGCTTAATATAAATTTTCTTCTTTAATATTGCAATCAATTAATATAATCATTTTGTGCCTTTTAGAAACGAAATTTTTCAATATCACGAGTTAAACATTTTGGGAAATATAATTATTCCCTAAATAATATTTTTTAATAATTAATCAAAAGTTTTTTACTGACAATTAACGTTGAATTTTCCAGTAACCAAAAGAAAAGTTTAAAATATTGACAAGTTTTTACGGGACAGATGTTTTCCTTCCCTGTGATTTATTTTTTTTCCTGTTAATATTGCGAGGCTTCATCCGCTGACGCAAATAACTCATCATCACTCCAATCATTGGCAAGTCCAACAGGCCCGTGGAAACTCTGTGATCTTGCAACATGACTAGAAGTAAGAGGAACTATTTTAACAAGCTCTTTAATGTATTTAGGAATAACAGAATAAGAACAAAGTATGTGTAACGATAGATAAAAGCATTTCTTTCAATCACATCAAGTCGCTAAGGATTCTTTTTTTTTCTATTTTTTATCAAAATTGAGAGGTGCTGTTAAATGTATAGCTGGAAATGTGCAAGCATTTTAGAATTTATTAATAGTTGATTTACATAAGCAATAATCTGCATACAAGCTAAAGTAATTAGTGATGTAATTAGAATTTCATAATTACAGTTCAATAAACAATCGCATTACGGTATTATCAGCTTTAATAACGAGTTAATCAATTTGCCTAGTAACAATCACAATGAAAAAAAATAACAAATAAAAATGAAAAATACGCAGAAGCAACAATGTTAAAAGAAAAGAAAACCATTTTTTTCAGGAGGTGAAATGTATATTAAAGAATTTATCTTGGTTGATGTGTTAGTACCTCTTGAAAAAATCTTTATCAGTAGGTCTAGCGATTTTGTATCGTACCACTTGCCTATATCAACCATCATTATCTTAGACTACCGATCGCTATCAGTCCTAACAACACAGTAAAATCATTAGCCTTTTATCCAGAGAAATGTTAGAAGGTTTCTTGTGTATGTGTATAAAAAAATATACATGTAATCCAATTACCTCGGAGAGAGAGTGGCGTTCGCATTTAATTTCGCTAAATTAGCTTTTCTTCTACCTTCCATAGCAGCTTTCATGGGGTCGTAGCTTTTGCGACGCTTCCAATTTTGCATCTCAACTTCTTTCGTATTCGGGACTACTTTTAATTTAGGCTTAGAGTTCTAGAGAGAGAGAGAGAGAGAGAGAGAGAATGAGAGTGAGCGAGGAAGAAAAAAACGAGAACCAATCGACGAGAGAACTCTTTTACAAAAACTTTCATAAATGAGGAAACTTACAATATTGGAAGTTCTACTTGCTCGCATACTAAAGCGGCCGGAATCAGTTCTTGCAATACTCGGAACGACTTCCGATTTGGCACGTGGTTCTTGAACATTTTTGGATTTAGCAGATGTGGAGACTGGCTTCACTGGCGATGATTCCAATCTTCCTCTCCGCAGACTAAAATATTGGGGAAAAGAAGAAAATATTGTGTCTTCTCTTTCACATCTGATATTTTGATCTGTCCGTATTGATTCTTAGTACCTGAGAGCTCTATTATACTTGGTATTGGAGAGGGAAGATTGAGCAACGGGATGATGCTCGTCGCTGCTCTCCGTATCGCTGGCCCGATGAATTTTCGACGTGTTTTGATGCAGACTATGACTCGTATCCTCGTCAGTTTCACCACCGGAGTCGACCAGTTGAGGCTGATACACCGTAATTCGAGCGGACATTGCAGATACAACGTTCTGCGTTGTTTGCAGATAGGAAGACGTCTCCAAATCACTGTCAGTCTCCTGTGCAGGTGCGCAATACGTTAAATTGGCGAGGCGTTTCACTAAATAAAGCTCGCTAAGGATTTCTTAAATTGCAATACGTACCAATTGAGGACTGCACGGAGGAGGACCATGATGATCGTCCAACACGTTCTCGTTGTCGGACCAATCGTTGGCCAGCGACAAAGCACCACCAGTTCCATGAAAACTCGCCGATCGTAGAACAGAATTATCATGACTGAAATGGAAATATTAGCGTTTTACCTTAGACGGGAGATTTTATTCGCTAATTCAACACTCACTTTGCGGAACCGTCTTCCGTGCTGTGTTGCTTTTTCGAGCCATCTATTAGCTTCTTCCTACCCTCTGCCGCCGCCTTCATCGGATCGTAGCTTTTCCTTCGTTTCCAATTCTGAAACTCTACTTCCTTGGAAGTGAGAGAAGAATTACTTCGAGTTGATTTCTTGTGATCCTTCGTAGCTTTTTGATTAGGTCTTTGTTGAGCGGAGCCACCATGCTACGGACATATCGTGTAATCAGTCCAGTTGATTACACTATATTGCACGTTATATCTGCATGAATCTCGAACGGTAACTTACATGCGAATTTTTTGGTGCTCTCATGCTGCATCTGCCACTGTCGGTTCTCGAGATGGACGGAGTTCTGGACTTGACAGATTCAGATTTCTTCAACGATTCCTTATTATAACTGCCAACGCTACTCGTCCTTGCACGATGATAGTTCTGCTGCTTGTTCGATACCGACAGTGGCTTAACTTCTACCTGAGATCGTCTTCGTCTCTCTTCCGGAGTTGTATTGGGCGTAGTATCAGACTCGCAAGCTAACCTAAATGTGCAAATCAATATTTAATCGACCGTTCCTCGGGGTCTATAGATTAGAACGTACATCTTATTGCCATTATGGACTTCTCGCGAATATTTACCTAGAACGTCTAATACTAAAGGCTCGATTTAGTTTAATTCCTGAAGAAATTGGAAGCGCGGAAGATTTGGTTTGGTAGTCGCCAGCTTCGCTACTACTGTCCGAAACTACTTGATATTTTCCTCTTGTAGACAGAGCATCGATATCGTTATTGTTGAAACTGCTATGTCGGGATACAGTCTTTGATTTGGAACTTCTAACGTTAGTATTACTCGCTGATCTTTGTATGCTCGAGTATGCTTGACAGTCAAAGTCATTCTTTAGGCTACTAATCTTTCGCAAAGATTGATCCTTTCCGTGAATTAAACTAGTTTCATGATAATTTGTTGTGCTATTGGATTTTCTTAACATGTAGGGACTGAAAAAGATATTTGGAAACTCGATAAAAATCATTTAAACCGATAGTTGCATACAATCTCATACACACACACACACACACATCAAACGAATTCCTGATATTACACACCTATTTTCGACGCAAGTAAAATATCCAACATTTTTAGCTTGTAAAGATGGTTTCGAAAGATTCTTCTGCTTTTCAAACATGGGTGAGTTTATGACTTTCGTTGTAGTTGACTTACGCGTAACGATAGGACTATTCGTAAGTTTCGAAGTGGTTGATCTGAGACGGCTTAAAATAGGACTATTCGTATGCTTAGAATCCTCATCCTGATACTTCAAGCTATCCTTCCTGGACGTATTAGATTCCGTAGTGTCGGAAGCATACTCTTTCCTATCTAACGAACTACTTCTCCTTCCCAATTGGCAGGAAGCAAATGTTCGGGACGGAGAATTCAGTGCATCTGGCGAGGCATCCTCGTACTTTGGCTTGTCTGGACTAAAATATTTTCGACCACTTCTTCGATTCTCATTGGCATTGATTCTCTTAAACAATGACTCTGATAAACTGCTTCTACGAGCGGAACATGAGTGAATTGGTGTACGTTGGGAACTATGAGGTGGAGTATTGTAACTATTACTAGTATCATCGTCGGATTCACCGCCAGAGTCAATCAGAGTATGCGTATTAGTTATTAAGATTCTTTCTTTTATTCGTAGGTAAGATTCGGTATCCAAACTGCTATCGCTTTGCTCCTATAAGACGAATGAGACTTGTTTTAGTATAAGTGCTGTACGAAATGTTAATAAAACTTCTTCACTTACGTGTCGATTACGTAAAGACCTTTGAGAATAAATGGGAGAGGGAATTTTGGTTGGAGTTAGTGGAGGTGTGCGTCCTATCAACGGTGGAAGAGAATTATGCTCTGCTACTTGAGTGGCCCATTCCGATATCCACGTATTACTGTCACGCGAAACGCTTATCTATAAAAGTGAAGAAAAACTTTTCAAAACTGTAATGGATTGAATATGTAATAAAGTTGCAATTGACCAACCTTAAAATTATGTACATAGGACTCGTTACACTCTTCTTCTGTTAAAATTCCTACGCTGAATACTTTGTCGATATCCATTCTAGCCTTTTCCTCATCTGTATAGTCTTTATGAATAGTGTAAGTTTCTGCAGCGCTTGCGGCACCGTCTGATCCACCGTCCGCAGTGCTAACATTAAAGATATCTAAATTTGCATTTGAGACATCGTCAGTGTTCTTATCCATTGTACAACTGATACTAGAAAGATTGCCATCTTTCTCAGTAGCAGTTTTAAAATTATGTTCTTTTAGGGAGCAACTGATATTAGATACTTTTTCAGTAATTTCTTCAACAGAGTTCTTCATTTTTTCCTCTTTTTCTGTTTTAGCGGTAACCTCGATATATTCTATATTTTTTGTATAAGATTTCTCACTTTCAACGTCATAATTACTTGCTTCGACACGACTCAAGTCATTAAAATTAGTAGCCTCTTCCGAAGTCCAATATTTGTTCTTATTAATATTAGAATTTAGTTCTAAGGAAAGATTCTGACGTGAAAATACATCAGGTTTCAATTGTTCATCTTTAAGTGGTGAGTTAGTTTGTTTTGAATTTTTTACAAAAGACTTTGAACCTAAGTATAAAAATAATTTATATTTACTTAATTTATTTAATAAAGGTAATAATCTTATTTATACTCTGATACCATAAATGATTAAAACTCAAAGCATTTGGTATTCAGGAACTTATGAATTATGAAGGAGATGTTTGAAGTACTTGAAATGAATACTAAATACTTTGTGAAGGATGACTTCATAATGACTCATACTTAACTATACAGTATATGAGATTGAAGATAGTTATTTATAATAAATGAGGTTTTTAATTACTTTCTTAACTTATATGAATGCTCACCTAAGTTTCTTAATTTGTCTGATACGTCAATTTTTCGTTTTGTTTCATCTTCATTACTAAAATAACCTTCAGAATGAGTACTGGGAACATTCTGTTTTTGAGTTATATTCGGAGATAGCAATGGCCCAGATTTCTTTGAATTTACTTCAATCTAAACATTAATATTATTCACATAAAAAGCTAATAATTACTCATAACTTATTAATTATATTAATCTATATACCTTGGAAGTAGACAAATTTCTTTTATGCCTTGCATTGTACTTCTCAAACAGATTTTGGTATTTCGCTGTGCCAACTTCCTTATTACTACCAAAGTCGATTGTAAAAGCTAAAGCGGATTGGGTGACATGATTGCCAGTGGCGTTACACGAATCACTCTCCAAAGTGCCTGTATCGTTAGAATTAGTATCCTGTAAATGATTAATCGATCCAAATTCCTTTCCTTCCTCAGTCTCTTGTGACATTTGATTGTCCCTGGTAGTAAATTCAGAATTAACAGACTCGACAAACTCATCTACCACAGACTGTCCTTTGCTGTTGGAAGTGATATTAACGGACGATGCCGAATCTACCCTTTGCACACTCTTTCTTGCAATGCTATTGTCAGACGGTTCTGTCAAAAGTTTAGCGTCTACGTTTTCGCTCGTATTCTCCACTTCCATATTCACAGCCATTCAATACTCCAATTAAAAGCATTCGTAATTTTCGGCTAAATATTGCAATGCTACATTCGGAGAAAATGATTAAAAAATATTTATGTTACAATCACATGTCGTTACCTACTACCCTAAACACGACATGGATAACATTCGTCCATAATCGTCAATGAAAAGTGTCATCAGGGGTCGAAAACTCCCCACCCCCGCAAAAGTCAAGCATTAACCGCAGCGCTATCTGCCAAGGGCTCTTCTATTTTTTATGTGCAAAATCCTACATATATATAAGCACACATGACAGAGAAGATGCGTGATACATATGCATGTAACGGAGATCATATTCCCGCAGTAAGTGTGTTCTTGATTAGCTATCATTCGATTCATCATTAATCAAAATGAAAAGAATTCCAGTCGATATGAATATCACCCTTAAGATTTTTCAATGGGCCAATGGAAATTCTCGAGAGTACGAAAAGAGGAAAAAATCAAGTTTATCGCGTATTTGACTGGTAAACACTGTATCCATAGGAATCAAAGAGGGGGAAACGGGAACAAAAGAATGATGCGAGTTTTCCGTGAGAAGAGGGAAATTTTCATGTCAGATTTACGAACATTTCGCGAGAAATTTTTTACGCGTAGCGCTACTTCAGATCTTGGTTGTCCATGGTCAATGCTTTTTGTGGTATCCTTGCTTGACAGTTACTATTGAATTACATTAGATTGTATTTGAAATTAAATGTAAATAGGAGAATGAGTGACAAAAGGTCGCTGTAGACCTTTATAAGGAATTACAGCGATCGTTTAGTTTACGACTAAACAAATGATTTAAAATCATCTTGAGAGATATCGAAGAGGATATATAGAAAGTTCTTTTTTTTCTCTCGGTTTGGGCCGTTGATTTGCACGGTATGCTTTTCCGTTAAAAGTCATTTAAATTGTGTCTTCCCTCGTAGTTTAGTCTCCTGAGAAATATCGCAAAGCCGGTCATCATTTGCCCGAGAAAGACTTTTCTTCAAATTTATTACCAAGAGGGTTCACGATACTGTCATCGGTATATTCCAAGATTCTCTCAATTCTCATTTAATTCATTCTTGTTCGATATTTTACTATTTATGGGCATGATCGCTGATTTTTACCTTTCGAAGCCGATCTGATATCTCGTAGTAATTCATGTGTTTTTAATGAAACATCCTATTGTCAGCTTAAAAAAAAAAATAAACATTTGTAGAAAAGGAGATTATGATTTGGAGCTTCTTCTTTTTTTGCATTTCTTTCTTTTTTTTTGCTTTTCTCATTAATCAGATATTGCAAGTTCGGTGTAAAATTTCAGATACAAACATGGAGCAGGACACAGAGTATATGAAATTGCCATTGGAAGAGCGCTGTGTACATAAGGTATTATTTTGTAATATTTGAGTAAAATGAATTCAGCTGAAAAAAAAATTTTTTAATATTTTTTGTTTTTTTCTTTTGTTTTGTGTTTTTTATTTTTTTTTATTTTTTTTTTCCTTTTCTTTTTTTCTTACAGTTATGGAGAGCTCGTTTGCATGGCTATGAAGAATGTGTCAAGACGTTTCAGTGTATCGATAATGAGAAGTCACCTGAATGGAACAAATTTGTGGGCCTTATTAAAAAATTTGTGCTAGATAGTAATGCTGCGGCACAAGAGAAAGGACTGGAAGCTACTTTAGCTTTTGTAGAAAATGCTGCTGTTGCTGGGAAGTAAGTACTTTATAAGCTTTTGCTCTATAATGTACCTTTATGAATTATATTATTCTGTTTTCTGACAGAACTGTTGGAGAAGTTATGAATGGCATTGTTACAAAATGTATTGCTGCTCCAAAAGCAAAGACAAAAGATTTAGCTGTGCAAATAACATTGATGTATATAGAAATTGAAAAGCATGAAGCAGTTCAAGAAGAATTATTAAAAGGGACTGAAGCAAAGAATCCAAAAATTGTTTCTGCGTGCATTGCTGCTTTAACTTTGGCCCTAAGGTACTGTTAAACGTGCTTATATTAGAATTCATTAAATTTGTTTCAACTTATTTTAATTTCCCCTTATTATAGAGAATTTGGGCCTAAAGTTATTAATTTGAAGCCATTAATTAAAAAAATGCCAAGCTTCTTAGAGGATAGAGATAAAGTTGTTAGGGATGAAGGTAAAGCAATGGTTATTGAAATGTACAGGTATGTATAAATAAATCTTAAAAATAAGTATAGAATAATTGATTATGAAATTCCTGTACTATACGTTTGTAGGTGGATTGGAACACCTTTAAAACAACAATTAAATACATTGAAACCTGTTCAACTCACTGAGCTGGAAACAGAATTTAACAATATAAAATCTGAGAAAGTAATACCGAATCGTTATTTAAAATCGCAGAAAAAAATAAATAGTAATATTGATTCTGTGGCTGGTGAAGATGGCGAAGGTAATATTATATATTTTTTTAGTATTTCGATCTAATAATAAATTAATTTCTTTACTTTAAAGATGTTAATGATGACGATGAAGCGGCAAGTGCTCCTGATGTAGATCCTTACGAATTGTTAGATCCAGTTGATATTCTGACTCAGCTTCCAAAAGATTTTTATGAAAAGGTTGAAGCTAAGAAATGGCAGGAGAGAAAGGAAGCTCTTGAAGTGTTAGAAACGCTTACGAAAAATCCGAAATTGGAGAATGGAGATTATGCAGAAATAGTGAAGATATTAAGAAAAATGATAGCGAAAGACAGTAATGTGGTGGTAGTTGCATTAGCAGGAAAGTGTTTAGCAGGTTTGGCTAGTGGCTTGAAAAAGAGGTTCCAGCCTTACGCATTAGCCTGTTTGTCTGTGATTTATGAGAAATTTAAGGAAAAGAAGCAAAATGTTGTGCTAGCTCTCAGAGAGGCTGCTGATGCTATATTTCCCAGTATTAACGTTGAAGTTATGTTAGAAGATACTTTAGCAGCCTTGGAAAATAAAAATCCTTCTGTAAAAGCCGAAACAGCTGCTTACTTATCAAAGTGTTTTGCCCGTACACCACCAACGGTTTTAAACAAGAAACTATTGAAAGCCTATACCGGGATTCTGCTAAAAACTTTGAACGAGCCTGATCCAACGGTTCGAGACAATTCAGCGGAAGCTCTAGGAACGGCGATGAAACTGGTTGGTGAGAAAGCCATGTTACCATTTTTAACAGATATTGATAATTTGAAAGCAACAAAGATAAAGGAGTGCGCGGAAAAGGCTGTAATCGTAGTTAGAGTTCCTACTAGCAAGTCGGCAGTTGAAAGGCCAAGTACTGCTCCAGCTAAGACTACATCGAAAGCCAAAGAGGCTGAAACAACAGCCTCTAAAATGGTTAAGAGACCAAATAGTACTGCAGTAACCAAAAAAGCTGTAAGGAAACCATCCGGTGCGCTTGCAATGAATTCTGCAGGTTCTAAGAAAGCTTCTCCAAAACCACAAGCCGAGAGGAACTTGAGCAACGAGGAAGTGGATGAAATTGCAGCACAGATCTTACCCTCGGAGATCATTTCCGGTCTTGGTGATGGTAACTGGAAGAATCGGCTGAGTGCAGTCGAACAGCTTTCCGATAGTATCAAGCAAATGAATGCAGAAGATGTAAACACGCAAGTGTTGGTTCGAATTCTAGCAAGGAAGCCAGGTTTCAAAGATACGAATTTTCAGGTCTTGAAGCAAAGACTGGAGATCGTGAAGATGTTAGCGGATAACTATCCATTTTCAACAACAGTCGCCGAATCTTGCATTACAGAGATAACAGAGAAATTGGGAGATCCCAAGAATAGCGCGACAGCTGCCGACGCTTTGACCAGCATCGCCGAGGCTACGAGCTTCGAGTACGTCGCGGATGAAACTATAAGCTTTGCCTTTAATCAGAAGAACCCTAAGGTTCAGCAGGAAACGTTGTTGTGGCTGTCCAAGGAACTAATGGAATTTGGCTGTGCGGTTAATGTGAAATCATTGATAGAGCATGTTAAGAAAGGGGTGACAGCGACCAATCCTACAGTTCGTACGGCAGCGATAACTTTTGTGGGAACCCTGTACATCTTTTTGGGAAAGTCCCTACTGATGTTCTTCGAGAATGAAAAGCCAGCGTTGAAACAGCAAATCGAACAAGAATGTGAGAAACACAATGGGGAATCTCCGCCGGCGATCACTCGCGGTAGAAGTAAGAAAGCAGCCGAGGAAAACGAGGATGGAGAAATAGAGGAGAAGTACGTCGAGATTGAACCGGATATAAATGATTTGTTCCCTCGAGTCGATATCGGCAATCAAATTACGGAAGCTTTGCTGAACGAGTTGACCGACAAAAACTGGAAAGTCCGTAACGAAGGACTTCAGAAGGTGAGCGCCATTCTCGGCGAGGCCAAATTTATAAAAGGATCTATCGGTGATTTGCCGCAGAGTTTGGCACTTCGCTTGGTAGACAGCAACAGTAAAATTGCACAGTCTACTTTGGGTATTTGCCAGGCTTTAGCCATTGCCATGGGTCCTGCGGCGAAACCTCATATCAGGACTCTATTTCCTGGCTTCGTGCAGTGTCTCG
Source organism: Sclerodermus sp. 'alternatusi' (assembly GCA_037305995.1). Taxonomy (NCBI): domain Eukaryota; kingdom Metazoa; phylum Arthropoda; class Insecta; order Hymenoptera; family Bethylidae; genus Sclerodermus; species Sclerodermus sp. 'alternatusi'. The sequence goes on along the minus strand of CM074547.1, from coordinate 3,425,032 downwards.
GAGACAATAAAAATTGGATCAGAAGTGCCGCGATAGCCTGTATAGATACGTGGGGCGATCAATGCGGATACAAAGAATTCTTTGATGGAGAAATGATAGGTGATGCCTTGAAAGCTGGTTCTCCCGTGCTGAGAGCCGAGCTTTGGAATTGGCTGGCACAGAAACTACCTCTAATCACTCCCAAACAAATCTCCAAGGAGGAACTTCTCATATGCTTGCCACATCTTTACAACAATCTGGAGGATCGTAATTCCGAGGTGCGAAAGAATGCTCAAGAGGCTGTCCTGGGTTTCATGATACATTTGTCATACGAGGCTATGGCTAGGAATACGGAAAAACTGAAACCCGGATCAAAAACGGTGGTTTTGACTGCTTTGGAAAAGTCGAGGTCTCACTTGCCAGTGAAACCATTGCCTAAAAAAGCAGCGCCCGAAGAGAGCGTTAAGGTCGTGAAGAGTGGAGGAGCCACCAAAGCTTCCAAGTCTATAGTGAAGCCTAAAAGTGCAGGAGTCTCCACCGCCAAGCCCAGCAGTGGTAGGAAAAAGGACGACGTTGACACAAGTCCTTTACTCGTGGTCAATAACTTGAAACATCAAAGGTTCATCGATGAGCAAAAACTGAAGATTCTTAAATGGAACTTTACCACACCTAGGGAAGAATTTGTCGAACTTCTAAAAGAACTGATGACCGCAGCAAATGTCAACAAATCTTTAATGGCTAATATGTTTCATGCTGATTTCCGATATCACCTTAAAGCCATCGAATCACTGACCGAGGTGAGTAAGTCCTAGGCTCTAGACCGACTCCGAGGATTCTAATGTTATCGTTGTTCGCAGGATTTACCAGAAAATAGCAAGGCACTGGTGTCTAATTTGGATTTAATTTTAAAATGGTTGACATTAAGGTTTTTTGACACCAACCCTTCAGTCTTGCTGAAAGGCTTGGACTACTTGCAAATAGTTTTTAATTTCTTGATAGAGGATCAGTATCACATGTTAGATCACGAGGCAACCTCGTTCATACCATACTTAATTATTAAAGTAAGCGTCTTAACTTTGGACCGTAACGCATCGCAAAACTCGCAAATTAACATCGTACTCCATTCGGTTCTTTCTTTCGCAGATCGGTGATCCAAAGGATGCCGTTCGAAACGGGGTGCGAGCTCTATTCAAGCAAATTGCGTTAGTTTATCCAGTGAGCAAACTGTTCCCCTACGTAATGGATGGATTAAAATCGAAGAATGCGAGGCAAAGAACGGGTAATTATATGACAAGAGTTGTGTAGAAAACCGTAATAAAATCGATTTTTCCTCTTCGCGATTGGTCAAACCGATACTTCTTGTTTCAGAGTGTCTTGATCAGTTGGGTTCTCTCATCGAGAGTTATGGAGTCTCCGTTTGTCAGCCGTCTCCGTCGGTTGCTTTGAAAGAGGTGGCCAAGCAAATAGCGGATCGTGATAATTCGGTGCGAAATGCAGCGCTGAACTGCATCGTTCAAGCGTTCTTCCTCGAAGGAGATCGTGCACTGAAACTCATAGGACAGGTAATTGAGCGGCAGTTTGACATTGTGCACGTGTGATGATGGAACGGTACTCAAAGGGTTTGCTCGAATGAATTTGTTCATTCGATAGATTTCAGAGAAAGATCGTTCTTTACTGGACGAACGAATCAAGAGAGCAGCGAAGAATCGACCAACAAAAGTTTCAGCACGAATCGTTGTACCACCAATTGCTTCTATTCCAACCATTGCTCCTTCTGACGAAGTCGAGGAAGAGTACGAGGAAGAAAACGAGGATATGCCAGAACCTCAAATGGAGCTTATGAATGATTTGTAAGTGTCTATTGTAATGTCTCGATAAGTTCTTTCATTAACACATGATCTCTCTCTTTCTCTCTCTCTCTCTCTCTCTCTCTCTCTTTTGCTAACACTACATCTTTCACAAGAGTCCGCTGAATTAACAAACGCGCATTGTATTTCTCAAATAATTCATGTATATTCCTGCTCGTTTTTTCGACTGGCTTACAGGGAGAATGATGAAGTAATCGTCAAAGCTGACTCTAATTTAAGTGAGAATGGAGCGCTTTCCAAAGGCACCCTAAAACTTAACACTGTAGAAGACTCGAAGAATCAATTTAATCGCGAACTTAAGCTAAAAGTTAGTCCACCCAATTGGAATCTTGATGAATGGGAAAAGAATGAAGCTGGAGCAAAAACGTTTGTTTTGATTATTTTTGTTTCTGTTTTTGTTTTTGTTTTTCTTTTTCTTTTTATGTTTTTTCTTGGACTGAAAATTATTGTTGGGTTATATGGTGTTGGGCTGACGTAGTTATAGAAAAAAAAAAAAAAAAAACTTTTTGGTGTATGAAAATTTAAGGTTTCCAGAAAGATCCATGCAGTCGATCTCTTGTTCGAATTATGAGAAAATCATTGCTTTTAGGAATTCCCCGACTTCGACGCAGAAGATATCTGGACCGTTTGGCTTGGATATGGAGTTCCTGAGGAGTATCGAGCAAAGCGCGCCTGCCAAGTGCAGAAATCCAAAACTTCTTGAGCCGAGTTTCATGGATTTGAATGAACCCATTAATATTTTGAATCCACCGAAAGCTCAGTGAGTAATTGCCAAGTCTCGTTTGATAGTTGAAAAGCTAAGAAGGAGAAACTGAATTATGCGTCCTTTGTAGAATGATTCCAATTTCTCCGCCGAAACTTTTGGTACCAAAGTCGGCGACGATGTCACCCATCGGTTTATCAAAAGATGAAACTTTAGAGAACAATATCATTGCAATGGCAAGTTTGGATCTCCCACTTGCGCTGCAGGCTATGAACAGCATAGAGACCGTAAGTATACGTCGACTTTAAGCCGAAAATAAATCTACTCACGAATAATACGATCTTAACACAATGATTTACATTCAGGTACTGAAATCGAATCAAATTACATCGTTACAATCGAAAGAGGACAAATTTATCTCTTCGGTGAATATGCAGTTGAAATTCTTACAAACGTACTCGTTACACCAAGGTAACGCAGAAGTATCCAAAGCATTCAGGCTAATATTTTTAGTAACGCTTCTGGTAAGGCCCTTATCGATAAGATACGCAATTCGCGTTTGTACGCATGTGTACACCATTTTTCAATATGAAATATATTTCATTCATTTAGTTCTACGATTCTGGTGTACTTGGAAAGAATGTCCCGTTGAGCCACTTGAAGGAATTGGTCGATTTGATGATTAGTTTTCTCGCTGAAAAGAAATTTGCTCGTTTCCACGAGGGGGAAGCCTATTATCGTGTAATCAATACAATCATGCTGAAAATAATCGACAATTCAAATCATACCACTATTACATGGTGAATAACTCGTTTACCCTTGCTTCGTAAAAAAGCAAACATCTGTTTTTTCAATACCGCTCAACTTGTTATGATTTTCTTTTTAGCGTATTAATTAAATTGCTGCACGAATGCGCTGAGTCCAATAACCCTCCAAAATACGAAGAATTGGTCATGAAGTGTTTATGGAAAATAGTTAAGACAATACCCAATTATGCCGCGGACTTAGATTACGATACTATTCTTCTGGAAGTTCACCATTTCTTTAAGGTAATTCATTGGCGAGTGAACGTAGCTCTTATCAAGATTGTCAACGATTTTTGTGATTTTCTACAGGACTACCCATCTTTATGGTGGAAAAATAGAGATTCGGACACTCCGTTGAGAACAATTAAAACTGTCCTTCACAGTATGACCAGAGTAAAAGGAAGAACTATCTTAAGTCATTTGACTCAAATCAATAACGCAAATGAATCAGAGTTGCATTCATACTTAAATAGACTCATAGCGGTAAGATTCGGTCGTGCTTAAAGTAATATATGCATACAGCCGCGTGTTGCGCTTTGATAGATCAAACATGCAATCGCTTGACTTTCCAGACACTTAAACCCGATGACCTTAACAGTATATCAAGGGCAAATGTAGAGAGAAGTCAAAGAACTGGCAATGCCACGAGGAATCAAAAGCACCTATCTAAGATGACGCATCAGCAGCTGTCTGAAATATTTAAGAAGATCGGATCGAAACATCATATCCAAGAAGTACGTAATTCGTAATGATGATTGATTTTTGATCGAATCATCCCATCTTTAAGATTATCGTCTGAAAATCTCCGATGTTATTATCTCAGGGATTAACGCAATTGTACGACTTCAAACTTGAATATCCGGAAGCAGACGTACAACCGTTCTTAGTCAAGTCTCATCAATTCTTCCAAGATTTTATAGAAAAAGGGCTACGGGAAATCGATCTAGCTCGTAAAAATCAAACTCTCATAAAACAAGAAAACAATCAATATACGACAGGTACATGATTATTATTGAGATATTTGATCGAACAGCAAACATGCGCATAATAAGTCCAAGAACTTAAAGTGGTAATACAAAACTTGTACAGGGACTTCAGAAACTGCAGAAACAATTTCTGAAGAGAAAAGCCTAATGGATCCGATGCACAGGCTTGAAAAACTTAAAGCTCTGGAAGCGCAATGCAGAACAGCAAGCCAAAATCCATCGAGTCCAACATGAATTATCAACGTTACACTTATCATAATAGATAAGGTATTGATTTTATCAGTTAAATAGCCTAATCATAATGTAATTCTTAAATATTTTAGAAGTAGTTATATATATATTTTTTTTTTTAAAGACAATTATATTTGGTAATATAATTAATTTGGCGTGTGGAAATGGTTTTGCAGGATTACAATGTTTTTGCTGCTTAGATTCAGGATCATTGTACCATCAAACCAGTCCTATATATATTCAATATGACTATCCAGTACGAGATTAACAGTAGTTTAGGATTCAATCCCTTCTTGATAGTTGTGTATAACTCGTGTTTAATAATATTATATTTATAATTGAATAAGCAGATAAAATATATATGAGATATGATGGAGTATCACGATTTTAGACTGACTCCACAGGCCATTTTATTATATTCAGTTATATCTTTAATAAATCGTTTCATCTCTTAATCGAAATTGTCGTTCTACGTTTATCAATCATTTTCTATTTATTATTCATAATTTTCTTTCAATAGAATTATTTAGTATTTCTTTTTAATAAATAAGCATGTGACTTTGATGTGACTCGATAAAATACATATGAGATATGGAACATCACGATTTTAGACTGACTCCACAGGCCATTTTATTCTATTCAGTTATGTCTTTAGTAAGTTGTTTCGTCTCTTAATCCAAATTTTGTCCTACATTTAGAAATCATTTTCTATTTATTACTCATACCATTTTCTTTCAATAGAATTATTTGACAATTTCTCCTTAGAAATATGTGACTTTTTGATTAAAATTATTTTATAATTATAATCTTATTTTATGCTTAAGTATACTTAATAAAACTTTTTGTACTTAATGTGACTATACGCTAATTATCTTTATTGCTTTCATTATATTTGATCCATGACTAATTTTCGGTAGAGTTCCAAATTTCTTTGGGAAAATAAGTGATATCTATTGTATATTTGTGAAAATTTAGTATGAATTTTATTAAATATATATAGATATATAAATACATATGCATATTTATATTTATATATATATATGTCGAGTGCTGAGAAATAGCAATATACATATATAGGTATCATTTTTATCCAGCGATGTACAAAATTTCCAATAAATCGTCAATCAATGTGTCACAAAATATTACTCGTATTCCTTTTATTTTTTATGATATTCTTTTATTTAGTTACATTTTCTCAGCACACTTAATAACATTTATTAGATAATACTATTAATATTTACAAATAAAAGTTAAAAATTATGCACTTTGTTCAGGATATTTTTGTTTCTTATTGTTCTTCTTTTAAAATTAATTTTGATAAATTATAACATAAATATCCAAAAAATTGTTTAATACAACAGTAGTAGTTTTCAAATATAGTTCTATGTTTATAGTGATTTCTCATAAAAAATATTAAAAATATATGTGTATACTGGTTGATGCACAGCAACACCCAGATTTGTAATACTATTAAGTATAGTATCAACATACAAATATGCAGTACCATGGTAATAAATTCACTATTATATACAAATGGACTATTTAGATGCGGTATATGAAAATACATATATATATATATATACACGCATCGTTAAGAGCTATTATACAAGTACATTATTTAATGAATCGTATGGCATGAACATATTGTACAAAATTTATAATACATATTGAAGTACCATATTAATCAATTTTTTAGTAAACTGGTTGTTTGAGAACTATTTTAGTTCAATAGAATTACTTCCATAGGAGCAATGTTAATCTCTTTCACAAGGAATATCTATATAGACTCTGTTGGGCTAATAAAAAGTGCTGTGAGTGCAAAAACTAGGAATACAAATCCTCCGATGATAGTCACTGTAAAAAGAGGTAAATTACTAATGTACAGAATATTTTATGTAAATTTGATAATACGAATGCTGACTTGTACCAGTTCTGACTGAAATTCTTTGAGCAATTATTCTTCCACCCAATACAGCTAGGCCTGTGCAAAATGAATGACCTAAAACTCCCCCTATTATCACTCCATAAACATCCTGGTGGAAAGAGATTTTTTAGAAAAATACGAAGCAATGATATTTAATGAGATTTAAAGTCAAATATAACTAACTTCACGGGCAGCAAGAATAATGGTGGTAAGTTGAGAACGGTCACCCCATTCAGCAAGAAAAGTCAATGTAAAGGCTTGCAGATATATTCTAGAAAGTAATAAAAATGCACTAGTTTTTGTGGTTTTTCTGATAACTCCAGTTTCAGGATCCTGAACTAGTGTGCTCACTACTTCCTTTTCATACTAAAAGTTATATTATTTAAGCATTATTTCTGTTCTTTCTATTCTTTGGAAAATTTAACAAGATTTTTATATTTACCTCATCATCACGCTTTCTTAAATCTGATTGCACTTCCTCTAATTCTTCTTGAGCCTCTGTATTTGACATATAATAACCATCTCTCAACATTTTCAATCCAAATAAGGCAAATAATGCAGTTGATATATAATATGTATACGCTCGTGGTATAATAGTGGCAGCATAGCCAAATATAACTAAAAAGACAAAATGGATATAAGTTAAATTGATTTGTTAACTAAATATTTACATTGTCCAATTATGCTAGGTAACTACCCGAAAGTATTGTCATTAATGCCAATGCACTAATAGCACCAGTGAATACAGTGAGACGTGGATGTTTCATTGCCATAATAGCTGCAATGAAAAATGTTTTATCTCCTAATTCTGATACTACAATAACAGATAAAGAAGCAACAAATGCATGTAAAAATCCTAAATTATCCTGCGGTTGTTGTGAAGTCAACTCCATAGTTTTCTGAAAATAGCAATAACTTAGTTCACTATTTTTCAATAATTAACAAATATTGTTGATCCAAATTCAAAATATTAATTTACCAATGGTGTGACGGATATTTGAATTTTTTCATTTTCCTGTGGCTCATTTTCAGCAGATACCAGTGATAAAAAGAAGTAAATCAATAATAATGGTGAGAAGCAATTTTTAAAGAAATTTCTAAAAGAATTATTAGTTTCCATTTTATGTTTTATTGGCTGGGCACGTATCATAACCTTAAATTCCCGGTAAGTTTTATTGCTCTCATTTGTATTTTTTCAATTTTATTTTATACCGCTTTACATTAAGAAAAAAAAAACAACTATGGTTCCAAGTATCACCGATAAATGGTAGGAAAAAGCCTTGATTGGTTTTGATTAAAAAAAAAGCACTTATGCCAGCCTCGGATGATCTGAAGCTTCCGAATAATTAAGAGCAGCTAGAAATAATGATCCATTTATTTCAAGATTATCTTTGCAAAAAAAGAGGGTACTTAAACAAACGCCCATTTGTCTAATACCGTAATCGATAAAGATAACGGAATACTGATTGGAGTACTTTTCTAGCTGACGTTGTTCAGAGGCCGTTTTATATTTCCGCCATTAATACTTGAACGTCAGAAAAAAGGGAAAATATTCACGCGTTCCAACTCGAAGGATAATTAGGTAAGAAAAAACTCGCAAAGCGTCAGGTAAAAATGAATTAAAAATAGCTGTGCAAGGTATTAGAAATTTTTAACAATTCAGGGCTTATAAAATCGTTTATTTCATAAGTAGATGTATACATTTAAATGTACAGTGTATAAATATTATACAGAAAGAATGTACATTCAGTGAAACGATGAGAAGGGCTCTTTTAAACGAAATATGCTGCGAGCTGTGCCATTTTATCCTTCGGAGGACGAGGTTTTCCGCGGCTTCGTCCTTTGGCAGGACCTCGCCCTCTGGTAGCTACTGGCTTCGAAGCAACTGCACGATGTTTTTCCACCAAGGGTATAAAAGCCGATGTACAAAACACGCATCCTGTCATTTCTGTAGCTTCGTTGGGGAGTTTGCTTTTGTCCTAATAACAATGTCAATTAAGCTGGAATGAAAGCCTTCCTTCGAAAGCAAAGTGTTTCATCGAAGGAATGGATTGTATGAAAAGATTACCTGCTTATATTCAACTGTCACCAATTGAGCACCGCATTCGCAAGCCTCAGTATCCACAGTCACCTTGTGAGCATTTTCGAAGAAATGAATAATAACGTCACAACGATTGCATCCGAGCTTCCACTTTGGTGCAGAAGATGCATCGAGTACTAAAATTCCTGAATCGCATTCCAGGCAATTGCAAACTCCATTTGAGTTCAATCCATGGGGACAGGTCGGATGGGTGCAAGAATTACAGCCATTCATTCCCTTCTTCATATCCCTGAATGGAGGATTGTTATAGCAGTAAGGGCAGAATGTATAACTTTTTCCTCTAGCTCCCGTTGACCATGATAATAGTTCAAAATCGTCTAGGGGACACTTCAGTTCTTTGTAGATTCGAATATTTCCGTTTTGGGGTAGATTGTATGTTTCATTGCAGTGCGCGCAATGCAATCTAGATGGTTTCGTTTGTATATATTTCATATATCGACGGCATTTACCACATCTGTAGAAAATATTGATGAATTGACACAGCGAGTTGGATTATGTCCGACGGTGATTTTGCTTTTGCTTTAACTATTACCTGGAATGCGCTTTTCCAGAAGCAGACAGCAAAGAGAAGGACACCTCGAACAATTGATCCATAGCCTCTATATTTTGCACAAAGTAATGAAATTTTTGTTTAAAAATTTCTACCGTATGCTGCAAGACAGCATAAAAATTTGCTTGCCCTTGAGCAATCAAATTTAATTGTTCCTCTACGGCCGACCTCATCGTGGGCAAAACTAACTCGGGATCTATCTGTAATTGTTGAAATTACAATATGGAATGAAACAATATTTTGCTTCTACTCACTTTTTGGTAGCCATGCACCAAGACAATACCAAGCGACGTTGGTACTAATTTTCTCCCACCAGCAACAGTCACATAATTCCTTAAACAAATATTATTTATGTGAACTGGAATGGAAGCATCAGTTCCAATTCCATGCTTCTCCATAAGTGAAATTAGCTCAGCTTCTGTTAAATAATCCGGCGGTTGAGTGAAATACTCAACCAACTTTACCTAAGAATTTCGAAACCAATCATAAGTACAAAGCTACAAAGATCTCTTGCTGAAAAATTATTTAAATGGATCACCTCCTCTATTTTAATCCTTTCTCCAACAGTGATTACGTGAAACATTTGATCGGTATTAGGTGATTGGCTGTGAAGAATATTGGTAAATCCACATTCTTTTATCTTTTGATAAGACTTGGTAAAAGTTTCCGTTCCTACTTCAAATTTATAAGTAGTAACTAAATATTTACAGTCGTGAGAGAACTATAAGAAAATGGTTGTATTAAATATCATCAGGCTTCGCGAAATAATACAGAAATTTAACTATTTCCTTACCGATGCAACAAAATGTTTCACTATGTAGTCGTATAATCTGTACGAATCTCCATCAAGAGATTTATCCGTGGCTATTTTTATTGGTGTAATAGGAGGATGATCGCCAACGTCATGACCTTTCTTTGGCTTATTTATTCCCTTTAATAAAGCCTGAGAAGTTTGATAACCCCAATTTGAGGTATGTTTTATTTCCTTCAGTATAGATCTGTTATAAAACAAAAAATTAATCATTTCAAACGGCGCATCTTTTTATAAATATTTTTTAGTTAAAATCACGAGCGTACTCTGCATCGAAATTTTCGGGGTACGAAGTAGTTTCAGTTCTAGGATAACTTATATATCCTTGAGTATAAAGTCGCTCTGCGATTTGCATTGCATGATGTGGACTCATTCCTAATTCCGAACTAGCAACTCGCATTAATTCGACTGTATTCAATGCAACTGGTCGAGATTTCGTTTTTTCTGTATTCTGAACGCTCACGAAACTGTAAAATTAATTTAAGAATACTTAATATCTGTAAATTTATATCAATCTCTTTATTGTGCTTACTTACGTTACGCGATCATGTTCTTTAACATTATTTAAAAACATATTGGCAAGTTCCTTGTCAAAGCATCTGACTCGACTCCAATTTAAGCTTTGATTCCATTTACCTTCAACTTTAATCGATAACTAAAAATAATGTTATTAAAGTAGTTTTAAAGCACTTAAAATGAGAATCTTACTAAAGGCATTTACCTCTAAAACCCAATATGGGTCTGGCTTAAATGTTTGAATTTCATCGTGTCTTTGTACACAAAAACCTAAGGTTGGTGTTTGGCAAGGACCATACGATATTAGAGAAACATCCAAATCTCCATATTTACCCTTTAATGAAAAACGACGTACAATTAATAAATTTAACAGAAATAAAAATAATCTTAATAGTTTACCTGGAAAAATTTTGTTTGAAATCTTGTGAAAGCACACCCAATTCTCAGATCTAGTTCTTGACGCGCGTCAACGCTTTTAGCTTCATTTTCATTGGGTCTGACAAGGTTTAGCATAGCAGATTTAATATCTTTTTCTGTGATCGCAGAAAATCGAGCCCTCCAGATGTCCTACAAACGTTATTCTTATTAATTTCACAGATTATAATCAAATAAAATAGATTGAGAAAAATATTATAAAAAAGAATTATTTTAATTTACATTTGGATTCAATGCATGACTCATTCCTTGCTGCACGCATTGAATAACTTCAAAACAAATATTTTCACCTTCCTTATCACAGTCGAGCCATAAAACTAAAGCATCACAGTGCGACCCTTCTTTAGCAAGAAAATATGGTATCTTCAACTTAGGAGCAGCTTCTTTCTTTTCCGTTGGACATGAAAATAATTCTGCCTAAAAGAGAAACGATTAATCAAGTGATGATGATTAAAGTATCAAAGCTTTACAAAGAGTATCATATTCTCCTCACAGGATCCACTTTATCCCAATTATTATATTTTCCAATGAAATCTGGAGTCATCACATGCCCGCAAACAGATGTCATCGCAAAGTTTACCAACTCTGAGTTAAAGTGTCCTTTCCATTCGTGTACAGAACAGGAACCATTCAAACCTATAGCATTGATGCAACGAAGCTTGTAATAATGAGAGAGATAAGTGCCGAATCACGTTCGTAAATATTACTCGAGTTACAGTTACAAAATTTGGAAAATTTGGATGAATTATAAAAAATTCTACCTTTCCTAGTAGAGCATCTACCATCGCTCAAGATATTGGCAAGAGAAGCTGCCAAGGATGGCTTCTCAGCAACCATTAATACTTTCTTCATCCTGATTCAAATTTCTTACTAAACTATTTATACATAAATCCTCATATTATCAGAATCTCATGTCTCTCCCTTCTGTTCCCACCGAACATCAACATGAACGAGCCGTAAGTACAGGTTATGTTCGATTATATAGAATAATCTAAAGTTAGCAGAATAGCTGAAATTTCCCCTAATTCAATTAGACGTGGTAACATAAAAAAAAATTAAGATCCGCGGAAGGTTGCCGCATTTGATTCAAGTATCCGATTCTGGTGAGTTTTTTACGATTGGTACGACTTGTAATTGTATAGTGAAAAATGTGCATTTCTAGTGTACATTTTTTAAGGGTACTATTAGTTGGACAAAAACAGATAGTCGAAGTAAGACAGAGATATGCTATTTCACTTCAAGTCGGGCATAGATTATGAGTTTGTACGGCATCATTGCCGGTGAGTGTACGTTTTTATTATTTAGTTTATGTTTTAGCCACTGAATGCGATGGCGCCTAGGTATTGCACTTAGCAAAGACACGAACCCCGAAACGGACATTTTCTGTCGGGTATACATCCTCTTAAACTGAGCACACATGAGGTCGGGGGATGACAAATTCCGAAGGTGAAGATCGGGAGTTTTGGAGCAAAACTTTTTAAGAGGTGCAAGTCCATTGACATCGGGCTTCTTCAGATTTCAGTGTTGATTCTAAAGCGTTAGAGTAAGATTGGCGGTGAAGAGAATATCACTGAAATGACATGCGTGACAAAAGTTGACTTTTCGCGCAAAACAATGTTGCAAACATCATTGAAAATTCAATGATCGAGGAAACTCGTGGCTATTCATACACCTAAATAGTCTGGGACGTTTTTGCTGTCATTCTAGAGATTCGTTGTATGAAGGGAAACAATGTCAGAATATCGAAGAGTTAATTACTACGAGTTGTGCAGATTGTGTACTAGCAGTGAAGGAAACAAAATGAATATTTTTCGAGAAGAGGGCCGGAGACGGCAGCTCCAATCAAAAATTCAAACTTGTTTACCTATTCAGGTATGTTGAAGTTTCTTTCCTGAATGTGACATTAACTATGTGTTTGTGGTTTATTATGTCTCTTCATTTCGAATACAATTTGTGTGTAAAGAAGATATGTGATTTGTTCGAAAATGTATAATTGTCAAATGCTTTAGCAGACAGCTAGATTTGTATTAATGCTTGGAACAATTGAATTATAGGTATTGGAGGATGACTCGTTACCAAAAATTGTGTGCCATGAATGCGTAAGAAAGTTAGAAAATTTTATTGAATTTCGTGAAACAGTTGTGAATGCAGAAGGAATGTTGGAATCGTATTTCACATCATCATTACATTTCTCAGAGGATTTTTTGAAAGAAGGCAAAGTTTATGTGAAAAGTACAGTAGAAAAGGAGAGGCCTGTTACGCCTGAAGCCGATCCTTTGAAGTCTCCAGAAAAACCTGCTGTTACGACACATAATCAAATTTTAAATAATGACCAACAAATACCACACCAACAACCGGTTGTTGTTAGTAATATTAATGCTTCGAATATTCAAATTATTAGTGGTGTTCAAGCCAGAGTTCAACAGTATAAATGCGCAATGCAGGTATGTTGGAAAACCAACTACCATTTAGTCTTATTTCAATAATTATTAATGGTGCATTATAATTTTTAATTTATATAATTATAGATGCAACCAGGTGGTATGGCAGCAGCTGTTGTAGAAGCAACTGCTGAAACACACTACAGTTATCAACAACAGACCTCGCAAGTTCCACAGACAAATGGAGCACAAAATCAAATTAATGAACAAAATCAAACCCCTCAAATTCAGCAGCAAGTTCAAAACACTCATAATCAGTTAGCTCAGCCTCAAGTTCAAAGACAGTCTACTCAACAATTGAGTCAAACTGGTCAAATTTTGCAACAGACTCCTCAACCGCAAGTCAATCAACAACCACAGCAACAACAACCACAACAGCAACAGTCCCAACCACAACAAATTCAACAAATACACCGACAGCGAGACTTTGATAAACATAGACAATTCCAGCAAATGGAAAAGCAACAGCAGCAGCAACAGCAACAGCAACAGCAACAGCAACAGCAGCAGCAGCAGCAAGTGCAGGTGGTTCAAGAATTTCCAGTGAAAATAGATGCTCAAACTCGCATTGTTCATCAAACTAACAATATCATTCTTAAAAATGAGACTGTCGATGATCAAAATCATCAAATAATTCAAAAGGTACAGTCGGATGGTCTGAAATCGGAAAATTCTGCGCAAAATGTCGAAAGTTACACTACCGTGCAGGCACCGGAAGTATTTCTAAATGTCGGATTCAAAGAGGATCCCTTGACAAACTCATCGGTTCGAGAGGAACTGAAGGAATTTAAAGAGTACTCAAAGAATAATTCGGAAGACGGTATGTCGCGTAATTCAATTGGCCAAATATCGGAATTTCTGAGAATTCGGCCTGGATCGGAGCAGACGTCTCTGATAACTATCAATCCTCAAGTGATAACGCAATCTGCAAAAAACATAATTTGCAGAGACTGCGGTAAAACCTTCACAAATATGAGCCAATTGAGCGAACACAGTTGTATAGTACAGAATTTTGTTACCGAGACTCACGAGATAAAGGAGGAAAGTCCTTTGCAAAACAATGGTAATCCCTTCAGTTGCGATATCTGTGGGAAGCCATTTAAGCGGAAAGAGCATTTGTTTCAACACCGAAAGTTGCACACGGGAGAACGTCCTTACGTTTGTACAACATGCACAAAGGCTTTCAGCCGTAAGGAGCATTTGGTCCGACATTCAGTCTCCCATACTGGTCAAAAAATGCACGAGTGTGAAATGTGTGGTAAAAGCTTTTCTCGAAAGGACAACTTGCATAAACATAGGAAGACTCATGGTGTATCAGGCCCCTATATCTGTGAAACCTGTGGCAAATCTTTCGTAGTAAAACATTATTATTTAATGCACCTGACTACTCACGCTTCGGCTGGTTCAGATGAGGTCAACTGTCAGGATCCCTTGCCCTACAAGTGTGACATCTGCCATAAGGCGTTCTCTGTAAAACAGTATTTAACCACTCATAAGCTCAGACACAGGTCTAAAAACAACAATAGCCCGGTTCAAAGCACTTTGAACACATCTCAGCAGCAGACCGCAGCAAACAATAATGCAAATACAGTAGTAAGCAGTGCTTCGAGTCCTGGAAATTTGAACAATAGCAACAGTACGCAGAGCAATGGTACTCTGGTTGATACTCAGACTGGCCTTGAGAGAAACGAACAGTCCGGTGGCTCTTTCGCCAACGGCCAATATCAAAATAATCTGCAGGAGTTCCAATGAGATAAGGGGAAGCGTGTCTATTATGTTCTCTTGCCAAATGGTAATAATCACAAGATTGTTGTTGTCTGAGCGGGAGAAGTTCTGTGACGCGCTTCTCATATTCCATAAGACTTTTTGTTCCTGATTAAAGAAAAAGTATCTAGTGTTTATACGACGTGTGAACCAGTGTTGATAACTTAGAAACTATCATCGAGGTAAGAACTTAAGCAAGTAAGAAAGAAAGAGAGAGAGAGAGAGAGAGAGAGAGAGTAATGAGCTCGAAGTTACATGTATCACTGACACTGAAGTAATTCGCGTAAGTATTGAATATATTGAGAGTGATCTGTATAATATTGGGGACAGTTGATCAAACTATGCGATTATCCATTAGTAATTCGACAGTGGTAGTAACATATTATAAGACACGTAATCTTGAAACGGAGCAAGAGTCTTGAAAAGATTCTTTCTCTCATTAGACACTTTTGTACTTCATTAGTGTTGTAACACAAGTAAATCAAAGTCACTATTTTCAAGAAATAATTTTAGCTGTATAATTTCACCAATCAAAGGGTGGACTTTAGGGGATAGGTTGAAGAGCTTGCCATATATAGAGTATTATAAATATTATAAATATGAGTAAATATATATATATATATATATATATATATACATTATATATATATGTAAAAGTTATAATGCCAGGGAAGTATTATCCATATAAAAATGCATGCCATAAAGTATATTGGTGTGTATAAAACAGTTGGCTCTAAAGGGAAATGTTAAATTTGAAGATAGTTTAAGTCATTGTAAAATGATTTAGAATTCTTTGCTCTCTATTCTTCGATTTACTGAAACTTTGCTACATCTCATTACTCAGTATTGCACTAGAACTTTTCCAATTTTCACTATGAAACTGATAAAAAATAGAAAATGCGGGTTTCCTAATTACTCTCTACTCAGTTTAATTTACCTAGGAGTTAATTAGGGTAATTCTTTGTAACGAACCTTGGACACTTGGCGTACAGCACTGTTTTAAAAAGTAAGTGCAAAGTGCAATGTAGGATATTGGGAGGAAATAGACCTAGAATTCTAATGGAAATTAATGAATGTAAGCTTCGAATGTATTGGCCATTTACTTTCGTTTCTTATGATCTAGCATGATAAGATATTTGCTTTGCTATTTTATTTCTGTAAATAGCCTAGATCATATCTTTCGTATTCAGTAGTGCATAGTTTTTCGGTGGTTGCCCGATTAGAACACGAAAGAGAGACAAGCCTATATGATATTGGTAAATTAAAAATTTATTAATATTGTATCATTAGTGATCGAAAAAGAGAAGGAAAGGGAGAGTGTGAGCGAGAGCGAGATAGAGATAGAGAGAGAGAATCGTATATATATAACATATATACATATTTAATATATTATATACATCGTACGTATATCGCTATGAAATTTTTCTGCTTTAATCGGACCACCTGATTTTATTTACACCCGAGACTTGTTTAAGCAAGACACAAAAAGATTTCACGCATTTTATCATTTTTTATAACTGAGAGGTCCATCATTCGCGACCATACATAAATATATGTATGTATACATATGTGTGTGTATATATAAATATATTCCTTAATTATTATTATATTTCAATTTTGAATTTGCGCGTGCTGTAAAATACCTCAGGTGTAAATATCGCAATAAAATCAAGAAGAAATTGTGCCGTAGTATTTAATACACTTAAGTTAATTTCTTTTTTTCATTATCGATTAATATCTTTAAAAAAGCAAGATCTATATGAATGGATATAATGATCCAATTGTTTAAAATTATTATAGATTAATGATAATTTTGTTATTTTTGTTTCTATTTTTTTTTTTTTTTTTTTTTTTCTGTCGTTGAATTTGTTCAGAGTCGGGATTTATATAATTGAGGAATGATGAAATTATTAAAAAAAAAAAGGAAGAATCAATTTTATATATAAATACCGATGAAGAACCTTTTATATTTTTTGATAAATGCTTTAAAATTGTTATTTATTTAAATGATTAAATTTTTTTCTTATTTATGACGATGATGGTTAATTCGTCTTTAAAATTATTTAAAATGATTTCATATACAGTCGAAACGTGAAAAAGATTTATATAATTTAATTATTTAATCGTTATAAATTTGCACTTGTAAAATGTCAATTATTAAGCTATCTAGTAGATTATTTAATTTCCTTTCGTAATTGTGTCAATGGCAATTTCGTAAAATCTTTTAGGATTACAGACAACATATTTATATAGGAAGTGCAGAACAAAGACTAAGACCAAAGAAATTTATATAATTATGTACAAACTGAATAAACAACAATCAACTTGAAGAATAAATATAAGTATACATATGTGATTAAAATTGTCTTGAAGTTTTTTCAAAAACAATTGATATTCCTTAAAATGTAGTATTTAATTATTATCGATACTGTTGATACTACTACTACTACTACTACTACTATTATTATTATTATTATTATTATTATTAGAATTACACACTTATTATTGCTATATTACTATCGTTATCTCACCACACTATCATTATAATTATTTAGGATCAACCGAAATTTTTTCTATCATCGATGATTTTACTATTACTCCATGTAATTTAGAAGGAAGCTTTATGATTTTCAATTGTTTACCACTCACTGATTGTAAATAAAAAATTGAAAGAATTATTTGGAGTAAGCGAATTATTATTATTATTATTATTATTATTACTATTATTAATAATACCGAGGGAACGTGAGTTATCTTGAATTGTAGAATTTATGTTGAGCGCAAGATAGAACCTTATATTTATTGATCCTCCCCCCAATGAGCTTGATGCAATAAATAAGTAGGTAGAGATATGTATTGAAGACGAATGTAAATCTCCTATGTGAGTTCCTTCACGTTTCTCATGGTGGGATTCGCGGAAAGATCAATTCTTTTCCTCGCAGGATTCGCGTTGCGATATCTAAATGGTTTGGTCATTTTATTGATTTCCTTAGGAGCCCCGATATACACGCAAGTGTGCAAATCCTTTTTCATTAGGTAGAAATTCGATGACCCATTTAATCTTCCATCGCGTTTTATCGAGTGACGCCACTCTGCATCTTTGAACCTTTTCATTTGCTTTCTCGCTCTGGGCCAGCGCTAATTATTTTGCCGCGCGCAACCTCGCTCGCTTTTTCGTCGGCGAAACTCTCTGGGTTCGATTAAAATAAAAAGCAAGCAAAACCCTCCCCCCGCCTCCTCCACGCAACACACGCACACACACACACACATACAAAACAAGACCTTCCGATGAATGAGAAGAGTCGAGGAAGACCAGGGGAAGATGACGATGGATGACGAATGTGCGAAAAGAGGGTAGAACATTTGGTGGATGGGGTGGGGAAGGGGAGAGGGGTAACCGAGTATCGCCAGGATACCGGCGGAACGCACGCACGCGTTTTTGGAATTTTTTTCAATTTTTTCAATTTTTACGTAAACGCGATTCCCTCGAGATTTCCACCAAACGACGATATTAAAGCTGAAACGTTAAGAGCGATAAACTTCTTCAGGCATCCAGAATTTCCTCGAGCAAGAGCTCGAGGAATCCTCCCTTCCGTCTCTCCCCTCGCCCTCGCCCTCCTCCACCTCGTCCTCGTTGAAAAGAAGTCGGGGCCCCGTTATTGCGTTTATATTACGCTTCCACGGGAAAAAATAAGTATTCGTAACAGGGTTATTACATCTCTTTATTGCATTATAACTCCCTTTGTTTACCCCTTACCTAATTCCTTTCATTTTTATCGCCGACGGAGATGTTCGGTTTTTTCCTCGCGACTCTCCGGGGAAGAAATGACCGGAATTCGCAAAATCGAGTGACCGCTGACCGGTAGGGGTTTGCGGCCGCGAACGATTTCTCTGGACGAGATCGACGTGGGATTATTCGATTTATGGCTTTTATCAATGGTGGGTGCGCGGTCTAGGAGGGGGGGGGTGGGGTGGAAGAGGAAATTGTTAATGCCGTATCGAGCATTTTGCCTCGGTCGGCAAGTGGGACGACGGACGGTCGAGAGGTGGAGGGTGGGTGCCGCGGGAGGGGTGGGAGAGATTCTCGTTTAACGACGTTAGCCATGCCACGCCACGCCACGCCACGCCACGCAAATTCGGTAATTGGGTTTCCGGAACCGATGCCGGGGTCTTCGCAGGTCGCGTCAGAATTTGCTGGAAGGTACGGCGCGATGACGTCATCGCCGAGGTGGCGGGGGTCTCGGGCGGTCCTGACGGAGGCAAAAAAACATGAGAGCCCGGCGTCCTCCGCGGGAAGAACGCACCTGCCACCCTTAACGAGAGAAATTGCGGCGATCTCCGGAGGATCTCCGGAGGATTTTGATCGTTCGACCTTGAGCGATCGATCGGACGATCATCCGCGGTCGCCCCGACGGGAGCCCGTCGACGGCGACGGTGACGACGGAGATTACCGCGAGATCAATCGCCGGGGCTGATCCCCAGGATTGCTCGGAGGGTTGAAAAATCTCCCGGTGACTTAGCCGGCGGCTAAGGCGACGACGTGCTCGGGGAGTCGAATTGGCCGTCGCAGACGTTTCGGCGCTATCGCGCGTGTAAAATCAATCGACGAGACAAACGATACCCGGACGTTCCCCCGTCGGAGATGCCCGGTCCAGGTCCTCGGGTGCGAGACGACAACCCCGAGGTTACGCCAGCAGACGAAAGTCCAGTTCTGGCCGGCGCCATCTTTCTTTTCCGGAGACTCCTCGAGCTTGACCAAAACAAGCTATGACGTCATCGACGGATCCCACGACGGCGACCTGGCAACGAGGAGTGCTCGACGATCCAGCATCCTCGGGTCGCGGGTCCTCCGGCTATGGATCGTTCGAGGGTGGTCGCACCCCCCTCGGGGGTGGATGGGGTTCCCCTCTAGGAGATGCCGGGGTAGCTCCCCGGATAATCGTCCAGCCGGGAACGCACAACAGGTAACAGAGGGGTCGCGTATGCCCCAAATAAACTTGAAGCGAACGGCCGTTCCATAATAGGGGTGGTTAGCGGCACATGGCGCATTATTGGATGTCACGGGCCAACGGAGAAGCTCCGGAGGGGTAACCGGGGTCGGAGACTCCCGGAGAAGTTTGGCCAGAGCGTAACAAAGGCGAAAAGAAAGACAAGACAAGAAATCCTAAGAAGAAGAAGAAGAAGAAAAGAATGAAACTACAAATTTGTAATATCCAGAGGTTTTCGTGGCACGGGGATGGGGGATGGGTCGCAGGGTCCATCGGTCCGGAAGATTCGTATGCAGGAGGATGCCGCGCAAGGTAAAAGGTCTCGAGGCGGTGACGTCTGGGCTGCGCTGGCGCTTTCGGGATGACAGAGGTAGGGAGCAAGGGTGAGAGGGAGGAAAAGGAAAAGGAAAAGGAAAAGGGGGTGGGGGGTGGAGGGTAAGGGTTGATACAGCCGCGTCGGGAAGTTAGGGTGGTCGAGGGGAAACGGGTCCAGAGGTGGAAGGAGGCAGGTGTCGAAGGTGGGGACGTAATCCAGAGAGGGGGACGGGGGTGGTGGTGGATCGGGTGGTGAATGACGTCACGTTGCTAAAGCGACGCGGCAACGCTAAGCGTCTGCGTGGGCGGCGGGCGTCTGGGCCGGGATCAATAGCGCGGCAGCAACCGAGTGGTAGGTGTGAGAGTGCCTGTAGGCTCCTGAGCGCGACGGTAGTCCAGGAGACTACCCTCCAGAGGCAACAGCCAGAGCCCAGTGCCGAGCGGAGCCCGGGTGCGAGTGGGGTAGCGCCATGCCAGGATCACCGCGTCGCCGCCACGGGACTCTGATCGCCTAGGAGCTCCAGTCTCTCCAGGTAATCGCGCACCCTCCCAAGGTCGTTTTAAACCCCTCTTCCTCCCCGGGTCCGGGTCCACGTCCTCCGGAGTATCGTCCTCCCACGAGGACCACGGTCTCCCCGTGGATGGTGCGGACGCGGTTTTGCTCCGGGGGTGGCCGTGTCGCGCCGTGCCGTGCCGTGCCGCGTTGTGTCGTGTCGTGCCGTGTTTCACCCTTCCACAGCCACCCCTCCGGTTTGTCCGGAAGCTCCGGTGCTCCGCGGTTCTCGCGTGCTCTCGGAGATGGTGCGGGAGGCCGTGGACCGGACGGACGTGGTTGCTCGGGGTTGGAGGGTTGTTTGGATTCGCAGCGGAGTCGGGGTCGTCGGGGTCGAGGGTGGGTTCGGTACGGACTACACTGGACACGGAGTTTCCTGGCCTGATCGATCATCCGCGAACAATTCAGCCGCCCCCGACGATCTCGCTCACCCCCGGGCTCACCGGGCCCCGATTATCGCTCGCCTCTCACCCCCGAGTCTGCTCACGCTCGAACTATTATTATTATTATTAAAGTTGACGGGGTGCCGCTACCCCGCGAGAGCCGGATGAGCATCCTCCTCCTCCTCTTCCTCGACGTCGTCCGGTTCTTGCATCTTTCACGAGAATCGCCCCGGTCGGAGTTGCCCCGTCCTCGTGAATTCCAAACACTCTTCTCCGGGGCTCTCCCTGTCTCTCCCCCTCTCTCTCTCTCTCTCTCTCTCTCTCTCGGGCGGAGAAACTGAAAATTTCCCCGGGAATCCCCGAGGAAGAGGCATCGTCGCGGATGGGAATACGCGGCCGTTCCAGAGCGGAACTTTCACAATTTCGCGTTATGCGCCCCATCATTTATTGAACCGTCAGGTGGGGATGGTTCGGCGGGACGTGGAACGTAGCGCACTACGTTCTCGCCGGACTTTATTTATTTATCGTTATCCCATCTGTTCTCCAGTGGCGAGTATCTGTTTGAGTTACGAAACAAGATCCGCTGGATATTGGATTTTCATCTTTATTTATTTATCGCCTGCCCTGTATTATTCGCTTTTCAATCAACCCTGCCACCTTGGCCAGAGATCCGCTGCGAGAGCAGAAAAGAGCGGAGGAGAGACGAGGAGAGACGAGGAGAGAACCCCGTCAATCGTTTCCCTCCGCCGTTTCCCTTCTAACTTGTTACTCCGCGACTGGCCGGAGGTTCTAGTGATTTTTCCCGATTTATTCCATACAATGAAGAAGAGATATAGCTTCCGCGCGCGCGCGCGCGTGTGTGTGCGTAGAGACGACGAGTGTCAACCTCGCGCCAAGAGTCTCGTCCTGGGGTAGATGCACCCGTGACGTCAGTTTTGGCGCTCGATTTCACTCGGCGAGCAATTGGCAACCTCTGCCGGCTCCGGAAACGAACGTCACGTTAATTTCCCACCCCCTTACTCGTTTCATCCCCCTTATCGGTCGTATCCAAACGCGATGGTAGAGCGACGCGCTCCGTCTCTCCCTCTCTCTCTCTCTCTCTCTCTCTCTCTCTCTCTCTCTCTCTCTTTTTTGCGAAATTTCTGAGATTCGACGGAGAAGCTCGTAGTCTCCGATCTGTTCCCTCGGGATAGAGCGGTCCTAAAATTTCATTAGGTACCCGCCTTAAGCTCGGCCCAGGGACGCGACACTCGTAAAATTCAGCGCCGACAGGATTTACGCGGGGGATTCCCCTGATATTTAATGGATCGTCTCTCCGCTCTTCTGTTTCAGGCCGCCGCGATGTGGCCTGGAGTTCTACCCTTGTTAGCGTTACTGGCAGTCCTGCTGCATCCCTCAAGGTGAGTGAGCGCGCGAAAAAGGGAGTCGGGAGAGCTTGCCGATAACACGGGGGAAAGCCCGATGACGTAATGGAGCGTGGGAAGATATCGTTCCAGTCGATGCACTCGCGAAGTTGGCCGACGCTCCGGAGAAATGGAATTCGTCGGGTGAAAGCGACGGCTTTCGGGGGGAGGGGCGAATCGGCCGGAGGATCGTTCCCCGTCGATGGGAAACGTCAGCGGTGAATCCATAGAGATGCACCGGCGGCAGGAGGAATTTTCTCGGCAGGGGGAATAAAGCGTCGCTGACGGTTTCAATGGAGACCCACCCACCCCCCGACAACTTTATTGCACTCCGCGCCCTTTCGCCCTTTAAAGTGGTTACTCGCATGCCTGCCTGTATTCCGCTCCGCTCCGGTCTGGCTCTGGCCGAGTTTTCCACTGAAAATCAGCCCGGAGCTACGCGCACCCCTTTAAATATTACAGCGGGAACGCGCGCGTCTTCTCCTGGAAAATGAAAACGAGTAACGTCGGAAGCACCGTACGGTGGGGGCGGGGGGAGGGAGTCTCATCCGAGGATTTTTTTTTTGGGGGGAAATATCGTCGGCCAACTCCAGGTGAATCAGCGAGGTGGAAATGGGGTTTCTTCTCTCGCGGAACAGCAGCGGGCAACGACATCCTCGGGTTTTCCCCCCCGCGCGGACACGCTCCGAAATCGAATTGATCGGGAAACGAGCGGCGTTCTCACGAGGGTATCTCCTCTGTCCGCGGTTGCAGATGTACGCAGGTGAAAGTGAACTTCCGGGAGAAGGAGAAGCAGGTGCTGGACAACATCCTGGGGCCCGGACGGTACGACGCGAGAATCCGGCCGAGCGGGGAAAACGGAACAGGTGAATATTTTTCGACCCTCCGCGTGTGGCTCTTCGACGCCGTTCAACCCCCGTAGCACCCCCCCCGCCACCCCCGAACCTCACCCCGCTTCCTCTTTCTTATTGTCCCCAAACCCATTTCAGGATCCACCCGGAGCAGAGCCTCCCCTACTTTCTCCTCTCCTCTCCTCTCCTCTCCTCTCCTCTCCTCTCCTCTCCTTTCCTCTTCCCTCCTGACCTCCCCCGCACCTGCTTTCCCTTCACCACCCAACCATTCGAGTCTCTCTCTGTTTTACGTTCTCAATCGAGTTTAACCGGCATTTCTCGAAATTCTAGAGGCTCGCTGCTACCAATTAATTTCGCCGGAACTCTCTTAATTCCCACCTCTTTTTTCTTGCCCCTTTCTTTGCCGCGGTACTCTTTCATTTCTCCGTACGTGCGTTAAAGAGGGATTTCGTCCACCGTGGTTTCTCGAATTCCTTTATTATCTCGCCTTTAAAATATCCGTTCTCTTAATTCGAAAGCTTTGCGCACCGCCGTGCAAGACTTTTGCGCCGACATTTTTCCTTCGACTTCCATACTTCGCGCGTACACGACACACACACACACACACACGCGCGCGCGCGTATACGCAGTGATACGCGTATCAAACGTGCGATACGCGAGTTTCTTTTCTTTTTTTTTTTTTCTTTCTGGCTTTCTTTCCCGCGAGATTTCTCTTCTCTTTGTTTCGGCTACTCGCTTCCTCGGATGCGGTCAATCTGGACGATTCGCGCCAATTTGTCGACGGGGCAAGACGAGGTGGACAAACCAAACTCCTAATTTTCTCTCCCAATAGCAACAGCTTCGCGTGGACGCGGTCCATTTAGAGAAATGCCGATGTCTGCCTAATTTCACGCAAGAAAGAATCGAATAAATCGAATCGAGATTTTCATCGCTTGAAATTCGAAAGAAAATCATGCGAGTATATTAGGCAGACATTGCGTCACATTTTCAGCAATAATCTCTCTCTCTCTCTCTCTTTGTTTCTCTCTATCTATCTCTCTCTCTCTCTGTCTCTTTCTTTCTCTCTCTCTGTCTCTCTTAAAATGCGAGTAGAGAAACTTTCCCAACTAAAAATCTCTCTCGCATCAATATACATATATAAAAAACTAGAAAAAAAAAAAAGAAACAGGAAAAAAAAATTATTCGACGAGCGATAATCGTAACGAATTAAGCCTGAATAGATTTTGATTCGTGCGAAATCAAGCAGACTCGCTTCCAATAGCGAGCGAGAGGAACCAATGATAAACTCGAGGTTATCAGGAGGAGGATCGCTGGAAGGTTGCGGAAGAAGTTTTCTTTCATTGGTGCTCTCCCCCGCCCCCGCCCCACCCCGCCCGCCCGCTCCGATGAAAATGGTACCGCCTGCTTGTTTTTCGAGCGTCTCATTGATCGCCGCGATAGATAAATCTATCGATTCTCCGACGAAAGTGCAAGCCCTCCATAGCCAGTCCTCCAGTCCTGCGACGCAGAATCTCCACGGGAATGCAGAATGCGTGCGATTTCCAAGAGGAATGGCGACTGCTGCCTCGTTACATTATAATGATCGGTAGAATAAGCGCTCGTTGAGTGGACGATTACTCGCAAATAGCCGGATACGGTCGCGAGGCGATGGCTAAAGGAGGAACAACCACTCCGGGGATTAAATAATTTACCCTCGCATGACCTTGAGCACCAATATTTGCCAATAAAACTAGAGTCGAGCAAGCAGCAGCAGCAGCAGCGGCAGCAGCGGCAGCAGCGACGGACCCTGAGAGAACCTAAAAATTGCCGACTTTGAAGGTGGTACCAACACCCTCGTCCCCCCCCCCCCCTCCGCGTCTTCCAAGAAACTCCCCCGCAATAATTTCAACCGTGAAACCTGGCAATTCTGTCTGGAAATATTCCTCGTGCGACCTCGCTGGGATGACCTTGAGAGAAGGGGAGGGGGGAGAGCCTTCCTCGACGATTCTTTCGAGATTCCATTTAGCGGCGGTCCACGCTACCTTGAACGGGACCCGCAAGTTTCCCCAGGTCGCTCTATGCGCCAATGCGACTATTTAGCGATTAATTACCGACCCCTCCCCTTCCCCCCTTAATGAGTTAGCCGCTAATTCAATGCGAGGGAGGCCAGCTCAAAGTTGACGATTTCGAGGAAAGTGCCTCCGATGGGGAAAAAAACGGAAGCTGAAACGTTCGCCATTGAATCGGCCGCCGCCGACTGCCTCCTCCGTGTCAAATTTGGTTTTTTATTGGAATTTTATCGCGGTGCCGAGAAACGGCGGTGACACGCGCGCGCGCGAGTCCAGGGACTTCCCCGGAGAATCACGGTGTCCCATAGCGCCCGCGGTGGGTCACGACGGCGCGATCTTCCCGGGAGATTCGTCGGGCAGGGGCAGCAGGGGGGAGGGAGAGAGAGGGTGAATCAGAAAAGTTAGGTTAGTCGCGTGAATTCCCGAGATTAAGAAGGAAACGCCGTAATGGGAGAGGGAGGGTATTCCCCGTGTCTTAATTCGGAAAACGCGTGCTCACGGGAGATCCGTCGGGAGTAGGAGGGAAAAAAAAAGAGAGAAGGCAAAATGGCGAATGGGGGAGGCCAGGCGCCCCTTGCTTGCGAGTAGATAAAGCCAGGAGGAAAAAGAGCATCGGAGCTTGCAGAGTGACGTGCACGGGGGGTTAGCTTATCTGCGTATCAATGCAATCAAGCCGCCCTTACTTAGAGTATCTCTCTCTCTCTCTCTCTCTCTCTCTCTCTCTCTCTCTTTCGCCTAAGCGATTATATCACCATTATCTCACCCGGCAATCTTTCGCCATTTTAAACTACCGAGTCTCGACGAGGCTCTTCCGATATTCTCTCGCTCCACTTGCTAGTGGAACTCGGCGCCGAATCAGCGGACGTCTCTCGACGAGGCCTCCGGGAGCGAGAACTCCTGGAGAATTTTTGGAGAATTTACCTGCGATGGAGCTCGGAAGTTTCGAGAAAAGATCCATCGAGTTCGGGAGAGTCGGAGTCGGGAGCGGGTCAAAATTGAAGATAATCGCCAAAGCTATCACACGGCCATTATCCGCAGCGGCGATAGCAGAAGCGGTAACGGTCTTCCGCCATCTTGGATAGATTACCGAGTCCCATCGGGGATAGCTCCGGTCTCGCCGATCCTTTTGTCCCTTTAAATTCGATTCCACGTCGAATTCGCGGATCTCGCTTGGCGTTCTAGAATGGTTCCCCGCGATTCTCGAGCACGGTCGAGGGAAAAGAGATTTTTCAGGGTGACCAACGTTTTCCCGCTAGTCCAAAGTTTCGAGGTGGGCGAGCGAAAAGCCTCGAAGTGGCGGCAGCCATTACGAAATCGCGCGAGCGCCTTAAAAATGGACTCGGGAACTCGCGGAATTACCATGTAGCCCGAGGAGTTCGAAAGACGCGAAAGACGAAAGAAAGACACGACTAGAGAATTTCACGCAAAACAAGATGGAGAATTGACTAAAAGGGGGCTGTGTTGTTTTTGCCCTTAGATGGGCCGGCCATTGTCCGGGTAAACCTGTTTGTGCGAAGCATCGCGACAATTAGTGACATCAAGATGGTAAGTATGCATAAACAATCCAAATCGCCTTTAACAATGGCGCCAGGCCAATCTTCTCTTAATTGGCGGGCGTCCATTTTTTCATTTTGTGTTACTGGCAGCGTAAAACGTAGGCACAAGCGCCTCTAAATAGGGGCCCTTCGGCACCGCCAGCAAAAGCAGCCGACAAGCATATTTATATAGTGCCTAGCCCCCAACCCCCCCCCCCAACCCCCTAATACCCACTTATACTCCTCAAACACACGCATATACGGAACAATTGCTACACACACACACACACGCGCGCGCGCAGAGTACACCCAGGGGTTGGATTTCGAGGAAACTTGCACACAAATGGCAAATATATCCTTTGTTTCTTTCTTTCGAGTCTAGTGAAGAAAGCCGGGCGTTTGTGTGTGGGAGTTCCAAAGAATCGGCTTCCGATACTTGGACCATTCGAAAAAAGCTTGCCACACGTCCGAAAGCGATATAGACGGTAGCGCCGTAAGGTTTGCCGTTAGGTCACTCGATTCTTGAAACTCTGTCCACCCTCTATCAAGAAAAGCCCGCCAAAAAACTGCACTGGAATGCTCCAAATAGTTTCTAGATCTCTAGCGAAATCGAAATCCTAACGCGATTTAGTCAGAATGCAAAATAGTCCGTTTTTCCCGCAGTTTCTCTCTCCCTCTCTCCTACCCTCTTTCCGTCACTCTCTCTTTTTTTTTTTTTAGCGCGTACACGGAGATAAGTTCGAAAATGGGATTTTTCTAAAATTGTACATAATTTCGCGCGCCAATTGAATTTTCCTCTCGATCTTTCAGCAACGGCCTGTAAATAATAAATCCGGAGCACCGATAGTTAATTAACGGCGGTGGAAGTTCGTTAACGAATTCAAATATTCGAATATTTGAATTGGTAAGATAGGAGCAGCGGGAGGATGAGGAGGCGGAGGGGAAGGAGGAGAAGGAGAGAAGAGCGTTATCGCGGAGGAAGTTTGGGGAAAAACATCGGTGAATACTAAATTTAGATCGATAAACTTGTACATGGAGACAGATACGCGCACACAGAGAGACACACGGAGAGACAGAGGAAAAGATGTCCCTGTACCGTTTCGCCAAAAGTAAGACACAAGTTTCCAAGTAACAAGTGCGCTTTGTCCACAAAGGGTGGCTAAACCAAAAGGGTTTCTTCCAAAGCCACCACCGCACCCCAAAGGACGTCGGCGGAGTTTCGAGAATCGCTGTGTGACGTCACTCCGAATTGGAGATACTTGTAATTGATGGAATCGCGATAGGATCGGAAAACGGAACGGAACGGAACGGAACGGAGAAGAAAGGATAAAACAGACGGAGGGGAATCACCGGTCGCCGCCGCCGCCGCCATTGCAAATTCAAAGAAAAATGGCGGCGGGGGGCAGGGACCGTAGCGGGAGCTTTGCATTCGCGTGACAAGTTTCTTTCAAGCGAAACGGCTTACGTTCCCGTCTGTTTTTAACGAGCCGCGCAAAAATAACTCGGATTAAAGACTCGCGGCGCTAATTGAAAAACTTCATTCAATCGAATATCGCGCGTCCAATTCGCTTTGATTTTCACCGGTCGGAATCGTCGAGTCGCGTCTCCTTTGACGGCGGTAAACGAAAAATTCAGAGCGTTCCTAACAATTGACAATTATCGCTCGTCAAACTCCACCGGGAGACTTCTCTTCCGATATCTCGCCAAAAATTTCTGTGCGCGCGCGCGCGCACGTACGAATGTACGATCCCCACGAGAGGGTAGTCGTCGTCGTCGTCGTAACCGCGAAACATCCACGACCGGATAATCGTAATATTTTTCAAATTGCCAGGGGACCATACTCCTTTCATTGCTCAGTCGGCAGTCGCGACGACTTTTTTTATCGAAAACTCGAACTCTTCGGACGTACGGTGTGTGCGCGTGCGCGCGCGCGCGCGCTTCGATACGTTTACGCGCGAGTGCTCTTCTTTTATGGCTTATTTTATCGGATGGACGTACTCGTGGCTCGAGTTTTCTGGGGCAATGAATAATTTTCAGGGGGACCGTCCGGGGGAGGATTCATTAAGGAATTCACGGTGACCCAATAATTTCGCGTTATTATTAGACGAACAATGGTACGGTTATACGAAGAATTTATATCTTTCCGATAATTGATCGATATCAACTTCATCGAGTATCCCTTTCGGACGTGAAGACGCTGCTCGAAAGCGACCCAACACACTTACACGGACCCGCACGCACACACACACACACACACGGCTAGACAAACGCGATGCACAAAGGTGAAACGCAACACGCGCGGTATCCATTTACACGCGCACGCATACACATGTACATGACACGCAAGAATTCTGACTGACTATTGGAACCCACCTTAAAACTATAGCATTCTAGAATAGACGCAGGCATGTCGCATTTCAGCTTATATACACATATGTATATATTGGCATTCGTTAAGGGTAGTAGGAAGACTGGAAAGGGTGAAAATGAGAAGAAAAGCGGAGGGAGAAGAAAACCGGGGAGAAGTCGGGGGAGGGGAAAACAGGTTGAAAGCGAAGAGCGAGGAAGAGGACGGCGATAGACGCGAAGTTGAAAATCCTCAGCGAGGATGCGGGGGGGGGGGGGGGGGGAGGTACGGGAACAAGGGTTGTTTCGGAGGAGAGCGAAGGGAGGGTGGTGCGCACGGGCGAAAACCAATGGAAAAACAATCCTCGACGACCGTATTCCGGCGAGCATCGATCGCTGGATTCGGGATGATTTGCTACTTTACCGGGTGAAATTAGACGGAACTTCTGTGGTCAGCGGTTCCCATGGGAACACCCGCGGTTCTTCCGCGTTTTA